>WNWK01000024.1:342500-392500 GCA_009830355.1 Cherax destructor
GAGAACTGATTCAGGTGATGAAAGAAGGTCAGGAGCAGGAATAAAGCCACGTGATAGCTCAGGTGATAGAAGAGGATCATTTGGAAGAACAAGGTCAGGTGGATGAACAAGGTCAGCTGTATGACGGTCAAGTGGAAGAACAAGGTCAGGTGGAAGAACAAGGTCAGATGGAAGAACAAGGTCAGGTGGAAGTACAAGGTCAGGTGGAAGAACAAGGTCAGATGGAAGAACAAGGTCAGATGGAAGAACAAGGTCAGATGGAAGAACAAGGTCAGATGGAAGAACAAGGTCGGGTGGAAGAACAAGGTCGGGTGGAAGAACAAGGTCGGGTGGAAGAACAAGGTCGGGTGGAAGAACAAGGTCGGGTGGAAGAACAAGGTCGGGTGGAAGAACAAGGTCGGATGGAAGAACAAGGTCGGGTGGAAGAACAAGGTCGGGTGGAAGAACAAGGTCGGGTGGAAGAACATTGTTGGTTTTGTTGAAAATCACAATTCTTTTCCTCTCTCTCTGTTGACAATTAACTACTTCAACACTGAGACGACCCAATTAACTACTTCAACACTGGAACAACCCAATTAACTACTGCAACACTGGGACAACCCAATTATCTACTGCAACACTGGGACGACCCAATTAACTACTGCAACACTGGGACGACCCAACTACTTCAACACTGGGACGACACAACTACTGAAACACTGGGACGACCCAACTACTTCAACACTGGGACGACCCAATTAACTACTGCAACACTGGGACGACCCAACTACTTCAACACTGGGACGACACAATTAACTACTGCAACACTGGGACGACCCAATTAACTACTTCAACACTGGGACGACCCAGTTAACTACTGCAACACTTGGACGACCCAATTAACTACAACACTGGGACAACCCAATTAACTACTGCAACACTGGGACGACCCAGTTAACTATTTTAAAACTGGGACGACCCAAGTAACTATCGTAACACTGGGACGAACCAATTTCTTTATATAGCTTGACATAGTTTCAAGATTTCTCTTTCAAAGTAAGTATTCATTGAAACTCTAGTTTGCTCTTCAGAATATTAAAAAATACTGATTTTTTTTATTAAAAATTACTTTTTTATTTACAAGAACATCATAAATGCTGAATTAAAATTTGAGAGCCAGTTCATGTTTTAGTTTATTTAAAACTGTTTTAGAAACTGATGGAATATGAAAAAAACTCTGGATGACCTTGATAGCTGCCTCCAACCTCATGTGACACCCCACCATCCTCTCTCTAGCACCCCGTCCTCACCCCCCATTCCCTCCCACTCTCACTCAAACCTCCTCCAAATTCCTCCTCTCCAAACACCCCCCCACTCTACATATATCCCTCCCCAGCATCCACGACCCCCCCTCCCTCACCTCCTCAACCACCTTCCTGCACGTCGCCCCCACCTACTCCCCACACCTCGCCCCCTCGACAGAGATGAATGAGGCATAAGAGGTGAGGAGTGAATGACTATAGATGAATGTGAAATGTTTGTTTTCATTCACATATTAGCATACAATGTATCATTCATATCTGTTGTAACACTAATACATACATAATTACGTGATAATGCATACATAATACACATATTTATATATATAAATTTATAACTATATACAAATATTACCATACACATATATGCACAGAACATACACACAAACCCATGATACACAAGACACAAGGAGAAGAATACATACGCAGCTTCGTCTTCCTACTTGCTGTAATTTCCTGGGTGTGTGTCCAAGTAGCCAGGCAGGGCCGGGGTTACGCCCTTACCACACCACACTTCTGATTTACTGGGCGGACGGTTCAGAAAAGACGAGGTGAGAGAGAGAGAGAGAGAGTGAGAGTGAGAGAGAGAGAGAGAGAGAGAGAGAGAGAGAGAGAGAGGACTGACAAGAGAAATGGAAAGAGTACGAGTTACGTTAAAAATTGAACGAAAAAGATTGAGAGAGGCTGGAGATAGTGTAAATAAATGTAACATATTGAATGTAAGGAGAGAAGCCGTACATACAGCCACACATGTGTGTATATATATATATATATATATATATATATATATATATTATACAGTGGCGGCAAAGAAATCTGTACATTAACAATTTTTGGACAATAAAACGAAAAAATGCAGCTTGCATGTATTTTATTTTCACTTTTTAGCGTTCAGCTAGTACTTGGTCATGTTACCCTTGCTCTTTATCACCTGAAGTCGCCTGGGCATCGAAGTGGCAATGGTGGACAAGAAGGAGGCGTCCATGTTGATCCATAACGAGCATTTGCAATCTCATTATCGTTTTTGAGGAACTTTTTCACTCATTTTGACTTATGGGCAGGGGCACCATCATGCATAAAAAAAATCACACTCGTGAATGTTCCAAAATGTCACCATGTGGTCCCTTAACACCTCGATATAATTACTTCCCTTCATCGTAATGTTCTTAGGAAGTATAGTCCACCCCTGACTTATAACCACTAAAAGCACCCCAGACCATAACACTGTCAGGGTTCTTCACTGTCTTCACGGTGTACCGCGGGTCATAACGGGACACATCATTGGGACGATGGACGGTCATGGATTCGCTCCTGACGAGCCTGAAGGTACTCTCGTCGCTGAACATCACCTTCTGCCACTGGTCTGTGGTCCAATCCTTGAACTTCTTGCAGAACTGAAGCCGTTTCTTCTTCATGGCTTCAGTTAGCATGGGCTTCTTGACGGCACGTCGAGGAGGCATTTTCAAGTCCTTATGCAGTCGGTACTGAATGGTTCGCACTGCGACGTCTTTCAGGAGTGGAGGATGTTTTTTCTTGAGGTCTTCGGCTGTTATGGCAGGATCTGATAACACTTCTCTCTTCAGGATCTTGTCTGTGCTAAGAGAAGTCTTTTAGGGGCCCCCAGAGCCCAGCTTCCTGGGTGGTACTGTGCCAGGTGCCGCCATGAACCCCATGCTAATTGAAGCCATGAAGACTTTACTTCCTTCCTAAGAACATTACGATGAAGGGAAGTAATTATATCGAAGTGTTAAGGAACTACATGTTGATATTTTGGTACATTGACGAGTGTGACTTTTTTATGCCCCTGTCCATAAGTCAAACGCAGTGAAAAAGTTCCTTGAGGACAATAATATTAGAGTTTTGGAGTGGCCAGGCAATTTCCCTGACCTAAATCCTATCGAGAATGTCAGGCATGTGATGAAAAATGAGATTGCAAAACCTCGACCCACCAACATAACGGACCTGAAGGAGACACTGAAGAAGCTTTGGATCAACATGGACGCCTCCTTCTCCACCCTCGCCACTTCGATGCCCAGGCGACTTCAGATGGTGATAAAGAACAAGGGTAACATGACCAATTACTAATTGAAAGTTAAAAAGTGAAAATAAAATAAATGTAAGTTGCATTTCTTTAGTTTTGATATATATATATATATATATATATATATATATATATATATATATATATATATATATATATATATATATATATATAGTAACCTCCAAAAATCTGTAAAACTCATCATAGAAACCAAGGACCACAGGGCGGCCAGCTTCCTCTTTCAGAGACTCAGTGTTGCGATCCAGAGGGGAAATGCCTGCAGCATTTTGGCACGCGGCCCACTGCCGGGGAGCTGGATGAATTATTTGAGATGTAGCTCTGAGTTATCTATGTTGTTTCACTCCCTATTGTATTCTTGCCAATGTATTTTGTCTTTAAATAAAGTATATAGAAAATATAGGGGTGGTAGGAGAAAATTTTCAAACAGCTTCAGGGAGAACTTTGAGTTTTTCCTGAAGCAAGTTTATTTTTTCTCTGAGGATGAGGGTCCCGAGACAGTTCCAGAGGTGGTACCTCCTATATTAATATATATATATATTATATATATATATATATATATATATATATAATATATATATATATATATATATATATATATATCATGCACTTTTTCTCCTATTTTTTTAACAAACCGGCTGTGTACCACAGAGGTAGGTTGATCACCTTTACCCCCTAAAAAAAAAAGGACACATTCATTATTTATTCACAGTTGCTCTTCCAGAAATACACAGATATCATAATTCAAATGATCATGTGAACTACAACATTTTCCCCTTCCTCCTTCAGAGTGCAGGCACTGTAACTCCTACCTTCGTAATTAATGTCGTCCGCCTAACCGGTTCCCCTGCATCCCTTCATAAACATAACCATGCTCACACTCCAGTAACACGTCAGACCACAAAAACTATTCTTCAACTTGTTGGTTTTCTGAAGTATAAACATGTGATCTTCAGCGATCAGAGGTACCGCCGGTATCGCATAACCTTAGTCTTTGGTACCTTACCGCACACAAGAGTTCCAGCAGCTGTAGCTCAAGACCCTCAAGAGGCAGCGCAGCTGCAGGCATCTCAACTCCTTCAAGACACCTAGTAACTACAATTCAACCATTCCAAGATATTCAGGGGGCTGGATTTCAACACCTTCCAAATGCTTAACAATTCACAAACGGGCAAAATTATTTACAAACATTATCTCTCATTCCACAGCAGGATTCGAACCTACAGACTCTGCATCAGAGTACGTAGTACTTACGCTATCTTGGATCTATATTAATATATTTTAGAAGGAAACATACACAAATAGCCACCACATAGAAGAAAGAAACTTATGAAGACGCTTCGGTTCCGATTTGTACCATTAAATACGATTATTTGGTAAAATGCCGTTATATCAGACGAAAGTAGGTTTGTGAGGGCCATAAAGTTTGCCACAATGATGGGTCTCAGGGGATTAAGTCTCGTATCACAAACTAATAGACTGATCTAAATCAAACACACGACAGTTGCCTTCCAGTGGAAGAGAATGTGTTGATACCGCTTAACATATTTACGTCCTTAATAAGGTAATTTTCGCAGTTTAACAAAATTGGAAGATTCTGTCTTGCACGACATAACAACAACGAGAGCATTTCTCTGAACAAAATACTCACGCAGTTAAAATTTATGGGTGATCCGAAATGGGATTTTCCAGTTATCCCAAGGAAATCAACGATTTCCACATTTTTATTTCATAAAACTGACAACTTGGTTCCTGCACAAGTTCCTGCTACATAAACCTTTGGCCTAGTTAGACTTATCAGCAACTTAAGTTTGAAGTCATTCGAAAGAAGCATATTTAAGTTATTACTCGGTAATATACACCTGTTCATAAAATAACATTGGAAAATTGACCCCTACACAAAAAAAAACTTAACCGGCCAGAAGCAGTCACAAGTTATCGCAAGGAAATCAACATCATATTTTGATTTATAGAGATGGTAGATTGACACTTGCGCAATCTAAAAAAAAACTATTAAGATACACAACGCTTAAAGTTTAATGCCAAGCAGAAGACGGCTGAAGAAATATTACATATATAATACAAGGCTTCTCTGAGAGGACCGAAAAGAGCTGCGTGTTGCCACGTCAGAAGGAACAATTCACAAGCTTTGCTAAGGAAACTTCCTGTTTTAAAACAACGAGATCACTAAATAGACGTTTTACTAAATAAATTTTGAAAGTGAAAGCCAAGATTATGAAATCAAATTAAACTGATATTTTAAAGTAAACAAAACAGTTTTTGTGAATACTGTTATATATACTCGCCTCCCTACTCACCGAACACAGGTGTATTTACGGCAGGACGTCAGCTGATCAAGTTTGACCAAATGGTCTCGTCTATCATACATCAGGAAGGATGTCACACACGAGGAGGTCAGCGACATCATGAAGAGAAGTCTCGCCACAGCCCGTTGCCCAGCTGAACGGGAACCTCAAGTACAGAGGTCTGACGGAAGTCAAAAGCATCCAAATGTAGTCACCATGCTACCCTGGGAGGATGATAAGCAGATTGCATGTGCCTCTACGTTGGCTGACATCTACTTGCCATACTCTGAAGCTGAAGAGGGTGGTGCCACCAGTTTCAGGGAGACCCCGAAGATCGACAAATATGGAGGGCTGCCACCTTCCTATAACTTCGTCTCAGTAGGGTCGGAGACCACTTGGTGTATGGGGCAAGTATGCTCTAAAATTCTTGAAAGGGGTGAAAAACTCATCACAAAAGCTAAGTACCCCAGAGCGGCCACCTTCCTCTTTCAGAGACTCAGTGTTGTGATCGAGAGTAAAAATATCTGCAGCATTCTGGGCATGCGGCCCATCGCCGGGGATCTGGATGAAGTATTTGAGATGTAGGCTCTGAGATACTATTTATGTTGTTCTCCTTCTCACGTTATCTTTGTTAATGTATTTTGTTTGTAAATAAAGTTCATACGGAATATTCAAACAGCTCCGGGGAGAATCTTGAGTTTTCCCTGAAGTACTTTTATTCTCTTCTCTGAGGATGAGAGTCCCCAGTCCAGTTTTATAGTCGGTACCTGCCTACACACACACACATTATATAATATATATATATATATATATATATATATATATATATATATAATATATATATATATGTGTGTGTGTGTGTGTGTACTCACCTAGTTGTGGTTGCAGGGGTCGAGACATAGCTCCTGGCCCCGCCTCTTCACTGGCCGCTACTGGGTCAGTCTCCCTGCGCCATGAGCTTTATCATACATCTTCTTAAAGCTGTGTATGGAACCTGCCTCCACTACATCGCTTCCCAAGCTATTCCACTTCCCGACTACTCTGTGACTGAAGAAATACTTCCTAACATCCCTGTGATTCATCTGAGTCTTCAACTTCCAACTGTGTCCCCTTGTTGCTGTGTCCCATCTTTGGAACATTCTGTCTCTATCAACCTTGTCAATTCCTCTCAGTATCTTATATGTCGTTATCATGTCCCCCCTATCTCTCCTGTCCTCCAGTGTCGTCAGGTCGATTTCCCTTAACCTCTCCTCGTAGGACATACCCCTTAGCTCCGGGACTAGTCTTGTTGCAAACCTTTGCACTTTCTCTAGTTTCTTTACGTGCTTGGATAAATGTGGGTTCCAAACTGGTGCTGCATACTCCAGTATGGGCCTAACGTACACAGTGTACAGGGTCCTGAACGATTCTTTATTAAGATGTCGGAATGCTGTTCTTAGGTTTGCTAGGCGCCCGTATGCTGCAGCAGTTATTTGGTTGATGTGCGCCTCAGGAGATCTTTTTCCTTGATTGAAGTTTGTAGTCTCTGGCCCCCTAGACTGTACTCCGTCTGCGGTCTTCTTTGCCCTTCACCAATCTTCATGACTTTGCACCTGGTTGGGTTGAACTCCAGGAGCCAATTGCTGGACCAGGCTTGCAGCCTATCCAGATCCCTTTGTAGTTCTGCCTGGTCCTCGTCCGATTGAATTCTTCTCATCAACTTCACATCATCTGCAAACAGGGACACTTCGGAGTCTATTCCTTCCGTCATGTCGTTCACAAACACCAGAAACAGCACCGGTCCTAGGACTGACCCCTGTGGCACCCCACTCGTCACCGGTGCCCACTCTGACACCTCGCCACGAACCATGACTCGCTGCTGTCTTCCTGACAGGTATTCCCTGATCCATTGTAGTGCCTTCCCTGTTATCCCTGCCTGGTCCTCCAGCTTCTGCACTAATCTCTTGTGTGGGACTGTGTCAAACGCCTTCTTACAGTCCAAGAATATGCAATCTACCCACCCCTCTCTCTCTTGTCTTACTGCTGTCACCCTGTCATAGAACTCCAGTAGGTTTGTGACACAGGATTTCCCGTCCCTGAAACCGTGTTGGCCTTCGTTGATAAGCTCATTCCTTTCTAGGTGTGTGTGTGTGTGTGTGTGTGTGTGTGTGTGTGTGTGTGTGTGTGTGTGTGTGTCGTTCCGAATGGGTAAATCTGGTCAATTAGCAAGAACTAGTTTAAAATTAAAGTCTTTTCTTAAATTTTCTCTTATACCTTTAAAGATATATATGTAGATATGTAAAAATTAGATATGTAAAAATTAATAATTTTGTACCAAAAGCACCTTAGAAAACTTACCTAACCTTGTCATAACAAACGCAATTTAATTTAGTCTAATCCAACTAAATATATATTAGATAAATTTACAACAATTTAATAATAACCACAATGAAATATTATTTTTTTCGTTAGGTTCATTATTATTTTTGCGAAATTATTGCATACACAAATTTTCGCTTTCCTTATTCGGCAAGAAAAGCGTTGCTATTTAAACCAAAACCGCAAGTTTAACCTTTTCTGCACGATATATATATATTCTTGACGGCATCATCAGTCTTGCAAAATTCATAAAACGAATAAGCTATTGTGACGTTGAACAGTGAACCCCTACTCCAATCTCTGCTACCCACCTTGGAAACAGAGCCAAGCCAACTCGACAGTTTTAAGTGAAGAGATCTAGCGAGGCAAAGACATCATTTGCCGCCCAGATCTGCAATATTAAGACCATGCTTCAAACTAAAGCCTCCAGGATCAGCTTCCAACGATAACCATTCTAATATCGGCCTGGCCACGGCAATAGCAGGAGAGATGAGAGGGATTTAGCTTGTATTGGAAATGATAATAATTGATAAAATGCGCATTATGACGGCAGTAGCAGAAACAATTAGCATAATAGAACGTTGAAACGGGTTCTAATAATAACCATTAGCCAGAAATTCGTTCTGAACAGCAATAGATATTTTGAGAGTTGTATGTTATGGCTCAGTATTGTCGAATTACCAACATCAGAGAATCAAATGAAGGTATTTTATGAGGACAGAAATAAAATTGTGAGCCGCAAATTCTTGCTCGATAGAAATTAAAATAATTAAAGTTACGGGCCTTTAAGACAAGCTCTTTACACAAACAACCCGCACGCAGAGAGCAGCTTACGACGACTGTAACTTACGACTTTGTGAATGGTCAAAGTAGAACCGAAACGTTGTCGTAAGCTTTTCTCCCCAATGTGCGGGTTTTTTGTGTATTGTTCCAATCAGGGTATTGTGCATTTTTGTTCTTTTGCGGCTCTTTCCCAATATTGTCTTTCTCACTGCTACCTTCTCGTCAGTATCATCTGTCACATAAACTTTACGACTTCTCGTAAACTAATGCAGAAGGAACTGCTTTTAATACTAAAAAGCTTATTTTTAATTGAAATTAGTATATTAATCGGCTAAATTAATAGAGAAAATACTTAAACTATTTTTATTTGTTGGCCATACATATTTGTGCAATAGTATTGTAGATTTCTTTAAAAGCAAGATATCCAGCAGTATTCGGACACTAATTGTCCTATCTGATGAAATAATTCTCCAGGTCAATTTTTTTTTTTCAATTCTTAAAGTACTCTGTAATAGCAGAAAATTTCATTATGCATATTAGCCTGTCTCAGCAGCTGGGCGACTGAGGTAGACATCCCATCATATCTCGAGAGAAATATAAGTGGGAATCAAAGAAATGATTAGTACAGTATATACTGTTTCTTACTCTAGTGGTTTTTTTCCACTGGTGACTCCACCTCCTGCTGCTTCAACTCACCTGTCTGAAAAGAAATTATTCCTTGCCCTTCCCAGTTCTCTCTCTTCCACTTTTATGCAGTGAAAAACAGGGATGAGTGTGTCATGAGGAGTATGTAATACTTAGAGCTAACTATAGAGCTACTAGGAGAGTTTTAAGACTGTGGGAGTGAGTGACAGAGTGGACAGAGTATCAGGGGTGTATAAAGGATACGAGTGTGATTTAAAAGTGCGTGTGAGTGAAGTTTAGGGTCAGGTAAGAGCGTGAGAATTGTAGGGTGTGTGGAAGGGTGTGGTAGTGAATTAGAAGGATGTGGAGCCGGGAAGGACTTAGAATTGAAAGTGCGTGGAAGATGGTGAATAACAGTAACTGAAGTTTGAAAAAAAAATAGGAAAATGAATTTTGAGGCCTAAATCTACATCTCAGCAGACCCAAGAGCTGGAGTTCAATCCTCTCAGACGATGCAAGATTTTGAGGTCAACGTATCTGCAATAAATTGAAACATATCCTCAAGTACAGCCAGATAGATAAGCATTAGGACCAGGAGCTGTAGGTCAACACATTACTGGAATTAACCCCTCATAAATGCAGCTAAATGCTGAGATAGACAAGAAGCCTTCATAAGATATTTGACGAATGAGACATATACATCACTTGAGTATCCTTATAACTGCAACGTTTCGCCCGCACAGCAGACTTCTTCAGTCAAATGCAGAGGTGATTTTAATATTGAAGACAGTAGAGGAAATGGAAATAAAATTTTGAGGTTTCTCAGTCCCTTACCATTGAGGCAAAAACATATCAAAGATTCGGCAATGAAGATAATGAAGATCCTGCAATAATAATACTGAAGATTCTGCAATAATGACACGGAAAATTGTGCAATAATGATACTCATGATTCGGCAGTGAAGATACCCAAGTGTTGCACATGTTTATTATTCATCAACCTGTCGATATCGTCCACCATTAATATGATACACAAGATACAGGAGCTGCAGGTGCAAGGTACTGCAACAAAACACCCTCAAGGAGGACCAGAAGCAGCGAACACCCTCAAGTCTTGGTGACTGGGACAACAAACCCTCAAGTGAGAATAAAGACTCGTATTGCAGATCAGACCTTCATTTCAGACGACGTTACACTCAGAACTGAGCCTCAAGTTCCTTGACTTGATAAAGCTCACTCGTGAGGGAAGCGTTTAAATTGCAGGTTTGCTCTGCATTACGTGTCTTTATACCGTAAAGATTCATCACATCAGTCTTCACTCATCACATTAGTATTCACTCATCACATTAGTATTCACTCATCACATTATTTTTATACAAACCTCCATTCACACATCCTCTAATTCTTTACTCTTCACGTTTACTCGATTTTCAATATTCATTTTCTTGAGAACTCGCAGATTATTCTCTTTCACGTAAAGCTACTCTCTCTTATTCCCACTATTTTTATCTCGTTATCTAGTTCCATTTCTTGACGAGCCTCTTGTACTCTTTATTGTATCGTCTTTGCTTTCAAAGTCAGAATTTCTTTATCAAGATATTGTTTAACTTTGTTTATTTTGTCTCATATTTGTATCATTTGCAAACTGTTTACAGACTGCTTAGCTAAGGCTCCTCGTAAGTGCTGATTTAACTCCTAATCTTCTTAGCTAATTAAATACAATGCTTTCTAGTAATGAGATTTAGTTTCGTCACTAAAAAATATTAGCACCTGGTCCATTGACATAGCTCAGAGTGTAAATAATTACCTATTTTTAATTACCTGTCTGAGTTTGCCAGGGGCGAGTTTCGGCTCTTGGGTCCGCCTCTTATTTTTCGATCTGACCAAATTTAGGCTTGTTACATCTATTTTTTTAGGCCCTGTACCAGTTAGCATACACTGTATGTGTGTGTGTGTGTACTCACCTAGTTGTGGTTGCAGGGGTCGAGTCATAGCTCCTGGCCTCGAGTGTGTGTGTGTGAGTTGTGTGTATGTGTGGTGTGTGTGTGTGTGTGTGTGTGTGTGTGTGTGTGTGTGTGTGTGTCTAATTACCTACAAGTGACAATTGTTTGTTAATAATAGTACCTAGATCCCTCTCTGTCTCATACTTTCAACACTGTGTATCCATGTATTTGTACTCGCCTATTTGTAGTTGAAAGTATCGAATCTCAGCTCCTGGTCTTCCCTCTTAACTTGCTGTTTGCCAGATCTACTCCCTTCTAAGCTTGAGGAAGATCCCTGTCGTACTTATTCGTTAAGTCGTGTATAGAACATGCCTACCCGACTACTTCGTTGAGATCGTTACACTTTTTGACCAAGGGTTAAGAAAGCCTTCCTTTCCTGTGACTCATCTGTGTTTTTGACTTCTCTTCCCTCATGAACCCGTTCCCTGCCTCTTGAAAATTCTATCTCTAACCACACTATCAAGTCTTTCAAGTATTTTGTATGCCGTTATTATATCTTCCTTGGCTTTTTCTATCCTTTAATATCGTCATATTCAGTTTATTTTACTTCTCATAATTTATTTTCCTTAGCTTTGGGACTAGTCTGATTACATACCTCTGTCCTTTCCCCAGATTTTTAACAGATGACGGGGGGGGTTCCATGCTGGTGCTGCATATTCCAAGATGGGCATAACCTATGTCTTACACAGTGCCGTGAATGACTTTTCTGAAATTCTTGTTCTACCAAACTATCATTCACTGCAAAAAGTTTTTCAGTTAATGTGTGCCTCTGGCGGTGTGCTTTGCATTAGGCTCTATCCTTGCTAGGAATTTCTCCTTTAGTGAGTTTTGCAGCCTCTATCCCCGAGTTTATGCTCAGCTGACTACAATTTTACCTGTTCCCAATTTTCCTAACCTTGCATTTGCTGGGGTTTAATTCAGGTAACCACTTGTCTGCCTAGTCTTGCAATTTCTTATTCTAATCGGTTTTTATTCACCTCATTAATGTTATATCATCTGCAAACAAGAATACATCTATCTCTTTTGGTATGTTATTCACATTTACAAGAAACTGTACCACTTCCAAAACTCCCAGTTCTAATCCCTAAACAGATTAACTTGTTACACTTTCCCCTTGCGACACTTCCTATTTGACACTTTTTTTCTACTTACCCTAAGGCATTCTTTGATTCATTGTAATACATTCATTGCTATATTTGTCCGGTCTTCAGGATTTAGTTCCAGTATTTTGCGAGGTACAGCATCAAATGCCTTCTTGTAGTCCAAGAATATGAAGTTTACCCATCTTTCTCTCTTCTGAATCACTTCTATTACTTTTAGATTTTCATCAGGTCTGTGGGACTGGACTTGTCATCTTTAAACTCATGCTGGTTATTGTCTATGCCACCATGAACCACCAATTGCTCCATCAATCTTCTAATTATCTCCTCCATTACTTTGCACAAACATGCCGGAGATAACGGTCTTTAGTTCAACGTTTAGTGTTTATCTCCTTTCTGCCCAAAATGCCCTGCATATTAGGGGCTTTAGGCATGTACACCTCATGTAATCTCAATACCAAATGTAATTCTTTGTATCATGTCCAAATAAACTATTATTATTATTATTATTATTATTATTATTATTAAATACTGGGACAACATTCGCTGTCTTCCAGATCTTTAGCAATTGTCCCGTATCCATTGACTTGTAGATTTTGGTAGGTGGTTTAGAGTGTGTTTTTACTCCCTCTTGCAGTACCCATGATGGTGCTTACTCCAGTGTTATTTCTTTTGATGAATGGAACTCTTTTTTTTTACCTTCCCTGTTGTGCCACGTAACTGATTGTGTACTCTCTGATTCTGTTTCCACTGTATACTCTTTTTTGAACTGCTTGTTCAGCTCTTCAAGGATTGTCTTCTTCAGTCTTATTATATGGTTCTTAACTGACGTCTTTTGTAGTAAGATGAAGCATTTTCGGTTCGGTCTTGACTTTTGCTGCTATGTCATTCTTAAATTCTCATCTTACCCTTAAATATTTCTGGGTCTTTTGCTCGCTTTGTATTCTCTCCTTCGCTCTCCTTGGTTTTCTTTTCGTCAAGCTCTTGCACTTTTGTTTTTTTCCTCTCTGCATATCTCTCACTCTCAACTCTTACTCTCACTCACTCTCTCACACACACACACACGACAAAATGGTAACTAACACACACACACACTCACACACTCACACACTCACACACTCACACACTCACACACTCACACACTCACACACTCACACACTCACACACTCACACACTCTTCTATATATAAGTGGGTTTCGATGCACGTTATAACTATTATAATTACTGATAAAAGTTTACCTCCTATGGGTCACACAGTGACTAGGGAATGGAAGAGGTTCAATTAGGTTTGATCTGTGCATACTGTGTAGCTCCAATTCCTTTGACTCGAAACCCTGAAGTAAACTTTAGCAGGTGAGATTGAGTTTCCCATCTGCTTTTGTTACTGGTTTCAGTTAGTGGTGTTGTATTAGTTGTTATTGTTAGTGGTGTTGTATTAGTTATTGTTAGTGGTGATGTATTAGTTGTTATTGTTAATGGTGCTGTATTAGTTGTTATTGTTAGTGGTGTTGCATTAGTTATAGTTATTGGTGTTGCATTAGTTATAGTTATTGGTGTTGCATTAGTTATAGTTATTGGTGTTGCATTAGTTATAGTTATTGGTGTTGCATTAGTTATAGTTATTGGTGTTGCATTAGTTGTTAGTGTTGTAGTATTTATTGTTAGTGTTGTATTATTGTTAGTGGTGTTGTATTAGTTGTTACTGTTAGTGTTGTATTAGTTGTTGCTGTTAGTGTTGTATTAGTCAGTGTATTGTATCAGTGTATTAGCTGCAGCTGTCAGTGGCATTAGTTACAGCTGTTAGTGGCGCTGTATAAGGTGCAGCTATTAGTGTTTACTGTATTTACTGGAACTGTTCGTGACATTGTACAGTATTGGCCACAGCTGTTAGCGTCATTGCATTAGCTGCAGCTGTTACCTGTCGTGCTGTTGTATGTACTTGACCATTTTATACGTACCACTATTATCCGAAGGTATTACCCGGCCATTTTAAGGCGTCATTGGTAAGCAATTGGTAAAGTCATCGATGAGTTCCATAACAACAAAAATGGCTATTCGATTAGAGTTGGAACGTCTGGTTTAAGTGACCTCGTGAGGATGACTGGTCCAACTTTTCAAACACCACATACCACATAATTGACCTATTGTGGTTGGCGATCATTTTAAATCAAATTGCTTATTGGTTAGACTTTGGTGGACGTTGGCAGAGCATTGAATACTCTTATCTCCATTTATATCTTATTATTGATTGGTTTCGCTTATAAAGCAGGAGCCAATGGCACCTATGATGAAGCCGGCTTCAATTGCATTTATATTAAAAGATATTGTAGTATACATACAGACAAATATACATGGATTTTTGTAGAACAGAAATGAATATCTGAGGGCTGGCACAAGGTAGAACACAGTTTTTCTTATGTCATTTGCAATATATCATCGTGGTTCAGGGACTACGGTGATGGAATAACCTAAACTAACCTAATCTAACTTATCTCACTTTAACCTAACTAAAAATACTTTAAACCAACGATGAAAAACAGTGATTTTAGATGGAATTGGCCTCTGCATAGATCGTTCAGATTTAGATTCACACAAATGCATTAAACAACTATATATATTGTAATGAGCAGGCTTCAGGCCAGGGTCCACCAGATAAAATATTTAGGTAGGCCTCCTTGCGTTTATAAGATCTTAAAATGCCCAAAACACTACAAAGAATACCCCCCCTCTTTTATTTTTACACATGGTTTTACAAGGTTAGGTTAAGGTACCCAACTTTATTTACAAGCTAAGAACTGGTACCTATATCAGCTCATTTGAAAGACTTTTATTGCTATGAAGCAAATAGGGAACAGAATGAATCTCTCTCTCTCTCTTTCTCTCTTTCTCTCTCATATACACATACACCTTCCTTGTGTAAGCATATACAATAAGTTCAAAGTCTTCCAAATCCCAAAAGATTAAATTACAAACTTCAAGTACTGAGTGTCGTGTCCTACCTGCCTATCTATGGCTCTTATAATGAAGGAAGAATTTTCCAGACCTTGTCTCGGTGGATAGCATGATGCTTGAGGCCTCAGGCTGGCCCGGGTGAGTGGAACAACACATACTTGGACACAAACAACGACAGTGCCAGCAAATTAAAAAGAGTTCAGTCTGCAGGAGAAACCTGCAAGTGTCCGGGGAAAGGAAAAGAAGAACTGTATTTCATTATATGTTTTCTTTCTTTTCTATAAAAGTTACAATGTTAAATGCTATGCATGATTGCAATTTCAGTTATAAAAAACTCTCGTACTTCATTATTATCATCATCATTATCATATTATTATTATTATTAAGGTATCCTAGGAAGATATTGCCGGAGTAAAGGTAGAGATTTTCCAAAGTATGACCATTAACTGAAACAAGTACCGCATTAGCCAGGTTGTGATGACTTTGTTGGCCTGCTAGCAGCAACCAGCTGGTTGATCAGGCAGTCAGCTATGAAATCTGGCCTATGGCAGAGGTTCGAGAGTAGAGAAACCCTTGAAACCTGTCACAAGTATGCCCAAGGTACTAAGGATGCCTTAGAATCTATACCTGACTGTTAAGTCTTTTCGCCCCTTTGTTTCGTAACTTAAGAATGAATATATTTCTTTTATCACATCAGCCGTCTCCCACTAAGTTGATGTTATTCAAAGAAAAAAACATATTCACCGTTATTCATTCAGTAGCTGTCTTGCTAGAAGTGCGCGTACATCAGACACTGAATCGTCAAACTGCAACATGCTCATCCCTCCTTCAGAGTGCGGGTACTGTACTTCCCGCCTCCAGACTCGTGTCCAGCTAACCGGTTACTCTGAATCCCGTCATAACGGCTCATAGGTTAGCAATGGTTTAAGACGACATGTGAGCGAACAGCTGATAGTAGAGCTTTATCAAGACGATGGTGAGCTCAAGAGAGCGAAACAATGTCACAACAACTGCTTGTACTGCACCTGCGTTTTATCTAAACCTTTTTTAAATGTTTCTTTGCTCACACTCCAAAAGAACATCCATTACCAAATATCTAAACACATTCCGTTCCATTTCCTCTGAAGTATGACCATAAAATGAAACTTCGTACTGAAACTGAGCAGATTATTTCGCCTTGAGTACATTTTATTTATGACGGTGAGGAGGAAGTATTACGAACACAAGTACTTTCAAAGGCTTGCAGTACCTGACCGTGCAACACACCAGCTAGAAGTGCAGCTAAATTAGCATTAAAACTCTGAGGAATAAGATATACACCAGAAGATACTTTTTTGATTTACCGTATAAACCCACCACCAAAATGTTTATACAGGTATTTACACTATGTACAGCAGTAAGAACTAGCACACCATAACGCAAGTAGAGACTAGAGACAGTATGAGAACTGAATGCTGCAGCTACGAACACTTATACAGAGGACAAAAGCTAACTTCTGATTCTCCACGTCCCTATGCTCTCTATATATACTCATGTACTCTCAGTTCAGGTAAATCCGTTTGTGACTGAATAAAGCTCACTGTGTGGGCGAAACGTAGTCAATAAAGGATCGCATTATACTGCATTTATTTTTCCTCTGTAGGTGGGAGAGATTGGATTTGAGAAGGACTTGCCTAGTGTGACTTAGTAGGCCTTCTGCAGTGTCCATCCTTTCTTATATTCCTAACCATGTCGAGGCTCTCGAGGTTTTAAAGGCCCATTCAACCTCACCATGCAAGATAGCTCCACATAGCGAGTCCCTGTTTCCCTCCCTCACTCTAAATAATTAGAAACTACTGAAATACTGTTCTCCCCTTACTCAAAAAGTGCACTCATTTGAAGCAATAAACTGTAGCGACTTAAAGCTGGCTTAAGATGTAAACAAAGAACGTGGTTACATGTGATGTACGATGAATGCAATATTTGCACTCGGCACATGCCAGAGAGAGTACATAAACAAGAGGAACTATTAATGAAAGGGCTGATGTGCATACTGCAAACTTCTTTATTGGATATATTTCGGTTATAGGGTGTTAGGCGTTCCAAATGACTCGAGAGAATAAGAAAATACAGTATGTATATAATGGAGAAAAGAGGCAATAGATGAAGATCAGTTAAAGGCATCAGGTCTTCAAATTACCGTGTCTTGTGGCTCAAGGGAATCTGTGTTGGGTTGTATCATAAGAACATAAAGTAGAATTAGACATGTGCATTATCTGGGATATTACGATTTCATAGACGTTTCGCCAACCAGTGGCTTTATCAATGCAAATTCAAGGACATAACAGACTAGAACTATATACAAAAGACGAGGTAATCAGACCCTCAGCCTTGGAGTTGGTGAAGACCACCGTAGTCTTGAAGACTCTGAAGCACAGCCATGAAGACCGTATACCATTCATGAACATAAGAAAGGAGGAACACTGCAGCAGGCCTACTGGCCCATACCCTTCTCAGATGTGCAAAAGTATTTGAGATGATGTATTTACCAGCACTTTGTTCTTTAATGTTGGAAGTAACAATTTACAGATGGTTCTGGTAAGGACGTGCCTTGTATGGGCCAGTAGGTCTTCTGCAGTGTTCCTCCATTCTTGTTCTAGTGCATGATATGATATGGATTCCTTAGAGCTGAGCAAGACTAAATAATTGATGGTTTCTTCCCGGTTCTTCCACGCATTTCTATGTTCTTCGGTCCCGTGTGTAAATATTCCTCCTTGTTTCTCCTACGTGTATCGTGTTCCATTCCCCTTCCTCTAATCTAATGGTTATAATTATAACCATTATTTTTAAAGGGGTGGACCGCTAAGCCAGCGGAATGCTTCGGTCAGATGACCAAAATCCCCAGCTTCGTGTCATCATATAACTGAGACCCGCATCAGGAAACATCGGTCCTGTTTCCTGACAAACCTTACATAACCTAACCTTCCACAAGGCACAATGTATACGCTCCCGTTTCACTGTTGCGTTTGTTATAGGGATTTTTTTTCTGGTGAGGATTTTGATAAAAGACATGGCCATAGTAACTACGTAAATGTTGTTTCTTGAAATTTACAAGACTCTGGGGTTACCAATGGTGGCCTTACGGACAGAGTTGAGCGTATCCATAGCGCCGTGTTTGCAGTCTTGTTTAAGTAGGGAGGGAAGTGCAGGCCTTCACATGCTTCGGTAATAAGTAAAATCATCTTTCCTTATGGGTTTACTGTAGACTCTTAAGGAAAGAGAGTCTATTCCGTTACCTGCACAGAAGACCGTAGTGTTGCCAGACGTTGGAATAACATCATACAGTGAGATGCTGTAAAAGCCCCATTGTCGGAAAAATGTCGGAGAAAAAAAGTCTAGCTATAGGTGAAACGTCGTAATAAGTTCCCCCGTGGATGAAACATCTGTAATAAAGCCCCACTGTGGATAAAACGTTGCATAAACCCCAACCGTTGGTGAAACGTTGCAATAAAGAACACTGTAGGTAAAGCTCTACTATGAGTGGAACGTCGTAGTAAAAACCACTGTAATAAAACGTCGCAATTAAACATCACTGTAAGTGAAACGTCTAAGTAAAGGCTTCAAAAGCGGGTGAAACGTAATATTGCCACACTGTGGCTGTATCAATGCAATAAAACCCAGTGTGTGGTGTGTGTGTGGTGTGTGTGTGTGTGTGTGTGTGAGAGAGAGAGAGAGAGAGAGAGAGAGAGAGAGAGAAACATAGCAATGAAGCTCCCCACAATGGGTGAAACGTCGATATCCCCCCTGTGGATGAAATGTCGCAACAAACTACCAAGGTGGGCGAAACATCTGAATAATTCCCCACTGTCAGTGAAACGTCGTAATAAACCCCCATTTCGCGTATGACACACAACACTAAAATCCCACTATGGGTGAAACGTCGCAAAATAAAGACCTTCCAACTTCTAAGTGTCTTCGAAATTACAAAAAAAATTGGAAAGACCGAGATGGATGCTGGTAGCATCAAAATATTTTTTTGCCGAAGATTGATGACGCGAGAAATGTTGTTATCGGCTGTAAATCTCTCTCTCTCAGGGATGAACCTCGTCCATGACTCTCGCATCTCCTCGTATATCATACACAAGCCACGACAAAGCACGGGAAATGACAGCAACGTACTGGAGAAATGGACTTAGAAGCAGAGACAACACGTATTAGCAGAAGGATGGTAGTAACATAAGGTTGGTAGTAAAAGAAGGTTGGTAGTAACAAAAGGCTTGGTAGTAACAAAAGGCTTGGTAGTAACAGAAGGATGGTAGTAACAGAAGGTTGGTAGTAACAGAAGGTTGGTAGTAACAGAAGGTTGGTAGTAACAGAAGGTTGGTAGTAACAGAAGGTTGGTAGTAACAGAAGGTTGGTAGCAACAGAAGGTTGGTAGCAACAGAAGGTTGGTAGCAACAGAAGGATGGTAGCAACAGAAGGATGGTAGCAACAGAAGGTTGGTAGCAACAGAAGGATGGTAGCAACAGAAGGATGGTAGCAACAGAAGGTTGGTAGCAACAGAAGGTTGGTAGTAACAGAAGGTTGGTAGTAACAGAAGGTTGGTAGTAACAGAAGGTTGGTAGTAACAGAATGTTGGTAGTAACAGAAGGTTGGTAGTAACAGAAGGGTGGTAGTAACAGAAGGATGGTAGCAACAGAAGGTTGGAAGTAACAGAAGGATGGTAGCAACAGAAGGTTGGTAGTAACAGAAGGTTGGTAGCAACAGAAGGTTGGTAGTAACAGAAGGTTGGTAGCAACAGAAGGTTGGAAGTAACAGAAGGATGGTAGCAACAGAAGGTTGGAAGTAACAGAAGGATGGTAGCAACAGAAGGATGGTAGAAACAGAAGGTTAGAAGTAACAGAAGGATGGTAGCAACAGAAGGTTGGAAGTAACAGAAGGATGGTAGCAACAGAAGGTTGGAAGTAACAGAAGGATGGTAGCAACAGAAGGTTGGAAGTAACTGAAGGATGGTAGCAACAGAAGGTTGGAAGTAACAGAAGGTTGGTAGTAACAGAAGGTTGGTAGCAACAGAAGGTTGGAAGTAACAGAAGGATGGTAGCAACAGAAGGTTGGAAATAACAGAAGGATGGTAGTAACAGAAGGTTGGAAATAACAGAAGGTTGGTAGTAACAGAAGGTTGGTAGCAACAGAAGGTTGGTAGAAACAGAAGGTTGGTAGTAACAGAAGGTAACAGAAGATTATTCAGTAAAGATTGGATGCGCAATGAACAGATGTAATCCTAGTCTCGCAATCTACTTTCTGCCCTCATCCTGTGTTGCATTATTGGCTGTGACACATGACGTGCTAGAACTTGGAGTAGTGATTGCGTACCATCATTAAAGGGAGGAAGCTCTGCATCAGATGCGCATCACCTCTACGCTGTGTATCGGTGGCCTGGCGCTACCGGTAACCCTATTTTTGTATTCTTGAAGACAGCGTAGAGACCTGCGTATCGGGGAATCCCACTGAGACCATTATAGGAACGTGAGGTCGCGCTTGTTGTGCAGACTTTCCTAGTAGCAGGGCATTGACAAACATTGGTTGAACCGCGTCAGAAGTTCTGAGATTGACGCGTTACCGTGTATTGTTTCAGTAGGATTACTCAAACTTGTATTGAATACGAACAGTTCAGTAACTAGCATGATTATCTTACTGTGTTGTGTATTGTAATGTGCAAGTCAGTGGATATAGCGTAACTCAAGAACATTTCTTTACATAAACACCCAATACATTCACAGACATCTTTAATATATCTAACTCTTCGCGGAATTTTTCCTATTTGGAACCCAAGAATCTCTAGTATTTATGTACTAATCATACTCTACATTACTCAGTTTCCTAATATACTATTATTTTTAACTGAGTGTTAATGTTTGTATAGGGTTATTACCTTAATTATATACTCAATTAGTGATTAACGTGAGATGCAACAAAGGCAACAACAACACTAAAACAACAACACGAAAAACAATAAACAAGGGCAACATGAAAAAAATGATGATCAAGAAAAACAAAGCGAAAAACAACCACAAAAAAACAAGGAAAAACAATAATGCCAGTAATATGCAAAAACAAAAACACTAAAAACAAGCATGAACAATAAAAATAACGAGAAAAACAAGAAAACAATTACAACATTAGAGTAAGCAAATACGGCAAGCATAAGAAAAAACAAGACTAACATCATGAAAATCAACAAAGCAAAACCAACAACACAAAACAAGAACAACCGCACTGCAAGAAATATCTAGCAAGAACAATACGTCTCTGTGTGTATTAATGTTTGTACCTATTTATGCGTATGCGAGCAAGTGTGTGTGCTTGCGCGTATGTATGCGCGAGCGTATAATAAAATACCACAGCTCAAATCTGCACCCCCCACAAAAAAAAAAAAAAAAAAAAAGGGAATCAATTGACAAAAGTTTTCGGGTGATTTAATATCCTTCATTTCTGCCAGTGATTGATACTGATATTTTCAGAATTGGGTCTCGCATTTACAACCCTCTAACTAATAAACTAATCTTAAAAATATCCATATTAGTTATTATCTCTTAATTGGTGATTTCCTACAATATGGCATGGTTAAAAATAATAATACAAAAAAGTTTAGGGTTATTTTTTTTTTA
This sequence comes from Cherax destructor, assembly GCA_009830355.1. Lineage (NCBI taxonomy): Eukaryota > Metazoa > Arthropoda > Malacostraca > Decapoda > Parastacidae > Cherax > Cherax destructor. The sequence goes on from WNWK01000024.1 coordinate 364,630, forward strand.
CATTTGGATTCATTCTTATATGTAATTGATTAAAATGGCTAAAAGGATATTACATAGTGGAGATTGAAGCCATTATAAACTTACGTTGATACGCCATTTTCGTAGTGTTCCAGAAGGAACATTTAAGTAGGACACACCTGTGTTGAAAGTTTGAAGCCGATCAGAAGATGCATTCTCCAGTTACTGTTTGGAAAAGAATAATTTTGTTACCTGTAATTATTTCAGTAAATTGGCAAATTCAAACCTTTACATCGTAAATCTGTATTGAAATATCCTCTGCGTTAGAAACATCAAGGTTTAAAGGTTAAAAGCGTTCTAAAAAGTCATTTTTAAGTTGATCGGTTTCAAAATGTCGAAAATAATATAGCTTACTAAGGAGTGGATAGGCTTTGGGCTGTTCATTTGCAAAAAAATACTAAATTTTGCTGATATTGAGAAAATTTGCACGAAATTAACATTATATAATTTAACAAAGTAGCAGGTTAGGTTAGGTAAGGTTCGTGAGGAAACAGGACAAGTGTTTCCTGACGCGGGTCTTAATCAGATGATGACCCGGCGTTGGAGCTTTTGGTCATCTGACCGAGGCCTTCCACTGGCTCTCCAGTCCACCCCTTTTAAAATTATGGTCAGTTATAACCATTTAGTTACTTAACACAAAGTAGCAAACTAGCAACTGTACATACAGTCTAATAGCAATCCGAAGCTTGGTAGGTAAGACACATAGGCAACAGTTAGGGTGATGGACTGATTACATAGTCTTCACATCTCTACTGCTCCTGCCTATTTTCTGTACTCGACTGAAGAAGTCTACTGTGTAGACGAAAAGTTTCGGAATAAAGTTGCCTAACTGTTGCCTATGAGTCTTACCTACCAACCTGTCGGTATTGTATACCATTTTGATATTCAATCCGAAGCTTCCTTTAAGTGATGAAACGCTAACTACGAAACTTTGAAGCCAATATAGAGAGAGGCTTTCTTAAGTCATTACTAGAAACCAACAATCCCGTTTTTTTTTTTTTTTTTTGGTAAGTAAAAGTAAGAAAAATGTCTCCTACGACGCCTGGTCTCTGACCGGGCCTCGGGGGCGTTGACCCCCGAAACCCTCTCCAGGTATACTCCAGGTGTAAGTAGCCCAATAACAACCTGAAGCATCCTCTAGATATGGTTCATAAGCACTAAAGGTTTGAGCATGGTCAGAGAAGGCATTCTTAAGTTGTAAACAAAAAATATTAGAGAAGAAAAAGAAGCTGACAACAACAGAATATATGATAAAGTGTTTGGAATGGTTATAAAGGTTGTGGAAGGTAAGTTTGGGGTGTCATGTGTAAATGATAACGGGGGACCTTTGATTGAACTTTGTATAAGTATGCAAGATATGATATAGGGCGAAATGACAGTAGTTTGTCAGACTATGTATTGTTAGATAAAAAAAAACTGATGGGTAGACTTCAAGATGTGTTTGTTTACAGAAGGGCTACAAATGTATCAGATCATTTTCTTGTTGTAGCTACAGTGAGAGTAAAAGGTAAATAGGAAACAAGGAGAATGGCATCAGCAAGAGGTGAAGGTTTTTAAACTAAAGGAGGCAGTTAGGGTAAGATATAAACAAATATTGGAAAAAAGATGGACTAGTGAGAGTATAGGCAATAAGGTTGAAGAGGTATGGGATAGTTTTAAGAATGTAGTGTTAGTGTTCAGCAGAAGTTTGTGGTTATAGGAAAGTGGGTGCAAGAGGGAAGAGGAGCGATTGATGGAATAAGGAGGTAAAGAGAGTTGAAGTGATGCAAGGAGGGAGTATATGGATAGAAAAAGAGTGGTTAAGAGAATGGTGAAGGAATGTAAAAGGAGAGCAATTGAGAGAGTGGGTGAGATACTATCAACAAATTTTGTTGAGAATACGAAAAAGTTTTGGAGTGAGATTAATAAGTTAAGGCAGCCTAGGGAACGAATGGATTTGACAACAATAAGAATAATAATAATAACAAGTTATTAGACAGAGTTGAAAGAATCGGGAAGATGGCGGGAATATTTTTGAGAAAGTGTTAAATGCTGATGAAGATAGGGAAGCTGTGATTTCGTGCATTGGGCAAGGAGGTATAACATCTTGCAGGAGTGAGAAAGAGCCAGTTGTGAGTGTAGAGATGGAGATATAATTTTGGAATGGTTGGTGCTTTTATTTAATATATGTATGGAAGAGGGGGAGGTGCTTAGGAATTGGCAGAGAGCATGCATAGTTCCTTTGTATAAAGGTAAAGGGGACAAAAGAGTGTAAAAAATTATAGGGGAATAAGCCTGTTGAGTATTCCTGGTAAAGTGTATGGTAGAGTTATTATTGAAAGAATTAAGAGTAAGATGGAGAGCAGGATCGCAGATGGACAAGGAGGCTTTAGGAAGAGTAGGGGGAGGGGGTGTAAACCAATTGTTTACAGTGAAGCATATAGGTGAGCAGTAATTAGATAAGGGTAAAGAGGTTTTCGTTGCACTTATGGATTTGGAAAAGGCATATGATAGGGTGGATAGGAGAGCATTGTGGCAGATGTTGCAAATTTATGGAATAGGTGGTAGGTTATTGAAAGCAGTTAGAGTATTTACGAGGATAGTGAGGCTCATGTTAGAGTGTGTGGGAGAGAGGGAGATTATTTCCCAGTAAAAGTAGGCTTTAGACAGGGATGTGTGATGTCACCATGGTTGTTCAATATATTTATAGATGAGATTGTAAGAAAAGTGAGTGCTTGGGTGTTGGCAAGAGGTGTGGGGTAAAGAGATAAAGAATCTATCACAAAGTGGGAGTTGTCACCGCTTTTTACTGACGACTCTGTGCTTTTGGGAGATTCCGAAGAGAAGTTGCAGAGGTTGGTGAACGAATATAGGAATGAGCAAAGTGATGAGGATAACAAAAAAATAGGTAATGAAAGACTGGATATCAGTTTGGAGGGAGGGAGTATGGAGGAAGTGAATGTATTCAGATATATGGGAGTGGACTTGTGTGCAGTTGGGTCTGTGAAAGACGAGGTGAATCATAGAATTGATGAGGGGGAAAAAGGTGAGTGGAGCACTGAGGAGTCTGTGGAGACAAAGAACGATATCCATGGAAGGAAAGAGGGGAATGTATGAGATAATAGTGGTACCAACGCTCTTACATGGGTGTGAAGGTTGGGTGGTGAATGTTGCAACAAGGAGAAAGCTGGAGGCAGTGGATATGTCGTGTCTGAGGCAATGTGCTGTGTGAATATAATGCTTGGAGATTAGGAGGTGCGGAGTTTCTAAAAGTATTATCCAGACGGCAGACGAAGGGTTGTTGAGGTGATTTGGACATTTAGAGAGGATGGAACAAAACAGAATGACTTGGAGGGACATATAAATCTGTAGTGGAAAGAAGGCAGGGTAGGGGTCGTCCTGGGAATGGTTGAATTTAGGGTGGCTTGGAGTTTCAGCAAGTGCGTGTGAGCGCGTTAGGAGCGAGTGGAAACGAATGGTTTTTATGACTTTACGTGCTGTTGGAGTGTGACAAAAGTAACATTTATGAAGGGATTCAGGGAAACCGGTTAGCTGGACTGGAGTTCTGTAGGTGGAAAGTACAGTGCCTGCGCTCTGAATGAGGGGATGTTGATATGTTGCAGTTTTTTAATTGTAGTGTAGGCACGCCTCTGGCAAGACAGTGATGGAGTGAATGATAAAAGTGTTTCTTCTTTTTCCGGTCACCTTGCCTTGGTGGGAAACGGCTGATGTGTGTGTATGTCGTGCCGAATAGGTAAAACTTGCGATTTTGGCTTAAATAGCAACGCTCTTCTTGCCGAATAAGGGAAGCAAAAATTTGTGTATGCAATACTTTTTGCAAAAATCATTCTGAAGCTAACGAAAACTATATATTTCATTGTGTTTGTTTATTATTAAATTATTGTAAACTTATCTAAAATATATTTAGTTGGATTAGGCTAAATTAAATTGCGTTTGTTATAATGTTAGGGAAGTTTTCTAATTTTTTTTGGTACAAAATTAAGTTTTACATAAACATAAATGAAAAAAATATATCTTAAAACGTATAAGAGAAAATTTTAGAAAAGACTATTTTAAATGAGTTCTTGCTAATTGACCAATTTTACCTATTCGGCACGACATTATATACATAATATATATATATATATATATATATATATATATATATATATATATATATATATATATAAAATTCATTCAAAATCAATAACGTGATCTAACAAGAACTCTTCACAACGGAAAGAATGAATGTGAGAGCACTGCCGAAAATTATTCCATTGTTAATACAGCTTGGCAACTGTCCAGTGAGCATGAGAGAGAGACAGAGACAAAGAGAGACAGAGACAGACAGACAGACAGAGAGAAAGCTGACCACTTTCCTGCCAAGGTACAAGTTCCTGATCCAACTAGGGAACGTCCTTTGCTTGCCGCTAGAACTGTGCCAAGGTTGTCAAAGGTGTCAGTAAAGCTGTTTGCTTACATAACGGAAGCCCATGATTGCTGAGTAGATGTGCAGACCAGCTAGCATCCTCTCTCACTCCCATCTATCAGCACTGACTACTACAGTGTAAATGAACTTCTCTGTGGAAAGAGGTAAATGTAGTCCCTGTACACAAAGAGAAGACCAGCGCAGAAATCAGTAACTACAGATCAATGTCATTCCTGTCAGTCACTGGCAAGATTTTTGAGATATTCTCGCGGCAGATGACAGCTTTTTTCGACTACCACTCACTTGTTTGTGACAGTCAATATGGCTTCAGAAATGGTCACTCTGCTGCTTATCTACTGTTAAACCTCTCCACTATGTGGCACCAGACACTGGATGAATCCAAGGTCAACTGTGTAGTAGCACTGGACAAAGTTGGCGCTTTCGACAGAATATAGCACTATGGACTCTTGGCAAATCTGTAAGCATTATTAGTCACTGGCTTTGCATTATGCCTCCTTAGTGATTACCTTCAAGATAGATCTCAGAGTAATACTGAATGGGACAGCGTCAACAAGGCACTCTATTGATGTCAGTGTTCCACAGGAAAGTGTACTTGGGCCATTATGGAATTTCTACTTCAATGACCTTCCTCATCTCAACCCAGAATTCCATTCACGTGCAGACAACCGCTCTCTGAGATTTATTTATTCAAGAGAGGAAATGCCAGCTGCTCTCTGTTACATCAATCACCAGTTTACAGCTATATCAGCCTGGGGAAAACAATGGCAGGTTACATTTAATTCTCAGAAAGCACAAATGATGATCTCTAGGCAAACAGCATTTAGACGTATCTCGCATCTTCTCGACAGTAGAGGCTGCAAGCCTTTGTACAAGGCACAAGTGCACTCACACCTTGATTATGCTTCACTTTCATGGATTGCAGGCATCTCACCTTCAACTTCTTGACAGAATAGAGAACAGAGCAAGACTTATCTCTCGCAGAGCCTTCAGTACCAGAGGAATGTGGGTCGCCATAGTGTAATGTACAAGGCCAATGTTGTTTAAGTACCACACTTGGCTTCACTTCGATGTCAGCGAGGAGACTGCTTCTACACAAGACGGGCAGCGAACACTAACTTCACTCTGGTTAAACATTTCTCAAGAACATCACATCATCTGACATCATTCATTCCTAGAATGACACGAGTCTTCAGCATGTTCGCACAATATTATGACTTCAATGAAATAAAAGTCAGTTGACCAAATGAAATCGCTGGCCGACAAATCGCTCCAACTTCATCCTATTCTCTATTTGTATGTCTCATGACAATAAAAAGGCTTCCAAACGAGCTGACGTAGGTAACAGCTCTTAGCTTGTAAAGAAAGGTAGGAACTCATAACCTTGCAACACCATTGCGTAAATAAGGAGGGGGAGAGGGGGAGAGAGAGAGAGAGAGAGAATCACACTCAAGTCAGTACCCCATCCCCCCCAACATTCACGTAACTCGCACACGCGTATTCCGTCAGCAGTTTTAAATATTACCTTGGGAATTCCTAAAGTGTGGCCTGCACTTCAAGATATTCTGAGTGCTCGCAGGAAGCTTAATTTAATCTGGAGTCGAAGGCCGTGCCTGCTGAAGTCTGAAATGAGATACACGGTTAATCTATTTGCCAGTCCTCCGTCTTTTCCAGGCGGCCGCGGATTGTAATTTAGGTCCAACTTCCATCACTATTGCCAGAGACGCGAGAATACCCCTTCCTCTCTCCGTCTCTCACTCGTTCTCTAACTCGTTCTCCCGTTCCTTCTCCGGTTCGTTCTCACGCGAGGTCTCTCTTTCTCTCACTGGTTTTCTCGTTCTCTCACTCGTTCTCTCACTTTCTGTCTCTCTCTTTAATCTTGCGTATACGTGTATAAAACGAGTAAAAAACACACCCAAATCCGTTTAAAAAAAAAAACCGTAAGTTATCCTTCGGGTCACGAGCGCTTGACCTGTGGAAATTGTGTGAGTTAAGGGGAGGGGGGCCAAATTTTGTGATTTTTTTTGGGGGGGAGGGAAAGAAGGGGGCACCTAGGCGCAATCATGTGTGGGGTGAAAATGTTGCAATCTAAAAATCATTTGGGTTGTCCCCTGCGCCGGAGGCATCGGCATCAGGCATGAGACACCGGGAGGGGGAGGATTGTGGGAGGGGAGGTAGGGGGAGGGAGAGAAAGAGAAGAGAGAGAGAGAGAGAGAGAGAGAGAGAGAGAAAGTAAGCATCCATTGATCGCCTCTTTTGGTTACCATGGCGACCGCTCCCCGCGGCCCCCCCATTGGCCAGCATCCCGACCAATCAGCTCTCCCATTGGTTCATTCGAGACGAGGAGTTTGGAGTGGGAGGAGTCCCGGTAATAGGTTTTTTGATGAGACTTCTTTTATGCAGGGAAAATATGATTGCATTTTCAAATTAATGAAATCTGCTTAACGAGTTTTCCTCCTTTCAGACTCACGATGAAATGGCAGGTAGGGAGGGAGGCAGGGGAGGAACTGGGGGGAAAGAGTGGCGAATCTAGGGAAACTTCAATTTTTTTCCCTCTGACAAAATGGAAGGAAAAACTTTTTGTGAGATCAGGGGAAAATATTTGTTCTTCTTGTGTGCGAGGTGGAGGGGGAATGGAGGGGGGATGGAGGGGAGAATGGAGGGGAAATGGAGGGGGACAGAGGGAACTAACTATTTTTGGAGTGTCCACACACACACGGATTTGCTAAGACTTGTCTTTACAACTTACCTTCAATTTAGGTAGGAAACGTTAAGTGACGTTTCGACCTCTCCTGGACCATTTTAAAAATCACTTTATGGTTCGAGGATCACAGGAAACGTTATCTAACGTTTTCTTTCCAAACTGTGAATTAGTTGTGGATTGTTTAAGACTGGTTGTTGTGAGGAGCTGACAGGAGCTGAGCTTTGTGTCATTCCCTCACAACAGACATCGTAGGAAACAGTGTCATTCCCTCACAACAGACATCGTAGATATATCTTGCTTCTGAACGGTGGCTCTTGATCAGAGATTTGAGAGCCTTAGAGAACGGAACAACGGACAGATTTACTGTTGGTGCATTGAGACCGGGATCTACGGTAGCAACGGAAAGACACACATCTGGTGTGTTGAAAACGTGTCAGCGTTGTTAAGGGGAGACACATTTCATTGGCGTGTTACCAGCGCTTCAACGGAACTAACGGTCACACTTTGGGTGCGTTGATAGCGAGTCAACGGGATCAACGGGGGTTAACGGGGAGACTAGCTCTGTTAGTGTGTCAGGCAGCGCAGATAATTTGTAGTTTAATGTTACCAATTTATTGAAATCCCGCCGACGCTGCAATGGCTTAATGGGAAGTCCCAGTCACTTTCACAGGCATTCACTCTAATTTCCTCCTATAATTTGTGTTGATCTCTTCGAAATAATTCTACATATATATATATATATATATATATATATATATATATATATATATATATATATATATATATATATATCGATCGTATTGTAACCACGAACGAGTGGTATTTAATCAATAACAACACTGCGACTAATCGAGGGCTCGAACCCGTGTTGCTTTGGTCCACCTAATGGTGAGCGAAAATCAGACGACGCTCTAACCCACAGGACCACTTAATCCTACAAACATCACGCACCCAGCAGAGTTAGGTGTTGTACCGCGATCCGAGGTATATATCGTAATGTAACCACTGCGACTAGCCGAGGGTTCGTCGCAGTTTTCCAAGGTTCTTTTGGTACAAAATTATTATTTTTTACATTAACATAAATGAAAAAAAAATACACCTTTAAACGTATAAGATAATTTTTTAGAAAGGACTTAATTTTAAACGAGTTCTTGTTAATTGAACAATTTTACCTATTCAGCACGACATATATATATGTGGTATACACACACACACGCACACCTACGAGTTTCGCAATATCCATTAAATAAATACATCAAGAATAATCCTCTGTGATCCTAGTTTCATACTAGATTGACTTATAAAATATATTTTCTAATAACGCTAGCTCATTTGGGTCTAACTTCCATTTCTGTCATAAGATGGAGATTTTGACAAAAATTTCCCTTAAACTGCAGTGTACAGATCGAGTTCAATTGGAAATTATGATGTGTTTTTACACAATATAAGATCAGTTCTGTTAGGTAAATGCGTGCTGTAAAATAATCTTGTTCAGTCTAAGTATCAAGTATTCCAAATTATTATTATAATTATTACAATTATGGGGGAGCGCTAAACCCATAGGAATATACAGAAGTACTCTAAAGTTCCCACAAGTTTCGGAAAATCAGCCTGCGCCTTATATGCTCAAGGTCAGGGGCAAAGGGAAGGCTTTGGCTTACACTTTAGCAATTGTTTACTAACTTTACGTTACAACTGTTGGGAAACATCGTCTTATAAGTCTCATACGCTCGTGCGCCTTATATGCCGGAAAATACGGTATCTTCTGTTAATTGCTTTAGGTTCATTTCATTTAGTCTCTAAGTAGGTTAACCCTCCCAGCTGCGGGACCAGCTGTGCAGTAAACCTCATAGCATTATTTAATTTTTTACTTGTGTTTTTTACAGTGTATGCAACATGGAGTTGCATACACTGTTCCAGTTCCCACATATTCTTTTCCAGTGCCATCCCTGAATGGGGTTGAGGGAGGAGTCATCCCTGAATGGGGTTGAGGGAGGAAAGGAAGTTAACTAGTGAGAACACCCATAGTGTTAAGTTACACGGTTTGTTAATATAATTTAAAAAAAATCGACTGTAACATGATCACCAGCCGTCAAGAAAGCTTTAATACCTACAACTGACATTAACAGTAAATTCTCAGCATATATACACTGAGTGTATACATACACTCAACAATAATAAACAATAATCAACCTTTTAGAGCTAGGGACTAGGCCATTCGACAGGTTTGTATTAGTGCGTTAGATCGGAGAGGAGGCAAATTCTTTTTTTTTTTTACCTGACGTGATGTGTGTGAACAAGGTAATATTTATGAAGGGATTCAGAAAAACAAGTTGGCAGGACTCGAGTCCTGAAGGTTTAAAGTACAGTACCTGAACTCTGAAGGAGTGATGGGGATGTTGCAGTTCGTAGGTTTATCTGAAATGTGACGTGAACGGTTGTCTGGCAAGGCAGCGGTTGAATGAATGGTTGTGAGTGTTTTTCCTCTTTTCTGAGTCAACGTTCCTCTGTAGGAAATGGACGATGTTAATATATGTATGCATGTACTTTTTCTTTGTTATTTCTGAATCTTCTTGCTGTGAAGGTCTCATCAGGTTCCCTATATTTTCCAGCTAAGTACTCCATCCCATCCTCTGACTCACCCTCCAGTACTCCATCCCATCCACTGACTCACCCTCCAGTACTCCATCCCATCCACTGACTCACCCTCCAGTACTCCATCCCATCCACTGACTCACCCTCCAGTACTCCATCCCATCCACTGACTCACCCTCCAGTACTCCATCCCATCCACTGACTCACCCTCCAGTACTCCATCCCATCCACTGACTCACCCTCCAGTACTCCATCCCATCCTCTGACTCACCCTCCAGTACTCCATCCCATCCACTGACTCACCCTCCAGTACTCCATCCCATCCACTGACTCACCCTCCAGTACTCCATCCCATCCACTGACTCACCCTCCAGTACTCCATCCCATCCACTGACTCACCCTCCAGTACTCCATCCCATCCACTGACTCACCCTCCAGTACTCCATCCCATCCACTGACTCACCCTCCAGTACTCCATCCCATCCACTGACTCACCCTCCAGTACTCCATCCCATCCACTGACTCACCCTCCAGTACTCCATCCCATCCACTGACTCACCCTCCAGTACTCCATCCCATCCACTGACTCACCCTCCAGTACTCCATCCCATCCACTGACTCACCCTCCAGTACTCCATCCCATCCACTGACTCACCCTCCAGTACTCCATCCCATCCACTGACTCACCCTCCAGTACTCCATCCCATCCACTGACTCACCCTCCAGTACTCCATCCCATCCACTGACTCACCCTCCAGTACTCCATCCCATCCACTGACTCACCCTCCAGTACTCCATCCCATCCACTGACTCACCCTCCAGTACTCCATCCCATCCACTGACTCACCCTCCAGTACTCCATCCCATCCCTGACTCACCCTCCAGTACTCCATCCCATCCCTGACTCACCCTCCAGTACTCCATCCCATCCCTGACTCACCCTCCAGTACTCCATCCCATCCACTGACTCACCCTCCAGTACTCCATCCCATCCACTCACTGCTCACCTAGTTTCCTCTGATCACCTCCAGTACTATATCATGACTCACCCTCGTACCATCATCCCTATCCTAGTACCATCCATCCCTGACTCACCTCATCCATCCATCCACTGACTCACCCTCCAGTACTCCATCCATCCACTGACTCACCTGTACTCCACCATCACTGACTCACCTCCAGTACTCCTCCCATCCACTGACTCACCTCAGTCTCCATCCCTCCACTGACTCACCCTCCAGTATCCATCCCATCCACTGACTCACTCAGTACTCCATCCCATCCTGACTCACCCTCAGTACTCCACCCATCCCTGACTCACCCTCAGTACTCCATCCCATCCCTGACTCACCTCCAGTACTCCATCCCATCCACTGACTCACCCTCAGTACTCCATCCCTCCACTGACTCACCCTCCAGTACTCCATCCCATCCACTGTCCCCTCCAGTACTCCATCCTCCACTGACTCACCCTCCAGTATCCATCCCATCCCTGACTCACCCTCAGTACTCATCCCATCCCTGACTCCCTCCAGTACTCCATCCATCCCTGACTCACCCTCCAGTACTCCATCCCATCCACTGACTCACCCTCAGTACTCCATCCATCCCTGACTCACCCTCCAGTACTCCATCCCATCCCTGACTCACCCTCCAGTACTCCATCCCATCCACTGACTCACCCTCCAGTACTCCATCCCATCCACTGACTCACCCTCAGTACTCATCCATCCTGACTCACCTAGCTCCATCCATCCCTGACTCACCCTCAGTACTCCATCCATCCCTGACTCACCCTCCAGTACTCCATCCCATCCCCTGACTCACCCTCCAGTACTCCATCCCATCCCCTGACTCACCCTCCAGTACTCCATCCCATCCCCTGACTCACCCTCCAGTACTCCATCCCATCCCCTGACTCACCCTCCAGTACTCCATCCCATCCCTGACTCACCCAGTCCCATCCCATCCTGACTCACTCCAGACCATCCCATCCTGACTCACCCTCCAGACTCCACCCATCCGCTACCCTCCAACTCCATCCCATCCTGACTCACCCTCCAGTACTCCATCCATCCTGACTCACCCTCCAGTACTCCATCCCATCCGATCACCCTCAGTATCCATCCATCACTCAGTACTCATCCATCCGCTCACCCTCAGTACCATCCCATCCTGACCACCCCAGTACTCATCCCATCCTGACTCACTCCAGTACCACCACCGACTCACCCTCCAGACCCATCCCATCCACTCACCCTCCAGTACTCCATCCCATCCTGACTCACCTCCAGTACTCCTCCCATCCACTCACCCTCAGTACCCATCCCATCCTGCTCCTCAGTACATCCCATCCTGACTCACCCTCCAGTACTCCATCCCATCCCTGACTCACCCTCCAGTACTCATCCATCCTGCTCACCCAGTACTCCATCCCTGACTCACCAGTACCCATCCCACCTACTCACCTCCAGTACCCATCCCATCCCCTCCATACTCCCCATCCCATCCCTGACTCACCTCCAGTACTCCATCCCATCCACTGACTCACCCTCCAGTACCCATCCCATCCACTGACTCACCCTCCAGTACTCCATCCCATCCACTGACCACCCTCAGTACTCCATCCCATCCACTGACTCACCCTCCAGTACTCCATCCCATCCACTGACTCACCCTCAGTACTCCATCCATCCCTGACTCACCCTCCAGTACTCCATCCCATCCACTGACTCACCCTCCAGTACTCCATCCCATCCACTGACTCACCCCCAGTACTCCATCCCATCCACTGACTCACCCTCCAGTACTCCATCCCATCCCTGACTCACCCTCCAGTACTCCATCCCATCCTGACTCACCCTCCAGTACTCCATCCCATCCACTGACTCACCCTCCAGTACTCCATCCCATCCACTGACTCACCCTCCAGTACTCCATCCCATCCTCTGACTCACCCTCCAGTACTCCATCCCATCCTCTGACTCACCCTCCAGTACTCCATCCCATCCACTGACTCACCCTCCAGTACTCCATCCCATCCACTGACTCACCCTCCAGTACTCCATCCCATCCACTGACTCACCCTCCAGTACTCCATCCCATCCACTGACTCACCCTCCAGTACTCCATCCCATCCTCTGACTCACCCTCCAGTACTCCATCCCATCCACTGACTCACCCTCCAGTACTCCATCCCATCCACTGACTCACCCTCCAGTACTCCATCCCATCCACTGACTCACCCTCCAGTACTCCATCCCATCCACTGACTCACCCTCCAGTACTCCATCCCATCCACTGACTCACCCTCCAGTACTCCATCCCATCCACTGACTCACCCTCCAGTACTCCATCCCATCCACTGACTCACCCTCCAGTACTCCATCCCATCCACTGACTCACCCTCCAGTACTCCATCCCATCCTCTGACTCACCCTCCAGTACTCCATCCCATCCACTGACTCACCCTCCAGTACTCCATCCCATCCTCTGACTCACCCTCCAGTACTCCATCCCATCCTCTGACTCACCCTCCAGTACTCCATCCCATCCTCTGACTCACCCTCCAGTACTCCATCCCATCCTCTGACTCACCCTCCAGTACTCCATCCCATCCACTGACTCACCCTCCAGTACTCCATCCCATCCACTGACTCACCCTCCAGTACTCCATCCCATCCACTGACTCACCCTCCAGTACTCCATCCCATCCACTGACTCACCCTCCAGTACTCCATCCCATCCACTGACTCACCCTCCAGTACACAACATTCAAGAAGTTCCTAAACACCTAAAAATTCCCGCTGCTAAAGTCTCACTTTTCACGCCCTCCACCTGCTGTATTTCCCCTCCCTCCTCCTGCTGTATTTCCCCTCTACCTTTAGTTCCATAAAGTACTCTAAGTTCAGGACCTCATGATCACTAGCCCCAGAGGACTCTTATATTATATTTCACCTCTCAGACGTACCTGCACCAAACACACTAGATCCAGTCTATTGTGTGTGTGTGTGTGTGTGTGTGTGTGTGTGTGTGTGTGTGTGTGTGTGTGTGTGTGTGTTTCATTATGTACACTTTTCCCAGGACAGACATCCATTAACATTTTATAATATAAATAACCATGCTATCTATTGTACGGTAAAAATATTTGTTGTGGAAATTATTTAGGTGATAATTGGCAAAATAGAAACATCGTTTATTTTGTATTTGTTTTTTTACTAAGTGTATTGTGCAATGGAGACAGTCACATTTTACACAAAAAGGAAAGCAACTTTAATTTGATTAGTTTACCAACATAACTCAGTCCAACCCAACCTGACCTGACCTTGATCAACTGTAAAACGGTCGGTAAGGATAGTTTGGGCAACACTGGGTTAGGTTATATTAAATAAAAAGGTCTTTTTCCATATGCACTAAATACCTCTGTTTTTGTTACATATTGTTTTTCTATGTATATTGTACTCTGGTTTTTAAATAAAATATAAAAAAAAATACCTTTCTTCACTGCACAGCGTACTTAACACCTGAGAATTTACAAATCAAAACACATAATGTAGCAACAATAACTGGCAGCATATAATAACGGAGGGAAAGCCATAAAACCCCAAAATATAATGGATATTGAAGATTATAAGGGGACTTTGAAATATTGTGAAATATAAAACTTTTGATTAAATATTACGCAAAACGTTTTTCCCATTGACATTTATTGACCTTCCAGAGGTAATATGGACAGTGTTCCTACTCACTCTTCCCTCAAAGGGACGTTCTTTGATGTCGTTGAGGGACTTGTGATCCAAGGAATTGAACCCGACTTAACCTTTCTTGAATCGAGCCAGATTACGTTTCATTCCCCCTCGGCGTTGAATGATCTCTACGGGTTTAGCGCTCCTCCGTTTCCGCATTAACAATACTCTGAGAACCTTGGCATTTGATTTTTTGCCTTCTGCGTCAAGTACTTCCACTACATATGGCCATTAACAATGTTTTGATAAACTGGTTACTATCAGTCAACAATATTTGAACCCCCCATACTAGTGACTAAAGTAAACTCAGTATATATGGACAATTATCCGGGGCAATGTCAGTATCATTATATTCTTAAGGAAGAAATCCGTAGGAGGTCGTATAGAAGCCCAAGGATGGATCAATGAAAGGGAGGGGGGGCGGGTGATACTAATTACCTGGATCAAAAGTCCTTCAAAAACAAAATAGTGCCCCGTTTCAAGGTTACCACAGCATCAGTGTCCCAATGAACGTGATGCAAGATCAACTCTAACCACGTCGACCCATCACCTGTAAATAATTCATTAAAAACAATTCACACTGTACCTTTGCTGAGAGAAGGTAGCTGTCCCAGAGGGTAGAGGAATGGTAGCTTGTTTCTTCCACTATTTTAAATTGATGAATCACTCGATAAAATAAACACAGGTAGCACAACACAAGTAAAGATAACATGGGAAGACCATATAACAGAATATAATTGTCCCAGAATGGTGGAGGGTTTATATCTCTGATGGATAATTGACCTTAGTGCCTGGCGCCAGCTCAGAGTCGTTTAAGGCCGCATGTAACCTGTTTACCACCGTTCAAGCTTTAATCCATAAAATAGGGATTAATGTAAACTCTGTGTATACACACACAGGGTTTACAGTGTATATATCATATAAAACAGCGTGTTTGTTTCACTACATTGAAAAAATCATTCGATAAAATAAACACAGATAGCATATAACGCATCACCAAAATAACACGTGATCATATAACACAATGTAACTGTCCAGTGTGGGTAGAAAGTTAATAAGTTGTTTTATCCTCTACGTTAAAGGATCAGTCACTTAATAAAACAGACAAAACAACACCTATCAATATCAAAACATTGTGAAGGTCGCGGCGCACGACGAGTGTGGAGACGAGCGTCTTACTGACACAACTACCCAGAAACACTGGTTCGAACGCTGGTTCTAATGAAGCATCCAAGTACCTAACACTAGTCCAAATTAAGCATCCATGTACCTAACATTAGTCCTAATTAAACATCTAAGTACCTAACACTGGTCCTAATGAAATATCTAAGTACCTAACACTAGTCCTAATTAAGCATCCAAGTACCTAACATTAGTCCTAATGAAGCATCCAAGTACCTAACACGGGTCTGTTGACATCAACCAGATATCGAACACCTGTTCAAATCGGGCTTTGTTAATGGTTCACCTTGATGCCTTGATGAATCAAGGGATGTTAATCCAGATAATTGGAGCTCTTCTTCCCCAGCCCGAAATGAAATCTAATTATCTTCCATTCCCAATGCCCTATTTGACCCCTGCGAGCTTAACGCTTCCCTGTGACAATAAAAATAATAATCACATCTTCCTTTCCATAAGGAGAGAAAATGAACTAAATTCAAGCTACTCGTCTCTCACAATAATACTAATAATAATACTAACACTAATAATAATAATAATAATAATATTATTATTGTTATTATTTTATTATTATTATTATATTATGTAAAAAGCGCTAAGCCTTTAGAACAGTGGTTCTTAACCTTGGTGGTACTGAACCCCGCAAGTTTCATCCGTGTATTCACCGAACCTTTGTAATTGGAAAAATAAAATTTGATTTCTTCAAAATATGATTTCAATCAAAACTGCAAACCAATGTGACTTTTGCTGTTTCCTTTCAGAGGCAACTTCAGAAACGCGCGGCTTCACCTTGGCAAGTGCCACTCTCACCTTGGCAAGTGCCACTCTCACCTTGGCAACAGTCTGTTCCTTTTCTTCGTTTTGATGTCTACCATCCTGGAAAAGAATTGCTGGCAAAGATACGTTGTAACAAACGGCGTAAGTATCTCAAGGGCTTTCTTAGCAATAAGAGGCTACGCTACGATTTGTTGACACCAAAACGTTGAGAGCGTTGTTGTTCTGAAGAGTCGTGTGTGTGTGTGTTAGTTACCATTTTGTCCGAGGCACATGTCGATTAGACACTAGGCCTGTTGTATGTATGTGTGTGTGTTTGTTTGTGTAAGGAAACACTTCGAAATGTTTCCGCCCCGCCGGGAATTGAACCCGGGCCCTCCGTGCGTGAAGTGTGTGTGTGTGTGTGTGTGTGTGTGTGTGTGTGACCTCCGCCGAACCCCTCAGACTGACTCACCGAACCCCTGGGGTTCGATCGAACTCAGGTTAAGAAGCACTGCTTTAGAAGATATACATAGCTCTGGAGATGTATGTATACATTAAAGAGAGAGCAATGTTTACGTTAGTGCTGTTTACCTATGGTATTTATGTTAAAAAAGTAAAGTTTAGGTCAGTTGTGCATTAATATTACGATATGTTTATCTCTCCATATATATATATATATATATATATATATATATATATATATATATATATATATATATATATATATATTTTTTTTTTTCAACAAGTCGGCCGTCTCCCACCGAGGCAGGGTGACCCAAAAAGAAAGAAAATCCCCAAAAAAAAAAACTTTCATCATCATTCAACACTTTCACCACACTCATACATAATCACTGTCTTTGCAGAGGAGCTCAGATACTACAGCTGAGAAAAGTCCCTCCCAGCTGTCACTATCTCAGACCCCTCCTTTAAAGTGCAGGCATTGTACTTCCCATTTCCAGGACTCAAGTCCAACTAAATCAATTAACTGGTTTCCCTGAATCCCTTCACACAATGTTACCCTGCTCACACTCCAACAGATCGTCATGTCCCAAAACCATTCGTCTCCATTCACTCCTATCTAACACGCTCACACATGCTTGCTGGAAGTCCAAGCCCTCGCCCACAAAACCTCCTTTACCCCTTCCCTCCAACCTTTTCTAGGACGACCCCTACCCCGCCTTCCTTCCCTACAGATTTATACGCTCTCCAAGTCATTCTACTTTGATCCATTCTCTCTAAATGACCAAACCACATCAACAACCCTCTTCAGCCCTCTGACAAATACTTTTAGTAACTCCACACCTTCTCCTAATTTCCACATTCCGAATTTTCTGCATAATATTTACACCACACATTGCCCTTAGACAGGACATCTCCACTGCCTCCAGCCTCCTCCTCGCTGCAGCATTTGCAACCCATGCTTCACACCCATATAAGAGTGTTGGTACCACTATACTTTCGTACATTCCTTCTTTGCCTCCATGGATAACGTTTTTGTCTCCACAGATACCTCAATGCACCACTCACCTTTTTCCTTCATCAATTCTATGGTTAACCTCATCCTTCATAAACCCATCTGCTGACACATCAACTCCCAAATATCTGAAAACATTTACTTCTTCCATAATCCCTCTCTCCAATGTGATATCCAATTTTTCTTTATTTAAATCGTTTGATACCCTCATCACCTTACTCTTATCTATGTTCACTTTTAACTTTCTACCTTTACACACTCTCCCAAACTCGTCCACTAACCTTTGCAACTTTTCTTTAGAATCTCCCATAAGCACAGTATCATCAGCAAAAGTAATTGTGTCAACTCCCATTTTGCATTTAATTCTCCATAATTTAATCCCACCCCTCTCCCCAACACCCTAGCATTTACTTCTTTTACAACCCCATCTATAAATATATTAAACAACCATGGTGACATTACACAACCCTGTCTAAGACCTACTTTTACCGGGAAGTAATCTCCCTCTCTCCTACACACCCTAACCTGAGCCTCACTATCCTCATAAAAACTCTTTACAGCCTTCAGTAACTTACTACCTATTCCATACACTTGCAACATTTGCCACATTGCTCCCCTATCCACTCTATCATATGCCTTTTCTAAATCCATAAATGCAATAAAAACTTCTCTACCTTTATCTAAATACTGTTCACATATATGCTTCACTGTAAACACTTGATCTACACATCCCCTACCCACTCTAAAGCCTCCTTGCTCATCTGCAATCCTACTCTCTGTCTTACCTCTAATTCTTTCAATAATAACCCTGCCATACACTTTACCTGGTATACTCAGTAAACTTATTCCCCTATAATTTTTACACTCTCTTTATCCCCCTTCCTTTATATAAAGGAACTATACATGCTCGCTGCCAATCCCTAGGTACCTTCCCTCTTTCATACATTTATTAAACAAAAATACCAACCACTCCAGCACTATATCCCCCTGCTTTTAACATTTCTGTCATGATTCCGTCAATTCCAGCTGCTTTACCCCCTTTCATTCTACGTAATGCCTCACGCACCTCCCCCACACTCACATCCTGCTCTTCTTCACTCCTAAACGATGTTGTACCTCCCTGGCCAGTACATGAAATTATCGCCTCCCTCTTTTCATCGACATTTAAAAGTTCCTCAAAATATTCCCGCCATCTACCCAATACCTAACCTTATTATAACGAGGGCAATTTAATTTAGCCAAATTCAACTAAATATATTTAAGATAAGTTTACAATAATTTAATAATAAACAAACAATGAAATATATAGTTTTTCGTTAGGTTCAGAATAATTTTTGCGAAACTATTGCATACACAAATTTTCGCTTACCTTATTCGGCAAAAAGAGCGTTGCTATTTAAGCCAAAATCATAAGTTTTACCTATTCGGCACGACATATATATATATATATATATATATATATATATATATATATATATATATATATATATATATATAAAGGGGTAAAGGAGGTTTTGTGGGCGAGGGGCTTGGACTTCCAGCAAGCATGTGTGAACGTGTTAGAGAGGAGTGAATGGAGACGAATGGTTTTGGGACATGACGATCTGTTGGAGTGTGAGCAGGGTAACATTTTGTGAAGGGATTCAGGGAAACCAGTTAATTGATTTAGTTGGACTTGAGTCCTGGAAATAGGAAGTACAATGCCTGCACTTTAAAGGAGGGGTCTGAGATAGTGACAGCTGGGAGGGACTTTTCTCAGCTGTCGTATCTGAGCTCCTCTGCAAAGACAGTGATTATGTATGAGTGTGGTGAAAGTGTTGAATGATTATGAAAGTATTTTCTTTTGGGGATTTTCTTTCTTTTGGGTCACCCTGCCTCGGTGGGAGACGGCCGACTTGTTGAAAAAAAAAAATATATATATATATATATATATATATATATATATATATATATATATATATATATATATATAGGGTCCACCTCTGGTACAAATTGTGGGACCATAGCCTCGGAGAAGTGGATAAAAGGCTTCAAGGAAGAATATTTGGATTTCTTCCTGATGCCATTTGAATATTCCACTTCTCCTACCACCCCATCATTTTTTTTCCAATAGGTATATTTTATTACATAATATGGTACAAAAGATTTGAGAGATACATTGTTGATATAAAGATAGCATATACAGTACACGAGGTGAGAGATACATGTCTAGTACATATTGTTACATGTTTGTCACTGATTATAATGCGAAAATCTCATCCAGCTCTTCCGAGCTGGAGCGCGTGCCCAGAATACAGCATGCATTACCCCTCTGAACAGCAGCGCTGAGTCGCTGGAACAGAAAACTAGCTGCCCTGGGATCCCTAGTTACCCTGTTGAGTCTTTTGCCCAGCTCCTTGAGGAACTTAGATGCACTCTTTCCCCATGAGCCAAGGGTCTCTGAGCCTATGGGAACAAACATATAATGATGGGCAAGTTCTCCATATTTTCTCGACTTCTGGGACTCCCTGAAGGTGGCAGCTGCCCCTCCTTCCTCCCTGGTGTATTGGAGATAGGTATCAGCCAAGGTAGATGCACATGTGTAGTCCCACACCACCTGCTTGCCGTCTGTCCAGGCTTGAAGGGTGATACCATCTGGACGCTTTTGGCTGCCATCAGATCTGCATAGTTGGGGTGGTTCCCTTACTGCTGGGCATCCGGCTGTTGTGAGGCTCCTCTTGATAATGTTATTAACCTCTTCATGTCTTGCAATCTTTCCCTCAGATTTACGACACACAAGACCATGGTACCCGAATCGGTCTGCTGCTTCACTGCCACAAATACACCTGTGTTCGGCGAGAATAGGGGCGGCAAGTCGAAGGGCAACACCAATGCGGATGGTCTGTGGGTCGAGGCGTGTGCCAAGGCTGGAGTTGGGAACAGCCAAAAGAAAGTCCCCTGCATGAGGAGCTCTCACTGCAAGGAGGCGGGCTCTATCCTTCCCTGACACACTCTGAAGCATTGCTGAGGCTATATATATATATATATATATATATATATATATATATATATATATATATATATATATATATATATATATATATATATATATATATATATATATATATAAAGGGGTAAAGGAGGTTTTGTGGGCGAGGGGCTTGGACTTCCAGCAAGCATGTGTGAACGTGTTAGAGAGGAGTGAATGGAGACGAATGGTTTTTGGGACATGACGATCTGTTGGAGTGTGAGCAGGGTAACATTTTGTGAAGGGATTCAGGGAAACCAGTTAATTGATTTAGTTGGACTTGAGTCCTGGAAATAGGAAGTACAATGCCTGCACTTTAAAGGAGGGGTCTGAGATAGTGACAGCTGGGAGGGACTTTTCTCAGCTGTCGTATCTGAGCTCCTCTGCAAAGACAGTGATTATGTATGAGTGTGGTGAAAGTGTTGAATGATTATGAAAGTATTTTCTTTTTGGGGATTTTCTTTCTTTTTGGGTCACCCTGCCTCGGTGGGAGACGGCCGACTTGTTGAAAAAAAAAAATATATATATATATATATATATATATATATATATATATATAGGGTCCACCTCTGGTACAAATTGTGGGACCCATAGCCTCGGAGAAGTGGATAAAAAGGCTTCAAGGAAGAATATTTGGATTTCTTCCTGATGCCATTTGAATATTCCACTTCTCCTACCACCCCATCATTTTTTTTCCAATAGGTATATTTTATTACATAATATGGTACAAAAGATTTGAGAGATACATTGTTGATATAAAGATAGCATATACAGTACACGAGGTGAGAGATACATGTCTAGTACATATTGTTACATGTTTGTCACTGATTATAATGCGAAAATCTCATCCAGCTCTTCCGAGCTGGGGCGCTTGCCCAGAATACAGCATGCATTACCCTCTGAACAGCAGCGCTTGAGTCGCTGGAACAGAAAACTAGCTGCCCTGGGATCCCTAGTTACCCTGTTGAGTCTTTTGCCCAGCTCCTTGAGGAACTTAGATGCACTCTTTCCCCATGAGCCAAGGGTCTCTGAGCCTATGGGAACAAACATATAATGATGGGCAAGTTCTCCATATTTTCTCGACTTCTGGGACCCCCTGAAGGTGGCAGCTGCCCCTCCTTCCTCCCTGGTGTATTGGATATAGGTATCAGCCAAGGTAGATGCACATGTGTAGTCCCACACCACCTGCTTGCCGTCTGTCCAGGCTTGAAGGGTGATACCATCTGGACGCTTTTGGCTGCCATCAGATCTGCATAGTTGGGGTGGTTCCCTTACTGCTGGGCATCCGGCTGTTGTGAGGCTCCTCTTGATAATGTTATTAACCTCTTCATGTCTTGCAATCTTTCCTCAGATTTACGACACACAAGACCATGGTACCCGAATCGGTCTGCTGCTTCACTGCCACAAATACACCTGTGTTCGGCGAGAATAGGGGCGGCAAGTCGAAGGGCAACACCAATGCGGATGGTCTGTGGGTCGAGGCGTGTGCCAAGGCTGGAGTTGGGAACAGCCAAAAGAAAGTCCCCTGCATGAGGAGCTCTCACTGCAAGGAGGCGGGCTCTATCCTTCCCTGACACACTCTGAAGCATTGCTGAGGCTATATTCTCTACTATTGGGCCATCCCAGTGCGACTGTTTGTAGTTGTTGGGGGGAGCAGGCCTGGTTTCAGAGCCTGTTAGTTTATCCCAGATCCTGGCTCCATCAACGAACTTTTGGTCATGGATTCCAATCGTGTCCCTAAGATGTTCAGGGAGAATTGCTGCTACAAGCCCTCTGGATGCAATGCATGAAGACAGGAAAGCAGGTAGAGCAATCTGAGATGACTTGCGGACACCAATGCCTCCTAGTGTGACAGAGTGTATCTTGGTCCCACTGCCCATCTTCTAGAGTAAGGTTAAGTACTTTAGTAAAGATCTGCCTCAGGATACTGTCATATTCGTGCAGTATAGGGTTATCATATGAAGGAGCACATCTTAGGAAATATGTCAACCTGGGCAGACTCAAGCATTTTGTGAGGAGGTACAAGGCATCATGGGTGTCAAGATTGCCTATTCGTTGTTCCATTCTCCTCAATTCTTCCAGTTTCTTCCTGAGAATTGTGTCAATGGCATCGCTTCCCAGAGGTGCTCCATTATATATATATATATATATATATATATATATATATATATATATATATATATATATATATATATATATATATATATAAATGTATGTGTGTGAGTGTGTGAGTGCATGGTACAGCATCACAACGAGAGTTCCTCTAATCTTTCGTAACTTTCATTTTCGCATCATCGCATATTCGCTCGCATTTCTCTATTTTCTGCTTCCGTTTCCTTTTGTTATCTGCATTTTCTTCCACGCCCTTTGCTCCTTCCCTGAGATGGAAGACGTCATGCCTTCTAAAGAGGTGAATTTCTTATTAACATCCCAAAAGAAGAACTCCTTAAGTCACTTCCCTCAGAGGAGAACTTACGCCATTAATTCCCAGGAGCGAAATAATTCATCACCCCATTAGCCATCCATCACCTCAACTCTCCATCAATCATTCATCAAATGATGTTTTCTTTAAATTTAAAGGGGTGGACGGGAAAGCCAGCGGAAGGCATCGGTCATCTGACCAAAAATTCCAGCGGTGGGTCATCATATGACTGAAGACCAGCGTCAAGAGACATTAGTCCTGTGTCCTAACCTAACCTAACCTAGCCCATAACATGACAACAAGATTTTATTCAGTCAACGTTTCGCTTAAGGTGTGCTTCATCAAGGCAATGTTTCGCTCAAGGTTAGCGTCACACAACGCCACACACATACACACCATCTTATATGTGCGTAAGTGTACAGGTGTGCGTGTACTGCATATGTACATGTGTCTTTATGTCAAACAAGTCATCGTTGTACACACACACCTAACCTGTATGTGCATATGTGTAGATGTACGTATACTGTATGTACTCACCTATATCTAACTGCAGGGGTCAAACTCAGCTCTTGGCCCCGCCTCTCATCTGGTCGCTACTGAGTCTCCTATCTGCGGAGGTTACGAGTTGATAGGCAGCTCAAGCGACACAATGCTTATTCCTCTAGGTCATTCTTCTTGGGGAAAGGTTTGCAGCCTCTGACCCTCGAGCCTGTACTCTGTTTCCGGTTTTCGTCCTCCTCCCTAACACTGCATTTGCTGTGGTTAAATACTGATAGATACTCGTCAGACCAATCCTGTAACTTCTCCAGATTCACTTGCATTCTTACCAGGTTAATTCCTCTTTGTATTCGTCCCATTACTTTCACGTCATCCGCGAATAGGGATACCTATGACTCAGTTTATTCTGTCATGTCATTCACATACACAAAAAAGAGTACTAATCCCACTACTGACTCTAGAACCTCCATTATCGCAACTGTCTTTTCTTGTAATAATTTCATAATGCTTTATTTAGACCAAGAAGGCATCTTTAAATAAAGGTTTATTCTGTCCATAGTGCTCCTTTTACACTGGAACGTTAAATAGTTAACGTTTCAAAGCACGTATGAAAAGTAACGTACCAATATGTGAATGAGTTGCCTCATAACCTCGCAGTGATAGCAAACAGCATCCAAGAGTTTCCAAAACATGTTTTATTCATGTCGTGGATCTTGGGGCCAGGTGGTGGAGGTGTCTCCAGGAATTGTTTACATATGATCCAAGAATTTTCTCTTTATATATATTTTTTTGTTTTTCTCTTCTTCGGGTTTCTTGAGAGCATCAAGTAAATGGAGCCTTGTTTCACTCTGCTCACGAGATGAAGCGACCTCGCCTCATTTACATGCAAATTGTTGCGTACAAGTTCATCTCAGGAGAACACGGCCCGAGGCGCACCTCCGCCAGACAAATATACAAGGCGAGATTTTAAGGTCACAGATCTGTGGCATAGAATTGTGGAGAAAAGCTACACGATAGAAGGAAAAATAAAAGAAGGCAGATAATGAGAAAGAAAAACGGAAAATGAAGAAATAAGGAACTTAATGAAACAATAAAGGCAGGAAACGCAAATAGAAGGAAGTAAATTGTGAAAGAATTAAATGAACTAAATAGGGAATCACAGAATGAAAAGAAGCACAAATAAAGAATGGATAGACTGACTATCATACATAAAGAGGGAATAAAGGAAGAACGAACAGACGGATCAATAATATTAAGAACAAAGAAATAAATAATATTGTATACCATTCATGCACAAAGAAATAAAGAATGAAACGAAGAAAAAAACAAAGAAAAATTAAGAAATAAAAATTGTACGACCAGGGCTGGATACGACACACTTTAGGGGCTGCATCCCGGGGGGTCCGCCAACTGGAGGGCCTCCAGAGATTAAGTGAAAAAGTGTTCACAGTTACCGCTCTAAGTTTATAATTATACTGTTATTACATCATATATGATGAACTCTTGACTGTTATGATTATTTTTTTTTCCTTTTGAAAATATGACTGGGGGCGTCACAGTACCTGCAGCCCAGGGTCCTCACAGTACCTGCAGCCCAGGGGCCTCACAGTACCTGTAACCCATTGACCTCACAGTATCTGTAACCCAGGGGTCTGTGTACGACAGGAAATTAATTTTCGTTTCATTTCAAGAATTTTTTTTTAACACGTCGGTCGTCTCCCACCGAGGCAGGGTCACCCAAAAAGAAAGAAAATCCCAAAAAGAAAATACTTTTATCATCATTCAACACTTTCACCTCACTCACACATAATCACTGTCTTTGCAGAGGCGCTAAGATACGACAGTTCAGAAAATCCCTCCAAACCGCCAATATCTCAGTCCCCTCCTTTAAAGTGCAGACATTGTACTTCCCATTTCCAGGACTCAAGTCCAACTAAATCAATTAACTGGTTTCCCTGAATCCCTTTACAAAATATTACCCTGCTCACACTCCAACAGCTCGTCAGGTCCCAAAAACCATTCGTCTCCATTCACTCCTATCAAACACCTCCTCCTAATTTGCACACTCCGAATTTTCTGCAAAATATTTACACCACACACTGCCCTTAGACAGGACATCTCCACTGCCTCCAGCCTCCTCCTCGCTGCAGCATTTGCAACCCATGCTTCACACCCATATAAGAGTGTTGGTACCACTATACTTTCGTACATTCCCTTCTTTGCCTCCATGAATAACGTTTTTTTGTCTCCACAGATACCTCAACGCACCACTCACCTTTTTTCCTACATCAATTCTATGGTTAACCTCATCCTTCATAAACCCATCCGCTGACAAGTCAACTCCCAAATATCTGAAAACAATCACTTCTTCCATAATCCCTCTCTCTAATGTGATATCTAATTTTTCTTTATTTAAATCTTTTGATACCCTCATCACCTTTCTCTTATCTATGTTCGCTTTCAACTTTCTACCTTTACACACCCTCCAAAACTCGTCCATTAACCTTTGCAACTTTTCTTTGGAATATCCCATAAGCACAGTATCATCAGCAAAAAGTAACTGTGTCAACTCCAATTTTGCATTTGATTCCCCATAATTTAATCCCACCCCTCTCCACAACACCCTAGCATTTACTTCTTTTACAACCCCATCTATAAATATATTAAACAACCATGGTGACATTACACATTCCTGTCTGAGGATGAAGAGGACCTGAAACTCTTCCCAAGAATTAAGATTTGTCCAATTTATCATTAAATTATTCCCAAATTTTATTAATTATAAATGAATCCAATTTATATAAACCAAAAGAAATATTCATATTATTTTCAAAACTACTTTTAATGAAACATGATTCTATTATATTCCTCTCAACCATGGACTTGCTTGATACAACTTTCTCAGCATTTTGAAAATCAATTGGATGGTTAAAATCTCTCACATGAATAAATAGAGCATTAGAATCTTGTCCAGTTCTAATGCTATATTTATGTTGTTTTAATCTTAGTTCAAGACTTTTACCAGTTTGACCGTAATAAACTTTATCGCATATTTTACAAGGAATCTTATGGACACATCCGTCAGCATTTTGGAGGGAATTTTTTATCAAAAGTTTTTTTTACTGTATCAAGATTTTTAAATACATCTTTGATATTAAAATTCTTAAGAAAGGAAGGCATATCAACCAAGTTTTCATGGTAAGGGAGAACCAACATATTTTTAGTTGAATAGGGTTGGTACAGTCCAAAGACGGTCGTTTTGTTATGATGGTCCATAAAAGCATTTTGAAAATTCCACTTTTACAATGGGCACAAAACATGTTATATCATCGTTTCATATTTTCGGAATTTTTGCATTATAGTCACAGGTCTGTATTTATGCTCAGCTTGATAGGATCAAAATACAATAATGAAAAAAAGTGTAAGTGTTTTGTAATGCTGTAGGTTCGAACCTCCGACATCCCATACCGAAGAAGAGTGTCTTTCAGGCGGCCATGACTGCTCGGAGACCACGACCGTCATCAGCAGACGGAGGTTTGAGTCTACACCCCTTCCTCCCCTTCTCCAACTACTGGCGCTGAATAACCCACACGTGTTTACCGCTTCACGGAATGCAAAACTCAGGCAGATCTTGAGAAAATTCTGGGGGTTTCTTGATATCAGAGTAGGATTCTTGATTTACAGATTTACAGTTACTTTCACCTTTTCTTGAACTGAAATTGCATTGTTTTTTCCTGATGCTGAATAACTACTAAATGAATAACTACTAAATGAATGACTACTAAATTAATCTGATAACTAAGTTTCAGTGGCTGGGTGATCCGAGGAAGTTATCCCAGTCATCACACACAGTCATCTCAGTGGTGGGACAAAGTCATCAGATCATTCAGATCTTATATCTGGATGATGACTTTACACTCTCCCTCTCACTTTATATCTCTCGCTCTATAATTCACCCTTTTCCTTTCCCCTTTCTCCCTCTCCCTTATTCTAATCCTCTCCCTCACCCTCTCCCTCACCCTCATTCCAATCCTTTCCCACACCATC
>WNWK01000024.1:397500-755000 GCA_009830355.1 Cherax destructor
AGTGGAATGAACTGATGGTGGATCCTGCTTCAAATACCAGAAGGAGACAAAATAACACAGACTAAGAAGGGAAGGGGAGACATCACTGAAAAAAAACTTGTCTAAATTTTAGCAAATCCATGAACCTCTCAACAGAACACCTACAAGAAATAGAACACCTAGGAAAAAACAGAACACCTACAAGAAATATAACACCTAGGAAAAAACAGAACACCTACAAGAAATAGAACACCTAGGAAAAAAACAGAACACCTACAAGAAATAGAACACCTAGGAAAAAAACAGAACACCTACAAGAAATAGAACACCTAGGAAAAAAACAGAACACCTATAGAGATTCATAGAATACATTTACAGACTGAAACGTTAATACATTACTAGTTTAAGTTAGGTAAGATTTGTCAGGAAACAGGACAAGTATTTCCTGACTCGGGTCTTAGTCATATGATAACTCCCCACTGGAGCTTTTGGTCATCTGACCGAGACCTTCCACTGGCTTACCGGTCCACCCCTTTGAAAATTAAGGTTATAATATAGATATCTAGAAAATCTATAGATAACATCTAACAAACTCAGAGATCGGAAAGGAAACAGAGGAAGTGTTAAACTACTTATATCCCATATTCGCTTAAAGGCCTATGGCCCACATGGGTTTAGCCCTAATTTGTAATCAAATAATAAGTGCAATAATGCCTTGGTAATAATACAGTACTTAAGGTTACGTAACCATTAAGGAAAAAACAAGTCAGGGTAACATGATGAAAAATAAGAAATAAAATTCTTGGTAAACTATGGTAAACGGAATCACGGTGAGGAACTATCAAATTAACCAACAAGAACAAAAAAAAAAGAAAAACGAAAGCAACAACAACGACGACGAGAAAATTATAATGACATCAGCAACAACAGTAACGACATCAACCACGACTCAGCAAATTGCAATAACACGATTGCAAACAAACCACGGTACGGGCGGGGATTGAACTCAACCATCACCCCACATATAACACTATCACATACCACCACCATCACACAGTTTATCAAGCTGTGTTGCAAGCAAAGCTGTGCAACACAGCACTCTGGCAGATCAACTTAAAAAACAGAAATGCGAAATACGTAAAAATGGTGATATGTAAATAAACTTCAGCTAACTGAGGGCGACGATTATAGCTGGAAGTATTTTAGGTGCTAGGCAGCTAAGCTAGGCTTGAGCCGCACTACATAAAATATATCTTGATAATCAGAATGACAGCCTAATTTACAAGAATCCATTAATATCAACATTGCAGTAGCCTATTTTTCTGATAGGCTGCCGCTACAGCAATGTTGATGTTAATTAGATTCTTGCAAAATAGGCTGATGGTCTTATCATCAACATAAATTTTCTTGTCTGTTCCATCAACAAAGACAGCTTCATTGTTGAGCTATAATAGCTGTTAAGAGCAAATTGCAGTCATTTATTACTGTTGCTGGTATTAGAGAGGTGACATTTAAGGCTGCGTCTCACCTGTTCACCACCAGTCAAGAATAATCCCCAAAAATGAAGATTCAAGAACAAAAAGTCACAATACCATACTGGAACAATACATAAATAACCCGTATATAGGAGAGAGGAGCTTACGACGACGTTTCGGTCCGACTTGGACCATTTACAAAGACACACCATTTACAAATGGTCCAAGTCGGTCCGAAACGTCGTCGTAAGCTCATCTCTTCAATGAACGGGTTGTTTGTGTAGATATGAGGTAGACTCTCGGTGTATATACTTTAAGACATACCTCTTGATGTATACACACTGAGAGACATACCGAGCACGTCTCCGGAAGAACACATCAACCAGATAACTGGTGCAGCATATGGGCGCCTGGCAAACCTGAAAATAGCGTTCCGATACCTTAGTAAGGAATCGTTCAAGACACTGTACACTGTGTACGTCAGGCCCATATTGGAGAATGCAGCACCAGTTTGGAACCCACACCTGGTCAAGCACGTCAAGAAATTAGAGAAAGTGCGAAAGTTTGCAACAAGGTTAGTTCCGGAGCTAAGGGGAATGTCGTATGAAGAAAGGTTAAGGGAAATCTGCCTGACGACACTGGAGGACAGGAGGGTTAGGGAAGACATGATAACGACATATAAAATACTGCGTGGAATAGATAAGGTGGACAGAGACAAGATGTTCCAGAGAGAGGACACAGAAACAAGGGGTCACAATTGGAAGTTGAAGACTCAGACGAGTCAAAGGGATGTTAGGAGTATTTATTCAGCCATAGAGTTGTCAGGAATTGGAATAGTCTAGCAAGTGATGTAGGGGAGGCAGGAACCATACATAGCTTTAAGACGAGGTATGATAAAGCTCATGGAGCAGGGAGAGAGAGGACCTAGTAGCGGTCAGTGAAGAGGCGGGGCCATGAGCTAAGTCTCGACCCCTGCAACCACAATTAGGTGAGTACAATTAGGTGAGTACATTTCACGGTGTATTTATCCTAATGTGGAAGGAGCAGAGCTGGAGGAAGAGTGATTAGCTGGTTGAAAATCTAACTCACGCAGTATATATAATGACCCAAGTCTAGGCGAGAAGCTTTAAATCCACATAACTACTCATACTCGTCTTACTGATAGAAGTTTTGAGGTAGCAGTTGTGGGGGGGAGACTAGTCTTTACAGTGCAAAGAATCGCAAACAACCACAGATATTGCAATATGTTTTTTGTTGCTATATGTGGCTGTGGCAGACTTCTTGTTGGGGCCACCAGTAGTTAAAGAAAGGGAACGTGTTACGGACATTAGCATTTTATGACAGGAAACGTGTTTGAGCCATCAGCTGTGTAAGAAGGGAAACGTGGTGGTCGGTAGAAGTGTAAATAGGGAAACGTGTTGGGACCACCGGCATAATAAACGTGTTGGGACCACCGGCATAATAAACGTGTTGGGACCACCGGCATAATAAACGTGTTGGGTCCACCGGCATAATAAAAAAACGTGTTGGGGACATTGTTATTTTAAGGAAGGAAGGTCTTGAGGGCCACTAACATAAGGATGAAGAAAATATTTTGGGTTGAGGGTTCATAAATATTTTGGGTTGAGGGTTCATAAATGAAATCAGCTGGTCCTCTGGGGTGCACGAGTAATACAAAATTTTGGGAATATTACAATCATAACTAAGAGCTAGACCCACAAGGGTGTGAAAATTTGAGAACCACTGACTTTACACACCACCACCACTACAACCACTACGACCACAACCACGTAAAATTCCACCAACATAATCATAACCACTTTTACAGCCACAGGTATAGTCTTGTGCCCTATACACCTGAACGTAACTATGTCAGTACAACAACTAAGGCAGGACGAGCAAAAAGGCAGCACAGAGTAAATTCTTATATTATATTTACTTCACCACATACTAGTGCAAGTATGTGTGCAATGTATATACACTACGTATAAATATTAGCTTAGATAGGCTTAAAAGGAAACAGGACAAGTATTTCTTGAAGCGGGTCTTAATATGATTACCCGAAGCTGGAGCTTTTGGTCACCTGACCGAGGCCTTCCACTGGCTTTAACGGTCCACCCCTTTAAAAATTATGGTTATAATTACAACCATTAGAGTTGCAAGCAAGAAACACAGTGAGAACTGTGGGCGACCAGATTTGAGGTAAGTCTGCCAGTGTTGCTTCACGAGTCTCCATTGTCGCTACACACAACTATGGTGGGCTTAATTGTGATTGGCTGGATTGAACTAGGCAGTTTTAGCATAGCAGTGAGGCCCAGACTGCTATTACACTCCCATATAGGCATGCCCTCCCGACCAGCGAACCAGCAGTTCGCTGGTCGGGAGGGCATGCCACAACCCCCACTACATAACATACCACCACCACAACCCCCACTACATAACATAACACCACCACAACCCCCACTACATAACATAACACCACCACAACCCCCACTACATAACATAACACCACCACAACCCCCACTACATAACATAACACCACCACAACCCCCACTACATAACCTAACACCACCACAACCCGCACCACAGCCACTACCACAAAAGTTTGAGTCGCGATCTTTAATAAAAAAAAAAAAGGACAATCTCTCGTCTTTAGCCCAAAATCAATCAGTACCTCGTAGCTCTCTCTATGGAGACCGAAATCAATCGAGACCACGAGGATATTGACTTATTATCCGCGTTAAGTGCTGCCTTGAAGCTTACAAAGGCGCTTTCTGAGGGGGCGACCGCTTGGTTATGATTGTGTGTGTGTGTGTGTGTGTGTGTGTGTGTGTGTGTGTGTGTGTGTGTGTGTGTGTGTGTGTGTGTGTGTGTGTGTGTGTATGTGAGTGTTCTTTCTTTAGTCTAAACATTTTATATTCTTTTTCAGTTATCTCTCTTCTGTTGTGGCTCTGAAGTAGTCTTATCATTGTGTAATTTTCAGACTCTCTCAGCTTCCCACCGTAAAAAAGAATAGTTTTGTCCAGCTCTTCTGCTTGTTTATGTTCTCTACGGACCTTTTTGCTCGATATTTCTGCAATGCCTTCCACTCAGGGCTGTACAACTCACACATAGTTTAATCGTCGTCTGTTTGTATGCCATCCTGCAAAAAGTACTTGCAGCCAAGCCTTAGCCTGGATGACATCAGTCTGTTTACATTGCAAGTTGCTTCGTAAATATGTTTACATACGTTTATATTACGCTGGCCAACGCGTTGAAAAACATGTGTTTCTAAATCATTTCGGGGCGATGAATTCAAACCTGAAATTAGTTTTCCTCCAGCACACATAATTTCTGTGAAATAGAACCCCACAGTGAATGACTTCACCAAGACAGCCGTTGAACTCTGGTGAGGGTGAACCACACTGAACACACAAGGCTGAATATTGTGAAGCAAATAAGCTCGTATATGATTGTTAAGTAACATATATCATGTGGCTCTTCAACCTTGAATAGAAATACAGTGGACCCCCGGTTTTCGTTATTTTTTCGTTCCAGAATGCTGTTCAAGTGCCATTACCAAACAAATTTATTCCCATAAGGAATAATGTAAAGTAGACTAGTCCTTTTAGACCCCCAAAAATACACTTACAAAAGCATTTAAAAAAATACACTTACATAAAAGGGCGAGTTTGGAGCAGGACGAACATCGGGGGTCCATAAAAATCCTTAAGCTCAGACTGGTGATTAGCGCATCCAAGTTAACTTAAAACAAGCATTTTGGTTTCTGAAGTGGATGAAATTTTAAACTTTCTTGTCATAGATTTAATTAGGTTCCTCTCTACATTCCTATGACATTGGAAATAACTATTAAATTCTCTCCCAAAAATATTTCCTAAAGCTTGACAGACAGAGCAAGGTAATATTTTACAATTTTTTTTAAGTATATTAATTAGCTATTTTATATAAAAAACAGGAGTAGATTACATGAAATCCATTTAATATATTCATTAATTCCTTTCTAATTTTTGCATAGTGTCTTTGCTAATGAGCAAATTGATCAAGTCAACAATGAAAACCAAATGCATTAAGTGATGACGTAGAATAAGTAATTACCAAAGTGTCAGGCATATTGTCATAAGTTAACTTAAGTGCCATTAGATAGCAATTTAGTTTTTCAAAGCTGGAGACAAATGTTTTGCTAAGAATGATTCGCCTAGTTCTTATCTGAGCAAGTGGCAACAAAAGCAGATGTAGCCCTGCAATGGACTAGTGTTTAAATCAATTAAAAAAATTCTTTGGGTAGATGTGGGGCAAGGTAGTTGCAGATAAGGGGATCACTGCCAAGTACCGCCAATGGATCTGGTTTCAGGTGCAGGTTATAATTGCACGTTTCGCGCTAGGTATAGAGTTTCACATAGTCAACTAAAGCTCTACAAAGAGCGAAATGTCACATTAAAAGCCTGTTCTGCATCTGTTCTCTCTTTAATGAAGCTAAGACGACGAGAAGCTAAAATAAATAACGAACAAAAATGGCGTGGTGAGTAGTGCCTGTCTAGCATGGACCAACTGTCCTACGTCAACTTCACTCAGTTTCTTACATTGTTTGTGCTTTTACGTATATGTAATTTATAATTACTTTCTAACTGTTAGGCGTATTGCCGGTTCTCCTTTAAACTTTAGCAGTATTATAATTATGCAGTCAAATATCCAGTCACTTCTAATTATACTTTCTCTTCGGTACCATTTAATTTTATTGGGATCAAGGACCCCTGTGGAAATTAGTCACTTTCTCTGACTTTTTTGGGATATAAGTAATTTTCACTATATGTGATAATTGTATTTACGTGTACCTGTGCCTAAATAAACTTACTTCTTTTGGTGAACTTGTAATAAATAAATCTAAATTTATAATTCGTTGATCATATTTCTACCTTCGTATATATATTTTTTCTTTTCTTCATTATTTGTTAATTTATAATATTGCGGTTAATATATGTGTGTCATATTATCCACTCTAAAGTGGTACTTTCCATTATTTTTATTTTATGTTTCATGAATCAATTCGTGTAGGCCCACAATTTCTTTAACACACACACACACACACACACACACACACACACACACACACACACACACACACACACACACATCACACACAGTTTTTTTTTTTAATTAATATTTAACTCAGGTCTGCGACCGAAGTACTGCTTCCTGATGTGTTTTAAATACACTTATACTTGAGTGCTTTAAATTTTATAAAATTAGTGTGTTTTAAACACTCTGACCTAATAACTAATAACTGGGTGTTTTAAACACCCTCAAACCTTTGTATTTTAAGCACCCTAAAACCTGAGAATTCTTAAAATCCCAAAACTAGGTCTTTTAGGCACACTACTACCCATGAGTTTTAAGCTCTCTATTACTAGGATTCATTAAATGTGTTAGTACCTGGGTATTTTAAACATTGATACATGGGTACTCTAAACAAACTAATACCTGAAGGTTTTAAACGCCCTAATACCTAGGTATTTTACTGGTAGCTGCAACAGTTCTAGGTGCCGTTTGTCAGCAAATTGGAACCCTACTGTAGATTCGAACCTTCCCTGGATAGTCCATATATAGTTTACCGTCACTGTGTTGTTGATGCTGCAAGGAGTGTAAGGGCGCAGTACCACTTTTTTAATTAATATCTCGAACACAAGTACTTACTTATATGTGGTTGCAGGGGTCGAGTCACAGCTTTTGGGATACTATGTATTTGTAGAAGGAAAAAATAGAAATGGAGATTGAGATAGAGATGTTGAGATAGATAGACAGTAAGATAGAGAGAGAGAGAGAGAGAGAAATTCATGTATGATATCACTGGTAAAATTTTCTCGTTCACCTTTTTCAGGACAAGAAGGAAAATACCGAGGAAAAAAAATTCTTCCACGTCAACTCTCCCACACCACCTCAGCAAGAAAAACAACTCCAATCTCTCCTCCGCCTCCTCCTCCTCTTTTTTCCTTTATTCTCTTGCCCCCCTTCCCCTCTCAGTCCCTGCTCTATATTTTCTCTTTTCCTGCCTTTCTCCTTTTTCGCTACCTTCTTCTACCTATCTCATTCTCCTTAAACAACCCCTATCTTATTGATTCTTGTATTTACTATTAGTCTTGTGGAAAGATGGATGAGCCTGGAATTTTATGGTGTACAGTTGTTGTCAGCTGATATTGATCCTCTGTGGTGTCTAGACTGATACTCCAGCTGGTGTCACTCTCTCACCCTTGAGGAACTGAGAAATCCAAGGTGGCTGCCAAGGTGAGTGCCGATCAGCTGTGAATAAAAAAAGTAAATATATCCACATGAATGTTGGTATTTTAATGAAATTTATTGTTAACATGGGTTTTCTAAAGTTGAGGACGTCATTTTTTTGTACTTCCATGCCAATAGGGATGCTTGTAGGATGATTCCATATAAACTGGATCTACAAGAGGTCTGCCAACTTTAACATGAAGAGTGATTAGAGACATTACCTTCCCAGGATTCTTTACAGTAAATATGGAAATGGTAATGTAGTGGTAGACAATATCGACAGTATGTAAATAAGACACAATGTGGTTTACGTCATTTTATTGTGAAGATGTTACATCTACTAGAGACTTTTTTACTCAGGGTTTAACAAGGTTAGGGTATGGGTTCCTGTCTTTATTTACAAGCTAAGAGCTGTTACCTACTTGAAGGAATTTATGCGTTTTTTTTCTTCAGTTGTAAATTTGATGGAACTGTGGTTCTGGAGATTCTGGTATAGGAGGGTAATGATGTGAAATTTTTAGTCCCTCTTTCCCCAGATATTCCATGTAGGGGTCGGCTATGACAGCTGTAACTCAAGCACAGTTCAATTTCATCAATTAGAGTCTTATTTAGGTAGAGGTAAATTTAGTCCATTTGAATTTTCACATGAAGAAGATCAATGACTTGAGTGCTTGGCACGTAAGTGAACAAGGACGTCACATCGAAACTAAGTAACTTCTTATTCCTTATCCTTATGTCATTGATTCTGTTGAGATCTTCAGTGTTTTAGGAGGGCTGTTCTAATAGTTCCCAAGAGATGTAACAGACATTTAGCTAACAGACCAACTAGTTGATGTGGAGTACTGCCAAAGCCCGAGGTGACAAGACTCATTATAATACCAGGTTCGTGTGTTTTGGGCAGACTGTACATACGTGCTGATCTGGGATTAAAAAGAATCATGTTAAGTGTTTTTCTCTGTTTAAATTTCCTAAGGATAAATCTGATGTCGTGCAATAAATTATTAGGCTCGATGTTGATTTGAGGATTTAGCTCTATCACCAAGTAGGATGTTCATTTTGTGTTGGTAATACATAGAGTTCGTAAGGACGACTCCACCACCATGGTCAGAGGAGGTGACGAGATCGAGGTGCTACTTGCCAATCTTCCAATGCTTTGACGTATCTTTACGGTATGACGCTTTTGGTGGATTCAAAATCAGTCGCAATAGCCTTGAGTATAGGCTTTCTCGAATTCGCTGTCTTCATGTAGGTTTTGATGATCCTATTCAAATTAACAGATTTCTAGAGTATTTCATGGAAAATTTCAGTCCAAGGCTGAGAGCTTCCAGATCGGTGCTGGACAGGGAAAGGGAGACGTTGCTAATTATGCTGGAAAGTCCTGTGCTTTCCTGGGCTGTTGCTTCATAAGATTCGTAACTTTCCGGGGTAATTTTATTAAGAATGTGTTGGTGTAGTTGGGCATCGATGGCAGGTGCAGCAAGTTTCTTAAGATGATCTTCATGACACAGTTCCTTGGCTTGTCTGGAGCGTTCGACCGTAGTCTCTTGTAAATAGATTTGAAGTGCTGGAGGGAAGACATGTCTGGCAATGAAGAGATAAGAAGGGGTGGATTTCGAGGCGAAATCCACACAGTCTTTTGCTTCCCTCTGGACTTAAGTTTTCCACTGGATTGCACATGAAATCTCATCTACTTCTTCCCTCCTCTCATCCACCCTTTATGTCTTACTCAAACCTTTCTACTGCCACTACTACCCCTTCGCTCCTTTCACCCATCCCTTCCCTCCTCTCTCATTCACCCCTTCCCCACTCTTATCCACCCCTTCCCTACTATTTTCCACCCCTCTTCCTCCTTCTCTCATCCACCCTTCCCTCATCTCTATTTTCTCCTTTCATCCACCCCTTCTCTTTTCTCGCACCAACCTCTTTCCTCCATCCCCTATCTTCTCACCTACCTTCTCGCAACCTTTCTCCACACTCTTCCCCCTCCTCCTGCACCTACACTCTCTTCCACCTCCTGCACCTACACTCTCTTCCCCCTCCTCCAGTACCCACACCCTCCATCCCTTCTCTTTGCTGTCCCTATATTCTACACTGAACATCTCTGCCACTTCCCCTGGGCTGCCACTTTCCCTGAGCTTCCCCTGGGCTGCCACTCCCCGTGGGCTGCCTCTCCCCTGGACTGCCTCTCCCATCCCCTGGTGCTATCTCCCTGACTACTACTCTTCCTGCGGCAGCTCTGCTTCCTCCTCCCTGGGTGCCGCTGCTGGCCAGGGGAAATTGAGTTCAGATAATGTTATGATCTCAGCCGGGGGTGAGGATAAAAACACCAGCGCAGGGAGGGAAGGAAGAGAGGGAGGGAGGGAATGAGGTAAGAAAGGGAGGGAGGGAGAAAGAGGGAGGTAAGGAATGAAGGAGGAAGGGAGAGAGGGAGTGTAGGGTGTAGGAAGACAGCGTGTGTGGATGAAGGCGAAGAAAGCAAGGGAAATTGAAGATGGAGAGAGAGACAGACAAACAGAGTGTGAGACAGACAAACAGAGTGTGAGACAGATAAACAGGAGGAAAAGAGGGGAATGCAGCAAAGAAAGAAACCAAATGCTAACAAAAGAACTTAAAAACGCACAAAATAAGAACAAGAAGAAGAGCTGGAAGATCGAAGAAGATAAATCCAATAAGAGACGGATAAAAAAAATAGTGTTTAGAAAACTAGTGATAGCAGCAAAAGCAAGGAATAGATGAGGGAAGCTGCAAGGGCAAAGATTGGGAGGGGTAAGGAAAAAGAGGAAATCGGGTACGGTAAAGGAGGAAA
Organism: Cherax destructor; assembly: GCA_009830355.1. Classification (NCBI taxonomy): domain Eukaryota; kingdom Metazoa; phylum Arthropoda; class Malacostraca; order Decapoda; family Parastacidae; genus Cherax; species Cherax destructor. Next base: position 408,034 of record WNWK01000024.1, read on the forward strand.
GGGAGAGAAAATGTGGGTTTCTGAGGGAAGAGAAGTGGGAAACAGCCAGGGGTAAAGTTGGAAGGGGAGGAGAGGGGTTGGTTCGAGAGAGAAAAGGTGAGGGGGAGAGGTTTGGGAAGGAGACGAGGAAATGGGAAAGAGGAGAAGAGGGGAGAAAAGGAATTGTTAAGAGGAAAAACCATGAGAAGAATGAGAGGGATGCCAGGAGATTCCGCGATGAAAAAGAGAGGGGGGAAAATAAATATAGATTGTGGTGGAAAAGACGGGAAAAGCAAAGAGCAAGCTGAATGATTAGGGAAGTGAAGGTAGTATATATATATATATATATATATATATATATATATATATATATATATATATATATATATATATATATATCTGTGTGTGTGTATGTGTTTGTATATATGTGTGTGTGTGTGTGTCTGTGTGTGTTTGCCTGTGTGTGTGTGTATGTGTGTGTTTGCCTGTGTCTATGTCTGTATCTGTGTCTGTGTGCCTGTGTGTGTCTGTGTCTATTATACAGCATTGTTGGGAACTTTACTGATACGCATTTATATTTCACAGATGTAAATTTAAGTTGTGGAACTCTTCAAAGCATTACCCCTCTAGATCGCCACTGTAGCACGCTGGGAAAACAGAGTGGCATTCCCTGGTAATGTCGATGACCTTGTAACCAAGTACTTTCTGGAATCCTGGTGCATTATTTCCCCCAGGTTTATGGGTGTCCGATTATAACAAAACAATACTGATGGGTTTGGTTCCTATGCGTACTAAGCTTGCGTTCTTTCCTGTGTTCAGTAGCACCACCGTGCTGGTCGAGATGAATGTGAGGGCAAGAGTATATGTATAGTCCCACAATAGCAGTCTGCCGTTCTTTGAGGGATATGGTGTGATCTCATCAGAGGTATTTAGATTGATGGAAACTGAGCATCGCGGTTCCCTTTAGCTGGGTACTGAGCTATGGCTAAATTTCTCACTGTTACGGCCCCCTACCTAACAATGGGAGTTAGGCAGTTACCTTACCGGCCGGCAGTCAAGGGGTTACGGCATCAGACCCGATGTTTGACTGCCGAGCCGGCTAGACCGACAGTGCTAACGAGACTCTCCCATATACAACACTGGAGAGTTCACCAGCTCCCTGATATACCTAGGGAGTGTTCAACAGACAGACCTGGAGATTGACTCTTCGTGCTGGTGACGGCCTTAGACTATCTACTGGCTTATTCACCGTACCGACTGTGTTCCTGAGACTATGTACCTGAAAATAGACTATTGTACCTGAAATTATGTACCTGAAGTGTCTTGTGTGACACTGTTAAGATGTGGTGTCTTGTGTGACACTGTTAAGATGTGGTGTCTTGTGTGACACTGTTAAGATGTGGTGTCTTGTGTGACACTGTTAAGATGTGGTGTCTTGTGTGACACTGTTAAGATGTGGTGTCTTGTGTGACACTGTTAAGATGTGGTGTCTTGTGTGACACTGTTAAGATGTGGTGTCTTGTGTGACACTGTTAAGATGTGGTGTCTTGTGTGACACTAAGATGTGGTGTCAGGTGTTTAGTGGTGTAGTCAGAGTTTGTGACGGTGGCACGACACAGGTTGAGTCGTGTATTTGGGGTGTATCATAACGCGGTGCAAAGGCTTTACTAGAGATTGAGTTCATGATACAGGGGGCGTGCCATGTGGCACAGAGAAGGTGTCGTGTGACACAGTGATGGAGTCTTATGGTACAGGAGGTGTCGTGGAACCCCGTAGGTGTGCCATAAGACAGAGATAAGGGTGTCTGAGGACACGGTGGAGAAGGCGTATCATGACAAGGTGTGGTAGTGTCCTGTGTGACACGATGACGGCAGCGACTTGAGACTGCACTAAGTATATGATTTTACTTGTGACTTTTATTATCTTGTACTATGATTTTGTGTATACAGAAAATATTATGTTTTTACACATATTATAAGATTGTTTTTATTCAGAGTATATGTTTTTATATTAATAATAATATAATAAATATTGAAAATCTGATATTTTACTTAGTATCCCGAACAGTCGTTTATTACAAATGTTTCATTTTTTGTAATACTCACCATGATCTCGTTTATTTCATTGTGGCCAGCATTCCACCCTCTGTTGTTCATAGAGTTAAGACTGCTCAGCTAATTTGACGCAAATGCACTTACTGTATGTGCACTGTAACTCCGAGATTTTGCAGATCAAGAAAAGTACTGCTAGAAGAAAATCGTCAGTTTGGTGTGCACTAACAGCACAGAGGCGAGGTCTGTAAATCTTGGAGCTTGTCCTCTTTGTCATCAGAGCCAAATTTTTTCCATGTAGGAGCAGCGCCCTAGAGTACGTTTACTCTTTTCCGAGACCATGTTTTCCCAGTTAAACTCAACTGCAGCACTAAGGAGAAGTGAGGTGCAGCAACTGGAGATGACGTTATAAGTGAGTTGAGCCAGCTAGTGCATGTAGGTCATGCTAAACAGGTTTTAATAATAGAGTTGGAGAAAACATCTCCAGTACCAAGATGTTGTGGTGCTGTGTCCGTCAAGTATCATATTTTAAATGGTTCAATTACCAACAAGTTGATGAGTAAGATACATATGTAGTACTTAGTTATCTGTATTGTTAAAATGTTTTGACTGCGTAGTCTTCTTTAGCCGAATACAAGCAATTTTAACACTGAAGACAAAAGAAGTGGAGAGGTAATTTTAAGGGTGATTAGTCCATCAGCCTCCATGGAAATATTAATCATGATCTATTTCCACTAGCGAGTCCTGTAAATTAGACACATATGCAACACTTGGGTATCTTTATGTGTCTAATTTACCAACTCGTCGGTTCTCTGAACCATTCTTTCACACTAGCGAGTCCTACTCACTAGACACTCCATCTACAGCTGCTGCACCTCACTCATAGCTCCAGCATGTTGCATGGGAATGTGTATACGCCTGCAGTAGATATGATGATAGCTCTTATTTCTCACGTCTTTGTAATGGAGGTCGTCGAAGCTGCCGAAGAAAATGATACCCAGAGAAGAAGAGGCCTTGAATTTACACTCATTAGAATATCCAAAAATTTCAACCAGCACATCAGAAATCAATGTGGCTTGACGCACATCCCGCTTGATCTTCACGTAACCGTTATTTATATGTTCACTTCTCTTACCATGTTTATCTGTGACTTGATGAAGTTTAAGATATGAGCTTAGCGCAATCAATAAATGATTCTATATAACTGTATTTGAGTCCCTTTACCTTCATGTCAGCCTCTCATAAAAATATTTATCCACCTTAAGAACTATTGCTCTTAGTGGCCCTCAGACCAACATAGCCATCTCAATCTGGCTGATCTGGAACTAGAGACATATATGGTCAAGACCTGTGTTATATTTGATAGTTGCTTGCATTTACGGAAATGATAAAATACATTAATAATTTTTATGGACTTTTCTAAGACGTAAGAAGTTGGTAGATCTTGATTCAGTGGCTAAAGCAGCAATCTGATAGTACTGTTTTAATGTAGTTGTATTGGAGATGGAGTTGATTTTTACACTGTTGGAGCTGATGCTGGTGTTGTCACAGCTGATGTTTTATTTAGGGCTGATGTTAGAGTTTCAGCTGATGTTGAAGCTGAACTGAATATGAGAGGATATTAGTGATGGAGATAGAGTTTGAAGGGTTCATAATCCCAGATATGATTCAGTGTGTGACAACACTCGTGTTTGTTGATGGTGTAGAATGACCCACGTGTACAAGGAGCACACTTGGGCCACACAGTGTATACAACAATGGAAGCAACGTGTTATTCCCCCCCTCACTACACTCCTACTCTCTCGTGCCAAATAGTGTGTTTGCTTTCCCACGCGTGTGGCCCTGTCTAGGGAGCACTCATCAAGGGTTTGTGTAACATAAATACTTGTGAATCATTTATTTACATTAACATTCTCGTATCACAAGACAGGTCATAACTATGTGGCGATCCTTTGCTTTTTTAACGGGGGAAAAAAACATAAATGACGAAGGCCAGAAGATGTTTAAGCACTTGAAGTCATAAGACACAGACCAGGGACAGAAGGCACTTGTCCTATTTCCTGACGAATAAAACACCCCCCTTCACGTTCAGATGAGTTACCCCATCAGCTGAGTGATGAACACCCATTCACTCAGTCGTGCAACACAAGTTTAAACTTTGGTCCTTGATGATGAGGGAGAGCGAGTCTAACTTTGATGCTGTGATGTAGTACTACGAGGAGGGGCTCGTCCAGTAATGGCACACGTTACTGCAACTCATTTACTAGTTGTACTGAATTGAGCAAATTCATATATATATATATATATATATATATATATATATATATATATATATATATATATATATATATATATATATATATATATATATATATATATATATATATATATATATATATATATATATATATATATATATATATATAGGAAGAATATTTAGATTTCTTTCTGAAGCCATTTGAATATTCCACTTCCCTACCACCCCATCTTTTTTACAAACTTTATTTCAAGACAAAATACAATGGGAGTAAAACAACATAGATAACAACTCAGAGCTACATGTCAAATACTTCGTCCAACTCCCCGGCAGTGGGCCGCGTGCCCAGAATACTGCAGGCATTTCCCTCTGGATCGCAACACTGAGTCTCTGAAAGAGGAAGCTGGTCGCCCTGTGGTCCTTGGTTTCTATGATGAGTTTTCCACCCAGCTCCTTGAGAAACTTTAGAGCACACTTGCCCCATGCTCCATGGGTCTCCGACCCTATTGGGATGAAGTTATAGCAAGAGGGAAGGTCTTCATATTTGCGGGTCTTCTGGGTCTCCCTGTGGCTGGCAGCTCCACCCCCTTCGGCTAAGGAGTGTGGCAGGTAGGTGTCTGCCAATGTGGCAGCACAGGTGTAGTCCCAAGCAATCTGCTTACCATCCTTCCAGGGTAGCATGGTGGCTCCATCAGGACGCTTTTGACTTCCATCAGACCTCTGCACTTGGGGTTCCCGTTGAGCTGGGCAACGGGCTGTGGCAGGCTTCTCTTTATGATGTCATTGACCTCCTCATGTCTAGCATACTTCCTTCTGATGTGTGACACACTAGACCATGAAGTCCGAATTGATCAGCCGTCGCCCTGCCGCAAATACACCTATGTTCGGTGAGTATGGGGGCGGCTAGGCGAAGAGCAACACCAATCCGAATGGCCTGTGGGTCGAGTCGAGTGCCCAGAGAGGAATTGGGAACAGCAAGAAGGAAATCTCCTGAGTGTGGTGCCTTCACCGCTAGGAGACGAGCTTTGTCCTTTCCTGAAGCGTTGGTGAGCATTGTGTTGGAAATTTTTTCCATGATCGGTTTGTCCCAGTGGGACTGTTTGTGCTCTTTGGGAGGAGCTGGTCTACTGGAGGAGTCTGCCAGGATGTCCCACTGCACTGCTGCTTCAATGAACTTGGGGTCTTGAGCTCCCACCACACATCTCAAACGTTCAGGGACAATCCTCTTGACTAATCCACAGGAGGCCAAACACGATGACAGAAATGCAAGTAACGCTACCTGCCTTGCTTTGCGCACCCCTATACCTCCCAGTCGCAGTGGGAGGGTTGCCTGCTCCCATTCCTGATCCTCTAGTGACAGATTCAGTGCCTTCTTGAAGGTTGATCTCAGGTGTGCGTCATACTCGTCAAGTGTTGGGTTTTCAAAAGAGGGTGCGCACCTCAAGAAGTAAGTGAGTCTTGGCATAGTAAGACACCTTGTGAGGAGATACAGAGCATCATGGGCATCAAGATCACTTATTCTCTCCTCCATTCTTTTCAGGTCATTCACTTTGTCCTTATATATATATATATATATATATATATATATATATATATATATATATATATATATATATATATATATATACGTATATTTATACATATATACGTATATTTATACATATATACGTATATTTATACATATATACGTATATTTATACATATATACGTATATTTATACATATATACGTATATTTATACATATATACGTATATTTATACATATATACGTATATTTATATATATATATATATATATATATATATATATATATATATATATATATATATATATATATATATATATATATATATATATATATATATTATCCAGAGGGCTGAGGAGAGGTTGTTGAGATGGTTTTGACATCTAGAGAGGATGGAACAAAATAGAATGACTTCGAGAGTGTATAAATCTGTAGTGGAGGGAAGGCGCGGTAGGGGTCGGCCTAGAAAAGGTTGGAGGGAGGGGGTAAAAGAGGTTTTGTGTGCGAGGGGCTTGGACTTCCGCCAAGCGTGCGTGAGCGTGTTAGATAGGAGCGAATGGAGACAAATGGTTTTTAGGACTTGACGTGCTGTTGGAGTGTAAGCAAGGTAACATTTATGAAAGGTTTCAGGAAAACCGGCAGGCCGGACTTGATTCCTGGAGATGGGAAGTACAATGCCGGCACTCTGAAGGAGAGGTGTTAATGTAGCAGTTTTATAGCTGTAGTGTAAACACGCCTCTGGCAAGACAGTGATGGAGTGAATGATGAAAGTTTTTCTTTGTCGGGCCACCCTGCCTTGGTGGGAAACGGCCTATGTGTTAATAAAAAAAAATATATGTATATATTATACTTCGCAGAACAAGCTAAATATTTACAAATATTTATCTCAGGCCAGAGGAGACACGAACCTACCAGCTTCAGGACAAAGTACGCAGCACTTTGTCCTAAAAAAATCATTAAGAACCACTCAACTTGCAGAGGATGTCAAAAAGGCACAATTGCCTTACTTCAGCGACCACCACGAATCTCTATATTTTCGGAAAAGAAGAAGAAGAAGAAGAAGAAGAAGAAGAAGAAGAAGAAGAAGAAGAAGAAGAAGAAGAAGAAGAAGAAGAAGAAGAAGATTTTTCATGGATTGTTACCCAATGACAACTAAGAAATCCGTCAGCTTGGCTATTTTCGTTGCCGTTTTTCGGGTTTCTTACCTAGTATACCACACGCAATAGAAAGCAGGGACAACAGGCGTAAGGAAACTTAGGCTTAAGTTTACCCCTGCATGGAGGATCGAATTCATGTTCTCCTGGCACGAGCCTCTTACCCTCTCCACCAACGAACACTCTTCTCTCCCTCTCTCTACTCTTCTAGTCCTCTTTCATCTGCCTCTCCTGCACACCCTCTCAGAAATAAATGGATTTCGACTCAATGAGACATCCCAGTTCGACTCGGACCACATTTTCTTCCCTCTGGACGCGCCAGCCGCGACCTCAAGGTCCCCCTAACTCCCCTTTGCAGTATTCCCTTTCTGCTACCTGAGGGAAGGCTTCCTGCCGTAGTGAAGCCTCGCGTACCAAGCTTCAGCAACACTACTCAACACAGTTTCGTCAGAGATATGAATATATTTTCTTGGGTTTTGTCTTTAAGTTATTATGAATGTTTTTTGTTTAGGTATTTATTTTTTGTTTAGGTATTTAAATGAATTTTACCGAATAGGTAAAATTGATCAATTAGCAAGAACTCATTTAAAATTAAGTCTTTTCTAAAATTTTCTTTTATACATTTAAAGATATATTTTTTTCATTATGTTTATTAAAAATTAATAATTTTGTACCAAAAAGACCTTAGAAAACTTACCTAACCTTATTATAACAAGCGCAATTTAATTTAGCCTAATGCAACTAAATATATTTTAGATAAGTTTACAATAATTTAATATTAAACAAACACAATAATTTTTTTTTTCTTTAGGTTCAGAATGATTTTTGCTTCATTATTACGTACACAACTTTTCGCTTGCCTAATTCGGCAAGAAGAGCGTTGCTATTTGAGCCAAAATCGCAAGTTTTACCAATTCGGCACGGACTCGATCCTGCTCGTGAAGGCTGGTACACCAAACAGGATGAGGTTGAAATTAGTCTCTGAGGTTCCACGACCACGAATGTCCTTGCATCAGGAATAACACGCTCAGTACTGCTGGGCGCCTGGTGTTTAAGGATGGTGGTCCAATGGATGGTGATGCATACTTTGTTCAGTTCACACAGGACTGCGTATGGGAACACAGGATCAAGTCCTGGCCAAGCCGCAGTTCTGTTAATGATTCAAAATCACTTGTTTCGTGATTTTATTTTTATTGATATATATATATATATATATATATATATATATATATATATATATATATATATATATATATATATATATATATATATATATATATATAGAGTGAGAGAGAGAGAGAGAGAGAGAGAGAGAGAGAGAGAGAGAAAATTCATCAAGTTAGAACAGAGAGACTGATACAGTAGCATCTTAGATCGAATCAAACCGATTCCCATTCCCCATGCACTGTATGACCCCTATGGATTTAGCTCTTTCCACTAGATATAACACAAACAACAATAATAATTGAGTCTAGCATTCTATGACAGCCATAACAATAATAGTGCGAGGCCTGTTTAAGACCACGGTAATATTACCCTGACAGTCTTGTGGATGGGGCGGGGCTGGGCGGGGCGGGGCGGGTTAAGGTGGTAGACAGTAATGGGATGACCCGCTGTTGATCTGTTCTCAAGTGCCCTCCGACCAGTCAGTAAACACGGGCGAGGGGAGAAGTGAGGGGACCGCAGGAGGGGAGAGGTGAGAGGGAGAGGATGAGGGGAGACACACACCACACGACGGGAGAGGAAGCAATAATGAGAGGGGTGGAGTGGGCGAAAGAAGGGGAGAGAGAAATGGGAAAATATAGGATGAAACGCGTGAAGGGGGACGGGAAGAGAAAGTGGATGATAGATTAATGGAGACGAGAGATAGAGAGAGAACTGGTGATACAAAGGTAGAATATACAGTAGTTGCAGGTTACAACATTTTACTTACGAAGACGTTTCGCCCACCACAAACGAACTGATGAAGTCCCTGATGGGCGAAAAGTAAAAAATAAAATGTCATATTTCGCATATTGTGTCTTATTTACATACACCAGTGAGAAATACAAGGTAGTGGTTTTTTTAATACAACTAAATCAAGGAAAAGTTCAATAAATTTAAAGAAAATTTAGAGATATAATATAGGAATAAAAAAATAAGAACATTAAGTGAGAAATGAGCCACTGGGGAATAAAACTTGGCAGTAGTGAAAAGAGGAGAGAAATATAATGAAAAATAAACAAATTGTGGGATGATTAAGGAAGCAGGAATAAAGAATGAAGTCAATGGTGTGTAGGAGGGTGCAGTGTGTGTTTGTGTGTGTGTGTGTGTGTGTGTGTGATTACCTGTATGTGATTGTAGGGGTCGAGTCCTTGCTCCTGGCCCTGACAACTTGGTGAGGGTGAGAACACCAGCGGTTGACTAGACACTCTGGCTTTTGCTCTCCTTTATTGTTTGTGGACTCAGGTGAGGACCCCGGCGTGTGTGTGTGTGTGTGTTTGTGCAATATATACTGCCTAAATTATGCTTTTTCAATACACCTCTGGCGATGTACTTGGTGTGATGCTTGCTCTAAGATTTTTTTACCTGATTGATATTTGTAATTTCTCACCTCCCAACCTGTACTCCGACACTGGTCTTCTCTACCCATTCACAATTTCCATGAGCTTGCAATTATTTTGGTTTAACTTCAGTAACTGCTTTTATTTAAAACAGCCTTACAGCTTGTTTAAGTCTTCTTGTAGTCCTTCTATATCCTCTTCCGTTCCTTTTCTTATGACTTTTGCATCATAAGTAATGTTTTATTATATATATATATATATATATATATATATATATATATATATATATATATATATATATATATATATATATATATATATATATATATATATATATATATATATATATATATATATATATATTTTCCCTTTGGCATGCTATTTTCGTATATTAAAATAGCAATGGTACTAGTACTAGTCCTGCAGGGAACCTCACTCAGTACCCTTTCCAATCTTGAAACGTCGTCCCTTACCATCCTTCTGTCACCTGTTCATTAGGAATTCTTTGATCCCCTGAAGCACTCTACTTTAAACCAGTGCTTGCTCTTCTGATTTGTACACCAATCCCTGGTGGGTACAACGTCAAGCACTTTCCTGCAGCCCAAAAATATGCACTTAACCCATCATTGTCTCTCTTATTTGATCTCCAGTATTCACAGAATTCCGGTAGATTAGTAAGGCAGAACGAACAGTATCTTCGCTAAATCGAAGCTGATTTTGGGAAGTGAAGTGTTTCTTCTCTAGATTCTCAACCATCCTCTTCCTGCTAATTTTATCTAGTACTTTGGTCGGTGTACATGCCAGTGATACCAGTCTGTAATTCAGTGCCTCTTGCTTGTTTCGCTGCTTGTATATTGTGGCCACATGTGCAGCTTTTTATGCTTTTCAGTAGTTTTACCATTTTTGATTATATGAAGTAGTTCTTCCTTTAGGCTCAAGTAAGTCGTCCGCTGCTTCTTTCAGAAGCCATTTTGAAATGCTGTTAAGCCCCAATGGCTTTCCATGTGTCCCATTCTTCTAGTTGTACTGGTGTGTCTCAGTGCACCTGTGTGATTGAAAAGTGTGTAGATCTATGTGCACCTAAGTACACTTGTGTGCCCCATTGTGCAGACCTATGTGCACCTACTCACACCTGTGCACTTGCTTATAGCTGTGGTCGCCTGTGTATGTCTGTATGTACCTAAGAAAGTCCATATGTTTTGTGTACCTATATGTGCCAGTGTGTGAAATGCTATATATGTGTATCTCATCCGTGCACACTAAATTATAGTTGCAGGGGTCAAGTCTCAGCTCCTGGCCATGCATCTCTCTGCTGGTGGCTACTGGTTTCACTCCTGGCTCCATGACCCCCTATCATAACTATTCTTAAAGCTTTACACGAATTCTGCCAATACCACTTCGAAGTATAGATCATTCCACTTCCTGACCACTCAATGACTAAAGAAGTATTTCCTAACATCCCAATGACTCTGTGACCTCATGTACAAGAGACCCGACTCTCAAGCAGACCCTCCCTGTTCACCCTGTCATTTCCACTGAGTATTTTGTACGTCGTGATCATGTTATTCGTGTTCACTTGTATCTGGGCATTTTTCAATCTCTGCTTAATTAGAACAATGTGTATGTTGGTGCTTTTCGTAGCTGCTTCAAGGAAGGTATCTTGACGGTGGGAAAAGGCTCTTGATCCTAGGAACTGGAGCTATCCTTCCATTCCTCGGTTCAAATCTGATTACCTTATATCCCCCCGTTGGATACTTCCCCCCGTACAGACAGGCAGACAGAGGGACTCTCAGACAGACAGGGAGATAAACAGGCAGACTGATAGACCGACATACACAGAAAGAAGGAAGTAGAGAAATGGTGGATATATAATGGTAGAGAAAGTTGATAAAAAAAGGGGCCAAGGAGGGGAGATAAGAGACTTAAACAAGAGGAAGACGAAGGAAAGCGTGAAGAAAGATAAAGTGGAGAGAAGAAGACAGATGAAGAGGAGGACGAGGAGGGGGACGAGGAGCTTCGTGGGAGGAAGTGGGAGAGGCCTTGTAGGAGGACGAGGATGAGGAGACAACGAAGAAAAGGTTGATAATCCTTGCAATTCTCTCTCTCTCTCTCTCTCTCTCTCTCTCTCTCTCTCTCTCATCTCTCTTCTCTCTCTCTCTCTCTCTCTCTCTCTCTCTCTCTCTCTCTCTCTCTCTCTCTCTCTCTCTCTCTCTCTCTCTCTCTCTCTCTCTCTCTCTACAACAACGACACCATTCTACAGGATATAGGCTTATTGTTGGTTGCTTCACCACTTGCACATTTCCTCTACTCTAAATACTACAAACAAAAAAAGAGATACACACACCACGCTGCTGGTCAGGAGTGGAGATGAATGGATTTCCCAAACTCCCATCCAAACTAGGTAAGGTTAATACTATCAGGAGTAGAAACTAAAGCAACTCAGACCAGAAGAAATCTGCCCGCTAGATGGCAGTGCGGGCGGCTACACACTGTAGCAGTGTCTCCGGACTGATATAGATATACCCAAGTTATATTCTACTGTTTTTTCATGGTACTTTGGCTAAATTATGAGCTTTATCATGAAGAAGTTATACAATATGTAACGGCATCCATGTACATGATTTCCCCTTTCTCTGATTTTTGAGAATCTATATCTTGTTTCTTTAATGAGAATGTTGTTAGAGTCATTATGTGAGTCAGGGCTTCCCTCAGTGACGAGAGAGAATCGGTAATAACCAAGCAGTCAAGCTCAGTGTCATAAGTGTACTGTTCTCACGGAGCTGGACTTGGTGACGCAGGATCGAATCCCGGCTAGCCGCAGTTCTATTAATGATTCAGAATTACTTGTGTCAAGCAGTTCAGTTATAGTAGTGTATTAGTAGCTTACAACCGTTACTGAGTCACGAGCTTTCCACATGACTGTTGACCGTTACATTCTTGATGACCTAAGCAGTGTCAAAGGTCAGTCTTCGAATATGAACGCTCCTTGGCTCTCCTAGCCTCAGTTACCATCAAGTCATAGGGTAGAACATATATCTGACTCCAATATACCGTTACCACCCAAGCTCGTCTTTATTTTCTTACCCAATCTCATTAATATACATATAATATATATATATATATATATATATATATATATATATATATATATATATATATATATATATATATATATATATATATATATATATTTTCAACAAGTCGGCCGTCTCTCACCGAGGCAGGGTGACCCAAAAAGAAAGAAAATCCCAAAAAAGAAAATACTTTCATCATCATTCAACACTTTCACCACACTCATACATAATCACTGTCTTTGCAGAGGAGCTCAGATATGACAGATGAGAATAGTCCCTCCCAGCTGTCACTATCCCAGACCCCTCCTTTAAAGTGCAGACATTGTACTTCCCACTTCCAGGACTCAAGTCCAACTAAATCAATTAACTGGTTTCCCTGAATCCCTTCACAAAATGTTACCCTGCTCACACTCCAACAGCTCGTCAGGTCCCAAAAACCATTCGTCTCCATTCACTCCTATCTAACACGCTCACACATGCTTGCTGGAAGTCCAAACCCCTCGCCCACAAAGCCTCCTTTACCCCCTCCCTCCAACCTTTTCTAGGACGACCCCTACCCCGCCATCCTTCCCCTACAGATTTATACGCTCTCCAAGTCATTCTACTTTGATCCATTCTCTCTAAATGACCAAACCACCTCAACAACCCCTCTTCAGCCCTCTGACAAATACTTTTAGTAACTCCACACCTCCTAATTTCCACATTCCGAATTTTCTGCATAATATTTACACCACACATTGCCCTTAAACAGGACATCTCCACTGCCTCCAGCCTCCTCCTCGCTGCAGCATTTGCAACCCATGCTTCACACCCATAGAAGAGTGTTGGTACCACTATACTTTCGTACATTCCCTTCTTTGCCTCAAATATATATATATATATATATATATATATATATATATATATATATATATATATATATATATATATATATATATATATATATATATATATATATATATATATGATTTGTTTTCATCTTAGATTTATTTATTTTTTAGAGCGAAAAGTCGTTCAGTTAAAAACTAATAAGTGCAAAAGTCCTCGGATATAAACATCATCTAACAAGAAATGTTTACTCCACAACGTATGATTTACATTCCTCGGGAGTGTTGGGATTAGGGAGGGAGGATTGAGGAGGGGGATATTACGGACGGAGAGGAAGGGGGGATGTTGGGAAGAGCTACTAGGAGAGAGAGATGGGGGTGACGGAAGGGAAGGGGGAGGAGGAGGGAAGCATTGATGAGGGGGGAGGGGGCAGAGTGCACAAACAAGGGGGTACTAGAGTAATGTTTACACTAGCATCGGGGGGACCTGTTCTCAAGAGGGAATCGTTAATCAATGAATACAAACATGGAATTATTATGTCGTCATTTGGGTCGGTTCTCGTGTGAAGGATGCGCCCCTTTCCTCCTCCTCCTCCTCCTCCTCCTCCTCCTTCCTTCCTCCTCCTCCTCCTCCTCCTCCACCTCCTCCTCTCCCTCTCACTGAAATTTTAATGAAGACGCGAGTTTCTCATTCTTGATTGCTATGGCGCAAGGGATTCAACTTTTTTTATTGTTTCTTGTTTGAGTTCGGCAAGGGATTAATTTGCCTGTTGTGTTTGTACAGATGTAAGATAGTGTGTGTGTGTGTGTGTGTGTGTGTGTGTGTGTGTGCGCTTACTTATTTGTACTCACCTATTTATGGTTTCAGGGGTAGAGTCTTAGCTCCTGGCCCCGCCTCTTCGGCGATCGCTACTACTGTGTGTGTGTTTACGTATGTGTGAATATGTGCGCCCGCGTAACAGAGAGAGAGAAAGAGAGAGAGAGAGAGAGAGAGAGAGAGAGAGAGAGAGAGAGAGAGAGAGAGAGAGAGAGAGAGAGAGAGAGAGAGAGAGAGAGAGAGAGAGAGAGAGAGAGAGAGAGAGAGAGAGAGAGAGAGAGAGAGAGAGAGAGAGAGAGAGAGAGAGAGAGAGAGAGAGAGAGAGAGAGAGAGAGAGAGAGAAACTTACAGTGGCTGTCGGAATTTATGCTTTGTTTCTTAGCAGGTTCTCGTTTACAACTTCAGAACTCCTGGTTCGATCGGCTTCAAATTGTCAACACTAGCGTACGGTAGTTCGTGTTGTTAATGTGGTGTGCAAGTGATCTATTGTCGATTTTACTACACACGCAAACGATTTTATTTTCCGTAAAATAACTTAAAATTTTGTGAACTTTCAACAAACGAGTATCCAACAGAATTTTTTGTATTCTTATCAGAGTAAATTGATATTAATTTGGCAGTTTCATTAATAAAAGCTACAGAAAGGAGGAAGAGTAATTTCTTGTCTTGATAAAATTCGTGTACTTATTATTGTAAGCTGATCCTCTCTTTAATGTTTACGTAAGTTACTCATTTTACCTTATTCCTAGTATATCTTCTTCTACTGTAACTGATTTTCACACAGTTACTTACCTGTTTTAACTTTTAAGGTTTAAATAATAAGATATTAGAAAGACCCCAATGGGAAATAAGTCACTTTGACTTTTTTGGGTTATTCTAAGTAATTTATATATTGTACGATAATTGTACTTATGTGTACCTGTACCTAAATGAACTTAATTACTTAATCACTTACGAAAATTATGAAGAGGGATACGTCATCTTCCTATTCCCAAATTATAAGGAATTATTTCCGTTAAGATAACTTAAGGAAATCTCGTATAAATGACACGAAGGTTTTAAGTCTAGTTAGAAAAATATAGAAATTTTTGCTAATTATGTCCAAAGTTGACAATTTTATAACATAGTTAAATATTGAAAATTTTTGGCTTCTGTACGATGACTGGAAAAATGCCTCTTTTGATCGGAATCAAACTTTCATTGATGGTGGGTGTTTGGTCGATAATAGAGAACTGTGTATGTTTTAACTGGCCAATTTTATTAAACAAATTATTAATGTGCATTAACTGAAAAACGTTTCTGATGGGTTTGAAACATTAAAGCTGGTGTATCTTAGTTGGAGCTCTGGATTGATCTTGAACTTGCCAATTTACCAGTTTTATTGGTGAAATTGGGAAAATTGAGATGCCATAATGGTTTTCATGAGAATTTGTCAGTGGCTCATCCTGTCATTTAATCAGTGTTAATGTTACTTTTTCAGAAGAAACTTTTTATTGTTAGTGGATTAACCATATCACGGGCGGGGCTTGAACCCGCGGTTAGTGGACTGTCAGGATGCCAATTTGAAAAAAAGTTTGCTTGAACCCTTTAGCTGTCTAGGTTAGATCAAATTCGTCAGGAAATATTACAAGTATCTCCTGACGCGGGTCTTAGTCATTTGATGACCTGCCATTGCAGCTTTTCGTCATATGACCGAGGCCGTCCGCTGGCTTATCCGTCCACCCCTTAAAACATTTATATTAAAGTCCTTGTCTTGTAGGGCTTAAGAAGCATGTAAATGCATGTTTTAAATTTATAAAAAAAAACTCACATATTTGTAGAGAATTTGCAATAGAATATACATTCGAAAACTGATGTAAAAAAATATTGAAAACTCGCTTTTTAATGGCACTTCAAAAGGTCAAAAATTCAGTGAACTTTTAAACACTGATTTTTCTTACTGCAGTGTTGGAGAGCCGGTCATAAACTCGGACACAGTTTAATTTTTTTTATTTTTCGTCCAGTGTTTCCTTGCTAAAACTTCAGGACTATTATGATCGGCTTTCAAATTTCAGAGTTGGTGTATCTTAAAGGAAGGTTGAAATTGGAAGTGAGCTGTGTAAATCATGATTTACCAATTTTATACAAGCAAAGAGCATATTGGTCTATGCATAATAACTTGAATACGTCTTGTCTGATCTACTTTAAACTTTCAACACTGGTGTATCCTACTAGAAGAAGCTTCAGATTATTGGAACGTGTAGGTGCCAGTTTGTTAGTTTTATCTAACAACTGTGGGATATATTTGATTGTGAAATAACTTGAGACTGCAACTTCAGAACAGTTTCAAACTGTGTACATGTGCATTTTGCCAGGAGGAAGGTTCTTATTGTTAATGGTATGTGTAAATGCTAATTTACCAGCTTTACTAAATAGAAGCATTAATTTTCATGTGATATGTATCAAATGCCTTTTTCGACTGGCTAAACTTTCAAAGTTGATGTATACAACTTACGGGAAACCTTGAACTGGTTTGGATTTGTTGGTGTTAATTTGACAATTTTTGTTAGATAAATTGGGATATTAGTTTCCAGGGGATACCCTCTGAATACACATTGTGATCAGCTTCAGATCATGAGTGCTGATACTGAACTAAATTGGAAACTTATGCCAAACTCTGTACAATTCGTTTTGACCAGAATGTAGTGGAATTTGTTTATGGGATTCATAGATATCTTTCAGCAGTATTAGTTAAGTAGATGCAACAGAGTGTATTGAACACAGACCAGTGAGAGAGGCAAACACACAAGACAAAAAACCGAGAAAAGAAATTGCAGTCTACATATTCCGGACTCCAGTTTAGTTCTTCTTTAACAGATACAAAAAAACTGAGGAGAGAGACTTCAGGTTTTTATAGTCACGTTTACTTATGATTAAACTTCACAGTAGTGTCTTGCCCACACAGTCCTGTTGCTTGTTTCCTCTAAATAATTTTCTTGATACATTACAACTTTTTGTTAATTATTTTACAATACTTCTTCTCACACTTAACTGAATTCTCTTTTGTCCTCTTATGACAATTTCAAAATATTTTTTCTTTCATTTTTTTCTTTTATTTTCTCATAAATTTATTCCTAAGTGAGAACTTAATGATTTCTCTCTACTGGAGTCTGGTCATAGCTCCAGGTCCCTCCTTTTTAGGGTTCGTCGACTGATAATTGTTTACCTTGAATTAAGTTAGCTTTATGTAAATTAGTTTTATGAAAGTTTCATGTAAATTAGACATATGTAAATTAACGTTATGTTAGTTAAGCCAAAGCCAGAGACGCACACAGACAGACAGACAAATAATAACAGGAAGCACTTTATCCCTTGGTCATTAATGTGCAATTATTCATCTTTGTCTCTGGTGTATATTCGCAGAGGTAATTAGCACAGCATATATCGTTTCTGGGTGTGTTTGATTGGTTATTTAAATGAGGCGATGATGCCGAGGCCAGACCCTTGTTTATTACCAGGTGGGGGTGAGGTACGATCACCCCCATCCCTTATATTTTTGTGTCTGTGTGAGGCCAGACCCTTGTTCATCACCAGGTGGGGGTGAGATTCATCACCCTCTTCCCTATACTTTTGTGTCTGTGTGAGGCCAGACTCTTGTTTATTGCCAGGTTAAGGTGAGGTACGATCGTCTCTGCCACTCTGTATCTGTATGAGTCCACTGCCTCACTTTCCTCTATCTTAGTTTGATATATTATGACATCCAAATTCCTCTTCCCTCTCTCTCTCTCTCTCTTTCCTCTGTGTCCTATGAATAATTTCTCTTGCCTCCGGTCAGGGAAGATGGAGATAGCTTCATATAAATTCCATTTCTCCTGTGCATGAGATAGACTATCCTAAGAGATGGCAATTCCCAAGTGAAAGTAACTCCAGCTCTGTTGAAACATAACCTATGGAGCTGATGAACTTTCAATGCAAGTCTTGATGACAACTTCAGTAATCAGCGAATTTACTCATGGCACTTGTAATTCCTTCATCAAGGTCATTAATGGAAATTATGAGCAACAATGATCCTAAAACTGATCCTTGTGGAATGCCACTTGCGACTGGACCCCATTCAGAATTCACCCCATTAATACAAACTTCCTGCTTGCCCAACTGAAGTCTCCCATGCCGAGTGATGGAATATGACGGGGAACATAGGGTAACAGTACACTGCTAATGTATCCAATTTTTTCTGTATAAAAATATGTATGAGACCAGACCCTGTCTTATTATAAGACGGAGATGGGGAGGGTTTCCTTACCTGGAGTATATCTGGAGAGGGTTTCGGGGGTCAACGCCCCCGCTCTGCCCGGTCTGAGACCAGGCCTCGTGGTGGATCAGGATCTGGTCAACCAAGCTGTTACTGCTGGCCGCACGCAAACCGACGTAAGAACCACAGCCCGGCTGATCAGGTACTGACTTTAGGTGCCTGTCTGGTGCATTCTTGAAGACAGCCAGGGGTCTATTGGTAATCCCCTATAAGAGAAAGGAAAAAGACACTTCACTGAAAAAGCTTTTTTTTTGGGCGGGAACAACGTTTCGCTCTTGATCGTTATTATCATCATACGACTTGATAAAGCTCCACACAGAGCGAAACGACGTCCCAGTAAATGAATGGCCTGCAAACTTAGTCGTGTCCTCCTTATTTTAGGCAACACATTCAATTTCGTTTCCTCAAAATTTCGTCAAAATTACACTTTTACATTGTTTTATTCATCATGATTTTGATATCATAAAGTATAAACTGTTTTCACAGCATTTATTAAAAAAATTGGTGAATAAACATAGTACACATTTGATTCTTTAACTTTGCTAAAATTATCGTAACACCGTTTAAGCTAATCCGGACCAATCCTAGATTAAGTCAGCATTATTTAACATTAACTGAATATATTGATGTGATTGTCGTGATCGATTTTCTTGGAGATATTGCAACAATGAACGCATATTCTGCATGTTTGACAACGTTGTTTTATTGGTAAATACAGTGTTACTTCGGTTTTCGTCGATAATTAATTTCAGAATGCTGTTCAAGTGCCGTTACCGAACGAATTTGTTCCCATAAGGACAAATGTAAATTAGATTAGTCCGTTTCAGACCCCCAAAAATACACTTACAAAAGCACTTAGAAAAATACACTTACATAATTGTTCGAGTTGGGAGCTGTACGAAAACCGAGGGTCCACTTGCAAACTTTGGCTAAATAGCATAAAACTTGTATAACGGGGATGATATGAGATACAGCAATTTAATTATTATTATTATTGAGCAAAACTCTCCTCCAGGGTGAGGGACTGACCACCTCGATACTACATTTTCGAGGGTGATCTACTGATTACATCGTCTCTACATCAACACTGCTTCTGCTGCCTCCTCTGTATTCGACTATTAAAGTAGTAAATGAGATTTAGATGAATTTAATATCTTTCGAGACGACATCATTTCGCCCAAGCAGTGGGATTTATTGAATATGTGAACGAAACGGTTTCTGTTAATGAGGGATGCTACTATGTGGGGTAAATGATGTGGTTAGTATACCTGGAGTATACCTGGAGAGGGTTTCGGGGGTCAACGCCCCCGTGGTCCGGTCTGTGACCAGGCCTCTGCATGAATCGCCTCCCAGACTCCTCCACAACACCGCCCTCCATTAGTAATCCCTCCACCCTCTCCCCCCATACGACTCGAAATGCTTCCTCACAAACGCCTCTACTACTCCACCCTTCATTCAGTAAGTCCCTCCACTACTACACCCTTCATTCAGTAAGTCCCTCCACTACTCCACCCTTCATTCAGTAAGTCCCTCCACTACTCCACCCTTCATTCAGTAAGTCCCTCCACTACTCCACCCTTCATTCAGTAAGTCCCTCCACTACTCCACCCTTCATTCAGTAAGTCCCTCCATTCTCTCCAACACCCCCCCTCACTCACCAGCACTTGGGAAGGAAAGTTTGCCCTGCTGGTTCTTGGTCAATATTTGTGAGTCTCTTGTTCCTTGAAACAGTGCCGCTACTTCTACTGCCGCCGCCACCACCAGTGCCACTGCCGCCACCTCTGCTGCAGCCACCACCACCACTGCGCCACACACTAGTCGCAGCCCCACCACCACTGCCACCACCATCCTGTACCACATGCCCCACCACACCACTGCCACCACCACCACCACCAATGCCACCACTAACACCAGAACCACCACCACCACTAACACCAGGACCACCACCACCACTAACACCAGGCCCACCACCACCACTAACACCAGGCCCACCACCACCACCACTCAAACCCCACCACCCTAACGACTACCATCACTACCGCAACCACCAATCGTCCTTAACGAGTAAACAACCACAATTTTTGTTCACCAGTACAGTCAGCTATCAGCTTTCCATCACCAGTACAGTCAGCTATCAGCTTTCCATCACCAGTACAGTCATCTACTGGTTTCCCATCACCTGTACAGTCATTTTCTGGTTTCCCATCACCAGTACAGTCAGCTATCAGCCTCCAATTACCAGTACAGTCTTCTGGTTTCCCATCACCAGTATAGTCACCTACCAGCTTCCCATCACCAGTACAGTCAGCTATCAGCTTCCCATCACACTCAGCTATCAGCTTTACATCACCAGCACAGTCAGCTAACAGCTTCCCATCAATAGAACAGTCAGCTATCACCTTCCAGTTACCTGCACAGTCAGCTATCAGGTTCCCATCACCAGTACAGTCAGCTACTAGCTTCCCATCACCATTTCGGTCAGCAACTGGTTTCCCATGATCAAAACAGTCATAAGCTTTCCATCATCAGCACAGTCAGCTATCAGCTTTCCATCACTAGTACAGTCAACTGTCAGGTAGCTTCCCATCCCTAGTACAGTTAGCTACCGGCTTCCCATCACTAGTACAGGCAGCCGTCACCAGTACCATCAAAAGTACCATAACCAGTACCATCACCAGTACCATCACTAGTACCGTCACCAGTACCGTCACCAGTACCATCACTAGTACCGTCACCAGTACTGACCATCTTACCTCCATCAATACAGTCCAGCTGAGGACACTCGTCCCCTCGTTCCCTGGAGACGGCCAGAAAATAGAGTCACATTGTCGACTGGTTGCTATGGTCACCCAGTGCCCATTGGAGGAGCCAGTGGAAGAGAAATGGGAGAGGGGAAGCCCAAAATAAAAGCGAAATAGAATGGAAAGAAGAAGGAGAGAGAAATGAGGATGAGAAAGCCAAAAGTAGAAGCGAAATTGTAAAGACGAGGGTAGAGACAGAAAGGGAAAAGTGAAAAAAATGGAAACGAAATAGGATGGAATGGAAAAGAAGAAAGAAATAGGGTGGAATGGAAAAGAAGGGAGAAAGAAACAGAGGTGTGGAAACTAACTAGGGAAGAGGAATAGGAAATGCAAGACCTAGAACAGCGAAATAGGATGAAAGAAAGGGAGGAATAAGATAATAAAGGAAAAAGAAGAGGAGAAAAGGACACATGAGAGAGAACGAAGTGAGGATAGGGAGAGTGGATAAAGATAAAGGAAAAAGATTAAGGGAATAACTCGAGTAAAGAACGGAGACTGTGAAGCAAGGTGAAGGGGTCATATAAATTTGGAGTTTGGGAAGAGGGAAGAGATAGCAAGAGAGAAGATGAAGCAGGAGGAAAGAGACAGCAGAAAGGAAAATATACCAAGAAGGAAAGATTAATCAGGAGGGAAGAAATAGAAAGAAGATAAAGCAGGGTGAATGATAAAGCAGGAGGGAATAGATAACTGATAAAAAGAGGAAAGGATAATGACAGTGAGGTGATGGTAAGCAGTGGTGTAAATTAACTCAAGATAGTTTCAAAACCACTTAAAGCTGGGAAAGACCTTTGGTGAAAAAAGACACAAATGCAACGACTTCCTTTATACATTTCGCCCAGCGGTGGACTTCCACTACATTTGTGTTTTTTTCTAACCTTTGGCATCTTATCATAAGAAAACGTTCCATGTACGACGTTTCATTTATTTTCATTTATTTTCCACTGGCTCCACTAATGGGCAACTGTGGGGAAATTATCAAGTAAAAATAAATGCACGAAAACACTCCTTGTGAAGCAGACAATTATCCTGAGGTCAGGTCACGTGGAGGGGAGGTCATGCGTCGGGTGATGCTAAGGGAGAGTGGCGTATACAGTGCCATCCCACTCTGTTTATGTTTCGGATTATGTGTTTGGGTATAACGTTGCGAGTTGCACTACAACTCGAAATTAATAATAACCAAGATTTTTAATGAGAGAGAGAGAGCTTTATCCGTCAAGCATTCGCTAAACCAGTGTGGGTGATTCTGCGATGTTCTGTATAAATTCGGGTCCAGTAGTTATAGCCTGCAGGGAGGAATCTCACTGTAACGGATAATGGACACCAGGATACTCACACTTTCCCTTGGTAACTGCACCAGCAGGAGGTGCAGAGGCACAATAGGCAAACCTGGAACCCAAGGGTGAGTTAAAACAAAAGGTGATAGATTAGACACATATGCAACACTTGGGTATCTTTATTGTGGAGACGTTTCGCCCCACTGTGGCTTCATCAGTCCAATACAAAAAAAAATGGTTAAAGATCCTTCTGATCTTCACCAGCCACTGTGTTGAAACATTTCTTCAATAAGGATACCCAAGTATTGCAAATGTGTCTAATTTATCAACTTGTCGATTCTCTGAATCATTTTTCTATAAAATAAAAGGTAAAATTATATATTTATATAATTATCAAATATTGCACAATTTACAAGCATATAAGAGATAAGCCTTGTATAACTGGTACCTTTCAACATGATCAGGTTTCTATAACAGTTAAATGAAAAATTAACCTTCCCTAGAACAATTTAATAAATCACTGATAATGAACTACTGTTCACCAGAATTCTCGTACTTTAGGCCGGTTCAGGTAAATAATGCAAAGTGTTTCAGGGTTGAATTAGAGGGACACTGGAATCCATATCCTCCCTTCCTTTCTCTTCAGTAACCTGTATAAAACTCTGCACCAGGATTCATTAGGGGATTACCGTACTAGGTAGACTGAATAATAATTCAGATATGATCTTAAATAAAAGAATACTTGTCTCACCAATATACCAGAACTGCTACGCTCCGACCCACTGACACTTCTCTCAGGAGATCGTCAGGAGAGTAACAGGACTGTCTATGGAGACAAGAGGGCCCCATGAATGTCTCCGTCGACAGGAGAACTCCAAACATGAAAGGAGATAGGAGATACATGCTCCCAGTACAGGAACAAAACACTAATCTCGCCTGCGTGACCACTCAATTCATCTTCTGCAAGCGATAATCATGCAATCCGTGTCCACGTTGTCTGCCAGGCTTGGCTGGGACAGACAATAACAACTCAATTACCTTCAAAGCCTATCTAAAACTATATCCAATATAAACCAAACCGTACAGAATTTATACGTGAATGAATATGCAACATGGGCAGTTATTTATTTAAGCCCTATCAAAATAAAATACAAGCTTTATATTTCATCAGATATTCCTGGGTTAAATAAAATCCTAAACGGAATTAGTAAAATGCACCTTTAACGACGAGATAAATAATCACACTCTTCACATTATCCCATTCTGTTCTATGGTTTCAGTGAAGAAGATAGTGGATGTTTCGAGACATCATCGTTTGGCCTGTCTTTTTCATGACATATCAGCTTCTTATTTACCAGTCCCCGAGTTGCGAAAACAAGTTGCGATAGACCACACAGGCGTTCTTTGAGTCGTTCGTTCTGTCTGGTCCATCGATTAAACAAAATAAAATTGAAAACATGTGAGAGGGAGAAGCAAGTGACTGACAGCATCGTAGCAACAATCCTCAAGATAACTCAGACCAGTGTGACAGATGTTTTGTATATTTCAATGTTTATAACAAGTGCAAGCAGTGGCTGGGAACCTTGATAAGAGAATATGCATTCCACACTTGAAAATATAATAATAACATGATTATTATTATTATTATTATTATTATTATTATTATTATTATTATTATTATTATTATTATTATTATTATTATTATTATTATTATTATTATCATCATCATTATCATCATCATAGGGAAGAGCTAAACGCATAATGGCCATACAACGTCAGAGAAATGGGAGGTAACTGGGGTTGATATAAAGAAGGGGAGAGTAGCTCAGTTCCTCGGATCAAGCATCACCAGCATCGAGGCACTCTCCTTGAAGATACATTGACCAGGAATATTAGATAAGAGCGTGTCAGGTGCGTTAGAAGTGATCATGGTCCCAGGACCCAAACGTTTTCTAATTAATATGTCCTAGTGTAAATTCACGAGTCTTCTTAATCCAGTGTGCCGAGTAACCAGCTACTGGAGTCTAGATAAATGGTCCAGAGAACCGACAAGTTGATTACTCAGACGCCAACCAGTGGCTTCATCAGTCCTAAACAAAGAAGAATGGTGAAGATCAGAGGGAGTTTGAGGTAATCAGTCCCTAAGCCTTTGTTTAGGACTGATGAAGCCACTGCGTGGCGAAACGTTTCCTCACTAAAGATACCCAAGTGTTGCACATGTGTCTAATTCAGCTATTGGCGTCTTGTAATAATCTTTAAGAACCTGCCATACTTTTAGGGGTACAAATTTACACTCATTTCTGGCGGCATGATAAATATGGACGTAGGGAGATACAGAGACGTAGGACACTAGTAAAAACAGATTGCATAACTAACGTTGAGAACGTTTCACTCTGTGTAGAGCTTTTTCACTTCATTACTTAATAAAGCTCTATACAGAGAAATGTTGCTAAAAATTATAAAAGATTACCGTAAACTAACACTGGGAAAATAACGAGGAGTACAGGCAGGTCTCCTTAAACCGGCTGCTTTCGTTCACCTAGTGGTAAAGAGGTACCTAAGCAGGTATTTGTTGACTGTTTCGGGTTGCGTCATGGACAGGGTGAGATGTACAGATAAGTCTCCTTACATCACCTGCTTCTCTTCACGTAGCAGTAAATAGGTACTTGTGTGTGTGTGTGTGTGTCAACTGTGATGAATCGCATCTTCGGCAGAAAGATATGTATGTTCACGCCTTCTCACACCTGCTGCTTTAGTTCAACTTGCATTCTGAACAGGGAGAGAAGTAAAGGTAAAATGCTATACACTCACTGCTCCTCTTCATATATAAGTAAATAGGTACACCCACTGCTCCTCCTCATGTAGTAGTAAATAGGTGGTACACCCACTGCTCCTCTTCAAATAGTAGTAAATAGGTGCACCCACTGCTCTTCCTCATCTAGTAGTAAATAGGTACACCAACTGTTCTTCTTCATATAGAAGTAAATAGATACACCCACTGCTCCTCCTCTAGTAATAAATAGGTACCATGGTGTTAATCGACTGTTGTGGGTCGCATAGCGAGGACCTGGTTTTTATGTGAGCTGTGGTCGCATAAGAGGGAAGGACACGTTGTGTACTGGGGAAGGTAGTGCAGAGGTTGTAGATAAAGAAAGATGAAAATAAACGGGAGAGAGAGAGAGAGGGATGATAAAGACTGTGACGATGAATACGAGACACAACGGGGAAGACAGAGGTGAATATTAGCAAACTACAGGAGAGTTGAGGGAGTCGTATTCCTGAATATTGCCGGAAAACACAGGAAAAATAAAATCGAGAACTACTGTCGGCTGAAAAATAAAACCGAGTAGTACTACTGCCAGCCTATGAAAAGGATTTGATAGAGGAACTAGTGATAACAATGAGACAAAATGTAAATACAACAAATAACGGATAAAAGTACAAAAACAACAGAGAAGAAAAGATACATTGAAGAACAGGCTTTAATTGCGATAATGTTAAGCTATGTGTACAACTTTATCAAACTGCGATAAAACTCTACACAGAGCGAAAAGTTTTTTAATGAAAGTGTGTTCTGCAAAGTGTATCTTTTCTTCACTATTTTGGGACTGCTGAGGGATGGAACACATCGCAGTCAGTCCATACCACGGGTGGGGATAGAACCCACGATCAGAGAGTCATAAAACTCCAGACCGACGCGTTAGCCACTGAGCCAGCTGGCTACAACAAGATTCGTCCAACTAGGAATATTTATTCACCACAGGAAGGTTAGCAGAGGCACCACCACCCGCCCGTGGTATGGCTTGTTTGCAATTGTGTCATTATGATTTCGTGAACCACGAACAGTTCTTGAGCTTGGGAAGGAATAGGCTTCTAGTGATTAGATGAAAGGAATCTGAAATTTTAAATCAACGTCTTGTTAAAATATGGTATTTTTTGTTCTCATTGATAAGTATAGACCAATGGAAACATCAGGTCTGATGGCTTGTACTTCTGGCAAGACGACTGTGACTTAAGAATATAAGAACATAAGAAAGGAGGAACACTGCAGTAGGCCTGTTGGTCCAGTATGGGCCAACAGGCCTACTGCAGTTAGAGATTAGTATTGTACATGAGCAAAATAATCTAGCATGGATGGAAAGACTAAGTATATGAGTGAAAAATGGATGGATATGAGGACAACCTACCTAGTATGGACCAGTGGGTCTAATATACTGCCTCTTTTTTCTTATTTTCTTAGTTCAATTCGGAATGATTTAGTAAGAGGCCTACACTCTTTGCCCTCTGTGGCTTCTGCTTATTCATCATCATCGTAAAAAAAAACAAGTGTTGATCACGCTACACAAACGCGATGATTTCCATAAATATTATTAAATTCAGCGGTTGGGTAATGGGTAGAAATCAGGTTTGATCCGAGATAGGAAAAGGTAGTCCCAATTTATTGGATCAAGGACCTTCACCAGTATCAAGGCACCTTTCCACCTTGAATGGTGTAACTGCCTTAATTACTAGATAGTAAATGAGAGGGACGAGTGGCTTCCCCTGCTGGATACCCCATGAATTGAAGTCATGCTCACGGGAGAGAAGCTTCGATTCTCCTTCTACAGAAAGATTCAATACACAGATAAAGGCTAAGAAAACAGTGATGAAAAGCTCACTTTGCAGCGTCTCACCTGTCTAGGTTGAAGGCGTTTGTAAAATCCACTTGTCACTGAAGTCGTGTAAAAATGTTAGTTAATTCGTTCCGCGACCTGGACCATTTCACAGCCCGGCAAGCCTAGTGGGAATTCTCGGTGGGTTCAAATGTCGCACTGCCAACAAGTGTGAATAAATGACACACTGCAGAATGAACTTTTACTGGGACAACATTTCGTTTTGTGTAGAGCGAAACGCTGTCCAAATACACTACACAAATAACCCGTCATAAGTTTCTTCTCCTATGTGTGGGTTATTAGTGTAGTGTTCCTGTGACTGTATTGAGCCTTTATATTCTTTGTTGTCCAAATTTGAGTCTGTTCTGCAACGTGTTTTTTTTTTCCATCTCTTAGGAAATCTCGGTGTCATTTTTCTTACCACCCGTGAAGTGGTAGCTCTGCTCGTCTCGTCATCAGTGAATCGTGTGTTCTGGCCTATATGATTCCTCGTTGATCATATTGCTGCCTTCATAAATGTGTGGAATTTCAACCAGAGGCAGGATTGAGTTTTGACAGCGAGGCGCGGCGTGGGAAGACGGGTTCAGTGTTGACAACGAGGCGGAGCATGGGAAGACGGGTTTAGTGTTGACAACGAGGCGGAGCATGGGACGACGGGTTCAGTGTTGACAACGAGGCGGAGCACAGGACGACGGATTCAGTGTTGACAACGAGGCGGAGCATGGGACGACGGGTTTAGTGTTGACAACGAGGCGGAGCATGGGACGACGGGTTCAGTATTGACAACGAGGCGGAGTATGGGACGACGGGTTCAGTGTTAACAACGATGCGGAGCGGAGCCTTCCCTGTTCCTCCTCTCTGAGCGAGGACCTTGTGTTTCTAGCCATGCCTTGATGGGAAAGAGTCCGTCGGGTGTTTCCAGCGAGGCCTTGACGGCCTGGCTGGCGTTTTCAGTGAGGCCTTGACGGCCTGGCTGGCGTTTCCAGCGAGGCCTTGACGGCCTGGCTGGCGTTTCCAGCGAGGCCTTGACGGCCTGGCTGGCGTTTTCAGTGAGGCCTTGACGGCTTGGCTGGTGTTTCCAGCGAAGCCTTGTTGGTGTTTCTAGTTAGGCCTTGACGGTCTGGCTGGTGTTTCCAGCGACGCCTTGCTAGTGTTTCTAGCTAGGCCCTGCAGGGAAAGGGTCCAGTCTAGTGTTTCTAGCGAGGCCCTGTAGGGTAAAGGTCCTGTCTAGTGTTTCTTGCGAGGCCCTACATGGGGAAGGGTCCTGTCTAGTGTTTCTAGCGAGGTCTTGCCGAGAAAGGGTCCAGTCTGGTGTTTCCAGTCAGCGAAAGTGGATATAAATCTTGGCTTCTTCACAATAAAATCTGGCGGAGTCTGCCCCTCGTATTGGTTATCTGAAGGAGGCGCTCTCCCTGGGGAGGGAAGTGTAGGGACGCCGCGGTAAACAAGGAAGGAGGAGAGGGCTAAGTGAAGCTGAGGGGAAATGGGAGACACAGAAGAGGGGTAGGAAAGTGAGCTGGGGATTGGTTAGGTAGTGGAGTAATTGGAAAGGGGAACTGGAACGAGGGGAGTAGGGAAAAGAGAAAGCACAGAGAGTGAATGAGAAAAGAGGAAACAGAACGAGAGTGAAAGATAGAATATAGAAGGACGGGTGAGTGAAGGACAGAGAGAGAGAGAAAAGTACTACAAAGAACGAAGAGAGAAAGTGACGAAGCATGTACATTGGATTCGGAGAAAGACGAGACATTACAGAAGAGAAATAGAAAAAGAAGAGCAGAAGACTAACCGAGATTAAAAGAGAGAGAAAAAAAGAAAGCAAGAGAAAACAGAGAGGAGGCAATCTGAGCGTGCATTAATGAATTGTCTGAAAAGGAAGAAGCGAATGGAAAGAGGAGAAAGAGGAAGGAACTAGGATAGAAAAAAAGAAGAGTAACTGAATTGGGATCCAGTTCCTTGACCCTCTCGACGACCATCCACAGGATGGGTGTGGGCGGACTATCGTCTCCACGATGGCTATTGGGGGACTACCTTCCACAGGATGGGTATGGGATGATTAGCATCCACAGGATGAGTATGAGGTGATTAGCATCCATAGGATGGTTGTGGGATGATTACCATCAACAAGATGGGTTTGGGGGACTACCGTCCACAGGATGGGTATAGGGTGACTGCCATCCACTGGATGGGTATTTAGTGCTTGAAACGAGTCACAGAGGTGCTCTAAAGCTGTAAGGGTTCACAGAGTGCCTGAGGAATGAGAGGGGGTAATCACGTTTGATCCAAGAAAGAGAAGGGTAAAACCAATTCCTTTATAAGTTTGAAGGCATTCCCCTAGGAGTGTATGTAAAAGATATTAAATCACATTGTTGAGGCAGTTGACGAATCTGAAACGGGGATCTCTACCTCCTTGGATCAAACCTGATTATCCACTATTCCAAGGCAATGTATGACCCATACGAGTTTACAGTTTTCACAAGATTATACAAATAATAATAATTATATGAAAAATATGAGAAGATTAACAGAGCAATATAGAATTAGTTCTTCTTCTTCTTCTCCTTCTTCTTCTTCTTCTTCTTCTTCTTCTTCTTCTTCTTCTTCTCCAGGAGCTATGACACAGTGACTCCAGTTGTGTTGGTTCACTGATATCTGTTGCCCTCGCAGTTTCCTGTAGGCATCAGTTAAGTGTTTCCTGACGCGGGTCTTAGTCAGATGATGATCCGCCAATGGAGCTTTTGGTCATCTGACCGAGACCTTCCGCTGGCTTACCCCCTTAAAAAATTAAGGTTGTAATTACAACATATAGTGGGAATCAGCGCCCTAATGCTCTTCTTGTCTCTGCCGAGTGCAAATTCCGTGTTACTTAATGTGTTTACATTTAGCCCAATAGCTTGATCGTTCGTAGGAAATGGGTTAGTGCCTTCGATATATTCTGCTTTGTATGTATGGAGAAGATCCCAGTTCCCAAAGTGCTTTCGATGGGTAAGTAGGATTTTTATAATGGTAAGATTGTGCTTGAAGATGACTCCTGCATTGTGATGTCGAAAAGAGTGGAAAAAAACATCGCTTAATTGTTTCTGCAATATTGCAATGAGTGCAGTATTTTCGTTTTGTTTTTTTAGTACTTGTTTGTGTTAGACCAGTTCAGTGACTCACAGGACTTATCACTTAAAAAAAAAAAATAATAATAATAATAATAATATCTGCATTTGCAATTATTGCAAGACGTGAATATATAAACATGACTTTCAAAAACATTACTCTCTAACACAAGCAATGGAACCTAAACCATTATTCTCTATTACAAACAATAAATACTAAACATAATTCTTTCGTACGAGCAATTGAACCTAACCATTACTGTCTAACACAAGCAATGGTACCTAAACTTTACTTTCTAACACAAATAATAAATACTAAACATTATTTTCTATCACAAGCAATGCAACCTAAACATTACTCTCTAAAACAACTAATGAAACCTAAACACTGCTCTCTACCACGAGCAGTGGAACTTTAGAACAACTACAGGAGAACTAAACACCACTAACACACCTGCAATAGAAGAACTTAAACATTCTTCTCTAACACATGTACTAGAGAGCTAAACATCACACTTTAACTAGATTACTGGAGCGTGAACATTACTCTCTAGCACAGTTACTGGGAGCTTAGCATTGCTCTCAAACAAAAGTGTTAGAGGGCTGAACATTATTCTCTAACACAAATACAATTCCTGAAGCTAAACATTTATCTCTACTAGAAAAGCGAAAAGCGTCCAAATATCACATGACATAACTCTGTTGAAACACCCAAGGGCTTAGCAATTTTTCTGAATACAATAATAATAATAATAAAACTGCTGCTACTACTACTACTATTGCTGCTACTATTACTACCATTACTGTTGCTACTATTAGTTTTACTACTACTACTATTACATTAGAAAAGAGCAGCCTTAAAATTACTTTGCTCCACCAGGTGGAGAAGTAAATGTATTCTGTTTACGGAGAAGCGCTAAGCCTGCAGGAGTCATATAGTACCTGGGAAGTGAGAGGTAATCATGTTTATTTCGGGGAGGGGAAGGGGGAGCCCCAATTCCCTGGATCAGGAGGCCTTAATCCATCAAGGCATCAAGGCAACGCCCGCTGAACGTAAGGGAGGGGTCAATAATTAACGAAGCCGCTAGTTCGGACAAGTGTTTTGATGTCTCGTTAATGTGTACGGACTAGTGTTCGATACTACTATTAAGGTGTTGACCGTGTTCCGTCAAGGATATATACGCCGTGAGTTTATTTTAGTGGATTTATATTTTAAGGATTAAAATATTCTTGACCGGGGGTTAACTGGTTACCTGTAGCCTGAACCAGGCTAGCGACCCGCAAGACTACATAAATCCTGATCAGTCTGAGTTCGGACCAATGGCCTTGAATGCTTAAATAAGTCGAAGCCAGGAAATAGCTACCTAGATGCACATTAGGACCAGTACACGAACCAGTATTTGACACCCTGTAGCTGTGTCAGTAAAAAACTCGTCACCACACACAGTTTCCGTGTTGTTGTGGGACGTGTTGTTTGTGTCTTTTAAAGCGACTGATCCTTTAACGTAGAAGAAGAAACAAGTTAATAACATTCTAACTACACTGGACAGTTATTGTGTTCAATGATCTTCGCATGTTTTTTTGGTAGTATGTGCTGTCTACGTCTGTTTTATAGAATGACTGAACTTTTTGACCTAGTGAAAAAACAATCATTCTCTACCCTCCGGGACTGCCACCTTCTCTCCTACAGTCTGCAGTAAAGGTAGAGTACATTGTTTATACTGACACACTTACAGGTTGATGTTGATGGATTGATGTAGTTTGAAGAGATCTTGCAGCATCACGTCCTCTGCACCAGTGATGCTGGGGTGACCTTAAAGAGATGTGCCTTCATGCTGGTGGAACTATTTTGGGTCATGTACTTTTTTCTCTGGTCAGAAAACCGCTAATATTTTATATTATAAATGACAAATATGTTATCTATATTCCACGGGAAAAATAGCTATTTGTTGTGTAAATTGTTTATTTAGGTGACAATAGCCAAAATAAAAGTACAGTTTATTATTTGAATTGTTTTTTATTAAGTAAGTTGTGCTATGGAGACAAACATTCAACAATAGGTTATGAAGAAACTCTATACTTATATGCAATTTAATAACCCAACCAAACCAAACCTAATACGTAACCTAACTCTAGACTAGTTGTAAAATTGTCGGTTAGATTCAATAATATTTGGTTTATATATATATATATATATATATATATATATATATATATATATATATATATGTCGTGCAGAATAGGTAAAATTGGTCAATTAGCAAGAACTCGTGTAAAATTAAGTCCTTTGTACGTTTGAGGATATATTTATTTTATTTATGTTAATGTAAAAATTAATAATTTTTTACCAAAAGAACCTTAGAAAACTTACCTAACCTTATTATAACAAGCGCAATTTAACTTAGCAAAATCAAACTAAATATATTTTAGTTAAGTTTACTATAATTTAATAATAAACAAACACAATGAAATATTTTTTTCTCGTTAGGGTCAGAATATTTTTTGCGAAATTATTGCATACACAAATTTTCGCTTGCCTTATTCGGCATGAAGAGCGTTGCTATTTAAGCCAAAATAGCAAGTTTTACGTATTCGGCACGAATATATATATATATATATATATATATATATATATATATATATATATATATATATATATATATAACAAGACTGTGTGACATCCCGTACTTTACAAAGAATCTCTCTTGCTCCCCACAGCCTCCCGTATCTCCCCCACCTCCATTATTCTTTCCATCGCCTTTCACTTCTCTCCCCATCCTCTCTATCTTCTCTCCCCATCCTCTCTATCTTCCCTCCCCCATCCACCACATCTTCCCTCCCCTAGCCTCCCTATCTTTCCTCCCCAGCCTCTCTATCTTCCCCATCCTCCACATCTTCCCTCCCTCAGCCTCCCTATCTTTCCTCCCCCAGCACCCCGACATGCCTTCTACTCCCCAGAGATTCGCCAAAAAACGAATTACCATCGTGTCGAATTAATCTGGAGTAATAAATGATCAGGGGGTGTTATGGGAGGGGCGGGAGAGAGAGTAATGAGAAGGGTGAGAGGGGGAGTAATGAGAGGGGCTGGAAGGGAGAAATGAGAGGGATGGGAGGGAAGCAATGAGTGGGGGAGTAGTGAGAGTGGGCGGGTGGGGGAGTAGTGAAAAGGGTGGGTGGAATAATGAGAGGGGCAGGATGGGGAGTAATGAGAGGGGCGGGAGGGGAAGTAGTGAGTTGGGAGGAGGGTTATAGGAATGGCGGCAAGGGGTAATGGGAGGGGTGGCAGGGGGCGCGACCCTCAAGGGATACAAGACTAAAGAATTATGGTTGGAATGGGAACCGCGAAAGGAGGTGGATGGGAAGGTGGAGGGGGTAGATGTACTGCAGTGGGGAGGGAAGGGGGGAGGGTAGATGTACAGAGGGAAGGGTGGAGGGGTAGACGAACAGAGGGGAGGGGAGGGTGGAGGGGTAGACGTACTGAGGGGAGGGGAGGGTGTTAACCTCTGGTCTCCCAGCTTGGTCTCTTATTAACAACCACCTCAAGGGTTATTAAATCATAAAATTCGGTACATGCAATACAGAAAAAAAAATAATTTTATATACGGGTAGAAATTAAATTTTCTTTACTAAGAATCTGTACAGTCCGAAGTTCACCTCTTTAACACCATGCAACATGTTTTGCAACATATATGGGAGAAACTCTCCCATGCACAGAGTAAAGTCCGACTTTGAACCTTCAGAACCCTGAAGTACCAACCCAAACCACAGCAGCAAATTCCCGAAGGTAGAACAGCCCCTACTGGATAGACACTACTCTCTCAGACTGACCACACTAAACGAGGGACGGAAACAAAATACCGTTGATACCATTTTGTGTAAAACGCGTGTTCGAGTGTGAGAAGTTTGTGGATTCTCTGAACGGAAGCTGCTATTGGTGACTTCCTTTCGAAGGCTAAATCAACACAGCAGTTAAATAAGACAATTCACACTAGACAATGACATAGCATACAATAGAAAGTAGCCACCCCTCCCCACACACACAAGACTCTCAGAGAACGAATCCAGATATAATGTAAGACGAGGCTTAATTGAGAGGCTGTGTGCTTAATAAACACGCTGATCCCCACCAACGTGACTTCCCCGTCAGGACGGAACAGCCGACTGCATGATAATCTGCTAGAGAGGTTTTCGTAGGCCTGTCTTAGTAGCCGAAGAACCAAGTCTCGTCGTGTAGTTCACGCTTGATTGTGAGTAGTTAAACTATGGCTGGGTAGTCAGTGCAGGAAACGTCCATCAGACCATTCCTCTGAACTCCGCACTTGTTAGCATTGACATTAATGTACACAATATACAAAGTAAACGACTATAAATCATTGAATTATTTAAGTGAAACGCTCCGGTCATTGTCCCCAGCTGACAGGCAATGATATAAACAACTAGCATTAAATATTAACCTAAAATTAAACTGATAAATAATAATAATGTACAGATGTACGGAAGGGAGGGGGTGGACGTTGGAGAGTAGATGGACAGCAGAAGGGAAGGGTGGAGAAGGAGGGAGAAAGAGAAAGTGGAGGCTTGTGGGGAAGAAGGGAACTCTGGAAGCAGTCAGGGGGAGAGCAAGTGGTGGGGAGGAGGGAAGAGAAAAAATAAGTTTGAAGGAGGGAAAGTTGTCATAAAGGAGGGAGTATGTGTTAGGAAGGGAGGGAGTATGTGTTAGGAAGGGAGGGAGTATGTGTTAGGAAGGGAGGGAGTTAGGAAACTCGGAGGGGGGAATATGTTTTAGAGAGGGAGGCGAGGTTGTCAGGGAAGAGAGAATTGTGATGGAGAGGGAAGCGAGGTACCAAGATAAACACTGTGTTTGGGAGGAGGAGGGGAGAACTAGAAGAGAAATATTTTCTTGAGTGAGGGAGGAAGGTGAGGTGTGAGATAAATGATAGTAATGAAGAATAGACCGATAATGTTGAATAATGTAAACGGGGAACAGAAAAGTTGGCGGAGGACAGATATAACGATGAAAAACAAAGAGAGAAGATGGGAGAGCGGTAAAGATAAGGACAGTAAACAATTGATAGGCGGAAAATAGTAGAAAGATATGGAAGAGGAACAGAGACAACGAGAAGTAGTAATGAAATGGAGAACTGTTAAAATGTGGATAAAAACCAAAAGAGAGAACGTAGGAACATGAAGATGAAGGGATACATGGACACGTAGGTGATGGAGGGATACATAGACACGTAGGTGATGGAGGGATACATAGACACGTAGGTGATGGAGGGATACATAGACATGTAGGTGATGGAGGGATACATGGACACGTAGGTGATGGAGGGATACATAGACACGTAGGTGATGGAGGGATACATAGACACGTAGGTGATAAAGGGATACATAGACACGTAGGTGATGAGGGATACATAGACACGTAGGTGATGGAGGGATACATAGACACGTAGGTGATGGAGGGATACATAGACACGTAGGTGATGGAGGGATACATAGACACGTAGGTGATGGAGGGATACATAGACACGTAGGTGATGGAGGGATACATAGACACGTAGGTGATGGAGGGATACATAGACACGTAGGTGATGGAGGGATACATAGACACGTAGGTGATGGAGGGATACATAGACACGTAGGTGATGGAGGGATACATAGACACGTAGGTGATGGAGGGATACATAGACACGTAGGTGATGGAGGGATACATAGACACGTAGGTGATGGAGGATACATAGACACGTAGGTGATGGAGGGATACATAGACACGTAGGTGATGGAGGGATACATAGACACGTAGGTGATGGAGGGATACATAGACACGTAGGTGATGGAGGGATACATAGACACGTAGGTGATGGAGGGATACATAGACACGTAGGTGATGGAGGGATACATAGACACGTAGGTGATGGAGGGATACATAGACACGTAGGTGATGGAGGGATACATAGACACGTAGGTGATGGAGGGATACATAGACACGTAGGTGATGGAGGGATACATAGACACGTAGGTGATGGAGGGATACATAGACACGTAGGTGATGGAGGGATACATAGATGTGGTGATAGTTAAAGTCGAAATTTAATCAGACAGATTAGTAGAAAGGAACAGAAACAGAGAATAACGCGAAGAGATGTAATATACATCGATAAAAAGCAAATAGAATATGAGAGAAAAATGAAAAAGGGAGAAAGAAAGATAAAGGAGTAGATTGGAGGGAGAGAGAGAATGGGGGAAGAGGTAAGGAAGGGAGGGAGGGAGGACGGAGGGAAAGGGCGAGAGGTAGGAAGGGAAGGGGAGAGGGAGGGAAGAAAAGAGGGAGAGAAGGGAGAGAAAAGATAAGGAAATGTATTGAACAAGAAACGCATGGAAAGAGATAAAGAGGGAGAGCAAATAGATAACGCTGAGACACAGTAGAGGTCAATTAAAGAACAATGATAAGAGATAAAGGAAGTAAGAAAGTGATAAAATAAAAGGAATAGAAGTATTAGAAAAATGCAGAAAAGGAGTAGAGATAATATAGAAAGTAAGGCGTATATCAGTCCAAGAAGACGGCGAGTAAATGGATGGCTGGAAGTGGAAGAGATAGGAAATGGGAAAAATTGACTGGAGTGGAATAGAAGGAACTGAAAGATGACGAGGTGGAGGGAACGAGAAGTGGGAGAGGGTAAAGTGGAGGGGACGAGAAGTGGGAGAGGGTAAAGTGGAGGGAACGAGAAGTGGGAGAGGGTAAAGTGGAGGGGACGAGAAGTGGGAGAGGGTAAAGTGGAGGGGACGAGAAGTGGGAGAGGGTAAAGTGGAGGGGACGAGAAGTGGGAGAGGGTAAAGTGGAGGGGACGAGAAGTGGGAGAGGGTAAAGTGGAGGGGACGAGAAGTGGGAGAGGGTAAAGTGGAGGGGACGAGAAGTGGGAGAGGGGAAAGTGAAGGGGACGAGAAGTGGGAGAGGGGAAAGTGGAGTAATTTAAGAAAAGAGGGGAAATCTTCTTGTGAAAGAAGTGGATGAAAATTCGAGTGGGGTGAATACTGATGGGAAATGTTCAAAAGATAAGATAAAATACAGAAAGTGATGATGAGGGCATGAAGGACGTAAGGAAAGGGGCGAAAAGAGCTGAAGTAGGAAAATAATTAGGGAGAAGTGAAGGAGAATGGGAACAGAAGGGGAAGAGAAGGACGGAGGAGAGAAGACTTAACTAAGGTATTAGGGTGAGGAAAATACAGAAGTAAGGAGCACTGAAAATTGAGTAAATAGTTTGTTATTAATTAATTTTACTAACCTTAAATAAGCGAACAGAAACAAATCTTTAAACAGATGTAGCAAAAAAACATCTATAACCTGAAATAGCTGGAACAAAAACAATTATAGCAGCAGCCGTTGACCAATAACAAACCCAAAAAACTAGTCCGAGAGTGAGAGTTTCCTGAGGGAAGCACTGGCAACCACAGGCTCTGCAGGTATCGCAGTGTTGACGTTGAAACTGTTGTTCCTATCTCCCTACGATCCTCCATGGGGAGATGCTTCATATTTTGCGGAACGGCAAACTCCTGTGAGATCATTCATCTCGATTGAATGGAGGATCGATCGTTCGTCCACTAACCACGAAAAAGACGTTCAGCCTAACTATAGCGTCACCATTTCCTTACGTTCTAATCTGGGGACGGAAATGTACTGTGGTTAAGCAGCGTATTTTTGATAAACAATATAAAGTTAGGTTTGGTTAGGTTAAGTGAACGTTTATTGACTTTTATTTACATATTAACCTAGAGTAGTTTAGGTCTGGCACTACGTAACATTTCTTAATATACCTTAGAGCGTGTGTTTTCTCAAAAGCGCTAAAAAGTGTTAGAGGTTGGGTTGGCTATTCATTCTAAATTCTGTGGATGTTTTCACTCTCTAAATCCCTCACTATATCTTGCCTGAGTGACCATCGTTTACTGGGACTTTTGAGAGACTATAAAACAATTTAATCCATACATAAAACTAAATTGGCTACTCTAGAGTAACCAGCTTAAGTGTTACCTATTAACAGCTTTAAGAGCAAAGCTGTTCTCATGGCGTCCCTCCAGTGTAGTCTGTCACATAATTTTTTAACTTTTCAAATAAATGTAGTACTTCCTACCTCCATGGATTTCATTTCAACAGCCTAACAGAGCCCTTAACTCTGTGTTATTTTGTGTTTAAATTTGTGGATGGCGCTATATAATTTCCTTCATCTTTCATTATCTTACTGTTTTCTTTTATGGAGAGCGTGAACTGAAGTTGAATTAGTACAAGTGTGCTTGTGGAAGGTCGAATCTCAGCTCCCGGCCTCTTAACTTACAATTAGCAAACGTTGCTACTCATTTCTTCGGTCCTGTCATGTGTTTTTTTGACCCAGTGTATGAAACTGGTTCTGCCACATCATTACAACATGCCTTATCGTTAAGCTCGGTAAAAATAAGATTCGTCTCCTTTAAGTTACGCAAGAATAAGGTGCCAAAGGTGTAAACAAAGTAAGATGAAGATGCCGTAACTTTAAACTCAAGTAAAAGCTTCTATAGCTAAGAAAATATTGAAGGATATTTTAAAATATTTCTTTCCCTTAAGCTTCTTGATCCTGGAAGGGGCTCTTGATGCAAGGCACTGAACCTGTCTTCCCCTCCCTTGAATCAAACATGATTCTCTTCCCTACCCCAGGTGCTACATCACTTCTACGGGTTTATCGCGTCCCTTTGATTACAATTAATAATTAGGATATTTCCTCACTAATATAGGAATAGATATCTAGGACTAAGATTTAGAGAAATAATGTCCACTATATCATAGCAATTTTGCAAAACCATAACATAATGTTATAAGAAATAGTACATCACTATCACAGACTTTACTTCAGTAACCAAAATTAGCTAGAAAACATAGAAGTAATTACACATAGGCCGCATGGGGTAGGAATTGAAGACTGGATCAGGAAAAGCTAACAAGTACGTAGGAAACTGATGGGACCTGAGAGCTGTGGCATGGGTTGAAACCTTCAACTGTAAACTTTGTTGTTACTGATTGTGTGATAAATCTTTTTGCCAGTCTGTCGAGACATTTTTCTGTCGAAATCGTGTTTGTTTCCCTCGACCTCACAAATGTGGTAAATGCTCGATAATGAAGCGAAAATGATCTCGTTTCTCACTCAAGATAATATATGTAATAATGGACATTTGGACTATACAGGGGCAACCAAACCAAAAAATAACGAAATTCAATGGCCAAGATTACTTACCCTAGGATGTTAGGTATTTGAAAATGTACATTCGATCACCGTAGAGTTTAAAGCTATAAAGTTTGCCTTCTAATTTTTAAGTGTTTAGCGTTTACCTGGAGTTTACCTGGAGAGAGTTCCAGGGGTCAACGCCCCTGCGGCCCGGTCTGTGACCAGGAATCATGTTGGACCAGAGCCTGATCAACCAGGCTGTTACTGCTGGCCGCACGCAGTCCAACGTACGAACCACAGCCCGGCTGATCAGGTACCGACTTGAGGTGCCTGTCCAGTGCCTGCTTGAAGACAGCCAGGGGTTTGTTGGTAATCCCCCTGATGTATGCTGGGAGGCAGTTGAACAATCTTGGGCCCCTGACACTTATTGTGTTGTCCCTCAACGTGCTAGTGGCACCCCTGCTCTTCATTGGGGGGATGTTACATCGCCTGCCGAGTCTTTTGCTTTCGTAGGGAGTGATTTTTGTGTGCAAGTTTGGTACTAAGCCCTCGAGAATTTTCCATGTGTATATAATAATGTATCTCTCCCGCCTGCGTTCTAGAAAGTACAGGTTTAGGAACTTCAAGCGTTCCCAGTAATTGAGGTGGTTTATCGCAGTTATGCGTGCCGTGAAGGTTCTCTGCACATTTTCAAGGTCAGCAATTTCACCCGCCTTGAAAGGTGCAGTTAGTGTGCAGCAATATTCCAGCCTAGATAGAACAAGCGATCTGTAAAGTGTCAACATGGGATTGGCATCCCTGGTTTTGAAGGTTCTCATTATCCATCCTGTCATTTTTCTAGCAGATGCAATTGCTACGGTGTTATGGTCCTTTGTGATAATAAAAATAATAATACATAGTGGATTTAAAAGAATTAGTATAGTATTAAATCTCAGACCTTAAAATGAATAATAGATTTATGTACTACGTAATGACATTTTATACATTATCTATTTGTCGATTTTAATATTTCAGTGTGTGTGTACTGTGCATTACCCTTGTAAACTATCGCACAAGACTATTCTCTCTCTATTGGATAAGCTTATAGAGTCCAATTAATTTATTCGAATACGGGAGAGAAATTTTACAATTATCGCAGAAAAATTGATTGAAGTAAATACCTATTTAAAAGCAAGATATATACAAAATTCTCCCCAAGTTTCGCTATTAGTCAACAGCAAATACAATTCGCCTAGATAATTTATGTTTGAAAGTAAAGAGTAGAGTCGCATAACTTGCTTTTATTGAGAAACGTTTCGCTCTGTATAGAGCTTCATCAATTCAGCCCAGTCATTGCGAAACGTTGTCCCAGTAAAAGCTAGTTATGTAACTTGTGCTTTTATCTTAACTTATAATAAATTCTTACCGAGATGTTTATCTAACTAGAGGGTATGTAGATATCTAACTAGAGGGTATGAAGATATCTGACTAGAGGTCGTGTAGATATCTAACTAGAGGGTATGAAGATATCTGACTAGAGGTCGTGTAGATATCTAACTAGAGAACGTGTAGATATCTGACTAGAGGACGTGTAGATATCTGACTAGAGAACGTGTAGATATCTAACTAGAGGACGTGTGGATATCTAACTAGAGGACGTGTGGATATCTAAGTAGAGGACGTGTAGATATCTAACTAGAGGACGTGTAGATATCTAACTACAGGATGTGTAAATATCTAACTAGAGGAGTGTAATATCTAACAGAGTGTGTAGATATCTAACTAGAGGACGTGTAGATATCTAACTAGAGGACGTGTAGATATCTAACTAGAGGACGTGTAGATATCTAACTAGAGGACGTGTAGATATCTAACTAGAGGACGTGTAGATATCTAACTAGAGGACGTGTAGATATCTAACTAGAGGACGTGTAGATATCTAACTAGAGGACGTGTAGATATCTAACTAGAGGACGTGTAGATATCTAACTAGAGGACGTGTAGATATCTAACTAGAGGACGTGTAGATATCTAACTAGAGGACGTGTAGATATCTAACTAGAGGACGTGTAGATATCTAACTAGAGGACGTGTAGATATCTAACTAGAGGACGTGTAGATATCTAACTAGAGGACGTGTAGATATCTAACTAGATGACGTGTAGATATCTAACTAGAGGACGTGTAGATATCTAACTAGAGGACGTGTGGATATCTAAATAGAGGACGTGTAGATATCTAACTAGAGGACGTGTAGATATCTAACTAGAGACGGTAGATATCTAACTAGAGGACGTGTAGATATCTAACTAGAGGACGTGTAGATATCTAACTAGAGGACGTGTAGATATCTAACTAGAGGACGTGTAGATATCTAACTAGAGGATGTGTAGATATCTAACTAGAAGACGTGTAGATATCTAACTAGAGGACGTGTAGATATCTAACTAGAAGACGTGTAGATATCTAACTAGAAGACGTGTAGATATCTAACTAGAGGACGTGTAGATATCTAACTAGAGGACGTGTAGATATCTAACTAGAAGACGTGTAGATATCTAACTAGAGGACGTGTAGATATCTAACTAGAGGACGTGTAGATATCTAACTAGAGGACGTGTAGATATCTAACTAGAGGACGTGTAGATATCTAACTAGAGGACGTGTAGATATCTAACTAGAGGACGTGTAGATATCTAACTAGAGGACGTGTAGATATCTAACTAGAGGATGTGTAGATATCTAACTAGAGGACGTGTAGATATCTAACTAGAAGACGTGTAGATATCTAACTAGATGACGTGTAGATATCTAACTAGAAGACGTGTAGATATCTAACTAGAGGGTTTTTTGATAGGGGAAACCCGAAGACAATAGTATCATTCGTAAACATCAAGGGAACAATAGCAATATTTTTCTCCCCTTCGACGTCTAAGACAAACTTGGACAAAAACAAGATAGGGGGGAATGTCTTTTTT
The DNA here is from genome assembly GCA_009830355.1 of Cherax destructor. NCBI lineage: Eukaryota > Metazoa > Arthropoda > Malacostraca > Decapoda > Parastacidae > Cherax > Cherax destructor. The sequence continues at coordinate 450,527 of WNWK01000024.1, forward strand.
TTATGAATTTGTTCAAGGGGATTTTGTGGTGTTTTGTCTTTCCTGTTCTATGATGTGCTGGGTTTGTCCTTTAGTTGCTTTATTCTTCTTCCCTTCTACTTCTTATTCTTCGTCGTCTTCAACATGTCTAGTTTTCCCTCTTCTCTGACTTGATGCCGGTGAGGGGCTCTTGCTCCAAGGAATTAGAGATACCTAACCCGTGGATCGAATCTTATTGCCACTTACAGGTTTAGTGCTCCCCCCTCCCCATGAATATCATAAAAATTATAGTATTTCTCTTCCCGTTTCTTCACTTCTTCCTTTTATCCCCACCATTACTTTTCATTTTATAGCTCTACTATGACCTTCTAGTTTATAATCGCTTTATCTTTCCCTTTCTAACTTTACATTTCCTTCTCGCTCTCTCCTTTTGGTTTTCCCCTTTCGCTTCCCTTAACCGCTTTACTTTTTTATTGTATACTTTTCCTTTTTCCCTTCCCTTCCTTCCCTACCTTACCTTCCTTAATAAAAAGCGCCTGTTAAAACCCCCCTTTGTCTCAGTGCCGCCATCAGTCACCATAGCCCCTCTGTCTCAACCCCACTCCTGATGCAGCACTCAACCTCAGCCTCAACTCTTTTGTTTCAAGTCTTTTGTTTAAACTCTTTTGTTTCAAGTCTTTTGTTTCAACTCTTTTGTTTCAACTCTTTTGTTTCAACTCTTTTGTTTCAACTCTTTTGTTTCAACTCTTTTGTTTCAACTCTTTTGTTTCAACTCTTTTGTTTCAACTCTTTTGTTTCAACTCTTTTGTTTCAACTCTTTTGTTTCAACTCTTTTGTTTCAACTCTTTTGTTTCAACTCTTTTGTTTCAACTCTTTTGCTTCAACTCTTTTGCTTCAACTCTTTTGCTTCAACTCTTTTGCTTCAACTCTTTTGCTTCAACTCTTTTGCTTCAACTCTTTTGCTTCAACTCTTTTGCTTCAACTCTTTTGCTTCAACTCTTTTGCTACAACTCCTTTGCTTCAACTCCTTTTCTTCATCTCCTTTGCTTCAACTCCTTTGCTTCAACTCCTTTGCTTCAACCCCTTTGCTTCAACCCCTTTGCTTCAAGTCCTTTGCTTCAACCCCTTTGCTTCAACCCTTCTTCTCCTTGCCAACTCCTTTGCTTCAACTCCTTTGCTTCAACCCCTTTGCTTCAACCCCTTTGCTTCAACTCCTTTGCTTCAACCCCTTTGCTTCAACTCCTTTGCTTCAACCCCTTTGCTTCAACTCCTTTGCTTCAACCCCTTTGCTTCAGCAATTTTGCTTCAACTCCTTTGCTTCAATCCTTCTGCTTTAGTCCGTTTCATCCACTCTCCCCCTGTCTCACCCTCCCTGATTCACCTCTACCTCGCCCACCAGTATCTGGCCCTTCCGTAAAAGTAACTCCAGTTCTACTGGAAAGAAACCGTTGAAGCTCTAGTAGTTGATAAATCCTCAATGCCCTGCTCATGTCTCCCAGCTGAGGGTGACATATTTAATTAAACACTTGATGTATGAAATTCATCCAGGGTGATGAAATGTGGCAGTGAAACAGAGGTAGCTTGTGTTATCACTGTGTAATAATTTTGTTGAACTAATGTTGTGGTCTGAAAAGTGGCAGGTGAAGTTTAGTGATGGTAAGTACAATAAATTATCTTATATAGAACTCTCATTCCCTTAAGGAAGAGCTTTTTATTATTAGTTTCCCTTGTTATCTTCCGTTATCCATCCTCCGTTTTTTCTTCTGTCTTCAAGGAGGACCTTGAAGACAGGCTCGGGAGAGGTCACAAGCGAGGTAACAAGTGAGGTCATGAGGAGAAAGAGGTCAAACATGCACGTAAGGTGCGTTATGAGGGGGTGGGGATAGTGGCCATAGTCAGAGTCAGACCCATAAGAAGCATTTGTTATTGTGTAGACAATGTATTTTATGAGCAATGGGACCTGATACTATGTACATTCCCTTTTTTCGATATTGTCAGATAAATAGATGCGCCCCTAGAGTAGATGTACTACAACACCCTTTGTTATTTTGCATAAAATAACAAAGAATCGTGTGGATTACTCATTGCAAGGACTGGTGGAGGCTCGATCCTCCGTTCTCTAATTCGAAGACAAATACGCATCTCAGTTGTTCTCGCCTGGTTGAGACTCGCTATTGAAAACATCGTATTTTTTTTTTATCTTCAGAGCTGCCGCGAGAATCCTAAGCAGCACTTGGAAACATATTCAGCACAAATTCGCGTGTGGCCAGGAGTCTGCGCCGACCTCATTAATCGCTCTTCGTCAGCAGGGTGACAGCCCACGTCGGAGGTGATTCGCGGGGCGCGGTCGGCAGCCGGGTGGAAAATTGGGAGCCGTGCCCAGGGGACTCGCGCGCCCAGGCCATCAGTCTTGTCTCTTTCGGCCTCTCTGCAATAATCTCTCTCTATATATCTCTCTCGCGCTGTCGCCTGGTCCTTCCTCGACCCATACATCTCTGAGTGAGCCCCTTCGACCCCTCACTGACTGACTGCCACGATGTCCCTCGTGTTTATTAGCTATTTTATCTTCTGGTGGAAAGAGGTAGAGGGAGCCGTGTTTCCTGGTTTTTCTTGGAGGATATTTTGGGGGGTTGTCTTTCCCTGCCTTTTTTTAAACCTCTTAAGTCATTTGAGAAATCGGCCCTAAATTGTTCTCAATTTCAATTGATTGACATTCCGGTAGGGTGGGTTACATTTAAATATTTTGTAAATAAAAATAACAAGTAGAAAAAAGTACGTCTATACACACACACACTCACTCTTCCGTTGTTTAATTTTCTCTGTCATTTTTGCTTTCACTTTCTCTTTCGCTTTCTCACCTTTTTCTCTGATTAAACCTTCAAACATTTCCGCTTCACGATAGTGAATAGTGTCGATCAAACCCCATTTCTAACTACATACTCGTATAGATTCCAGGCGTATTATTGTTCCAGCTCGCTACTATTTGACTCTTAAGTATTTTTTTTAATATTGTTTCCTTTGTCTTTTTCCCTCCTCCCTCCCCGTCCGGGTGAGCCTTGTGGGTAAATCTTCCCATGTCGGGGATTCCAGACCAGATTTACTGCTATAAGATTTCACTCTGCTCTGGGGCATTGTATAATCATTGTATATGCCAAACATGCTGAACTGGTTTTCAAAATCTAGGTAATTACATCATGGTGACTTGTTAAGGTACTAGATTGTTTTTGTTGAAACTTTAGCAGAAAACCTAATTCATATGAAAACGTGTTTTTATATCATTAGAATGAGCTAAATATTTAGTGACGTGACCGCGCCTACTACCTTGGGCCCACTAGGCACACTAAACATGAATCAGCCCATCGAAGTGTATAAAGACCGTATATCCCACCATGCTCCTCATTATTTTCTCTTATCATGGGCAGGTCTCTTGTTAAACTATTCTATCAGTCCCCTTGCGTTAATATTAGTATTTCATCTACAATGAGCTCCCGAGTATATCTGTAATTCCTTAACTCAATTTCTCAAAGAACGAACTATAGCTCGTACGTTTCTTTACGTTTGTCTCTGGAGGACCCCTGGGTAAATGACTCATCCAGCAGACTATAATTGTGGCTGAATAATGTATCAAGTGTTTTGTGAAGGAGTGAATTCTGGAGCGCTTTGGGTGACGGTCGGGCGATGGTGGTAAATGACTGTGATACTCTAGGGTGTCCGGAGACAAATGGCCATGATGCCAAGTGATGGTGCGAGGGACGCCGCGAGCTGGGGGAGGCGGAGGTGCTAATATAATAATAATAATATATAATTTGTTTAGAAAGACACCTGAGCAAACACTAGGACATTTTTAATAAATCTCCTAGTGTTTGATCACGTATCTTTCTAAAACCAGTTTATCGGCATCCATTACCAACGTTTATACCATAATATATAATAATAATGTGATGAACAAGCTGAGGGTTTCGTTCTCTGTAAAGCTTTATCAGGTCTGATAAAGCTTAACACAAAGCGAACCATTGCCATGATGAATATTTTGTATATGCCTTTTTTCTCCATCCTTGTGGCACCTCCTACTTGTATGCAAGTAGGGAGGCACTAGGAGACTAGGCGAAGGATGAGGTGAGAGAGAAAGCAATAATAACTAGAACTGATAGATGGAGAAGAAGTGGAGAAAGGAGTAAAAAAATGTAGGTGAGAAGAAGGGGGAAGGGATGATTGCGAGAGAATAGAAAGGGAACTGGTGAAGATGAAAAATAGTTGCTGGGAAAGAGGAGTGTAGGATAGAGAATATGGTAGGAAATATGAGGGGGAGATATGAGAATGGTAGTGCTTCCCCTCAGTGGAATCACCCGTTATATTGCCTGGTGTTATTTACATTATCTTTCTCCCAGCTTCGTACTTGTATTCATGGTCTCTGACTTTTCCATGGTTTTAGACTATTTCATGGTTTCAGACGTTTCCATGGTCTAACTTTTCCATGGTCTAACTTTTCCATGGTCTAACTTTTCCATGGTCTAACTTTTCCATGGTCTAACTTTTCCATGGTATAACTTTTCCATGGTCTCAGGTAAGTCTGGAAATTTCAGGGAGGGAAAATTTTCCTAATTATAATAAATACTTCACAATTTACAGAACTAGCACTAGGTGAAGGTGCCTGTGTCCTCCTCACCTAGTGACACCAACCTAATTTTGACACACTCAACAAAAAATCCCTTTCATACATATTTTTTCTAAATGTATAACGCAGTGACAAAATGCAATTATGAGTTTGTGAAAATATTAAACAGCGTATTTTTCAATTGCATTATCATGACGTTACTAATATTGGTATCACATGGCAACACGGAATAATTTATCCTGTCCTGTCGACATATACATTTTAATGACTTTGGCAATTTATACCTGCGCAATATTATAACGTAATGAGAATGTATATATATATATATATATATATATATATATATATATATATATATATATATATATATATACTTATTTAATAAAAGTATGTGTGGTTTCTTTTTTTTATGGGATTGTCTCGTCTCCTGGCCCTATTGCGCTCTGTCATATCTACTCTTAAGACTGTGCATCAAACTCCCTTTAAATTCTTCGTCCAGCTCATCTCACTTTAGTACCACCCTGAGGCTGAAGTAATACTTCGTAACATCCTTGGGGTTTATCTGTATGTCTGAGCTGCCATCCATGTTCTCCCGGCATCTCTTTTTTTTCACCACTCATCAGTCTGTCTCCTTCCTTTTAATCGTCTTCACTCTTCTTGAGTTATTAGAGTAAGTTCCTCTACTCTCTTAATATAATCCCCTCAGCTACAGACCTAATCTTGTTGCAAACCTTTCAACTTCCTCAAGTTAGTGTGCAGTACTTGTCTGGTGCTTCTTGTTCCCGGTGGTCTGAGATTTATATACAGTACAATACAGTACCTGGTAAGAAACTATTTAGAACCTTGAACACAGTCTTTAAATTTCCTTCTCTTGCCGGACTTTGGTTCGTACGTTGCACTGCGTTTGGCGAGCAGCAACAGCCTTGTTGATCAGGCTTTAATCCACCAGGGGACCTGGTCTGGCACCCTGTCGTGGGAATGTTGACCTCCCCTCCGAAGCATCCTTCAGGTGATTATCACGATCTTACTCGTGTTAGGGGTTGAACTCCCGCAGATAGTTTGACCACTACCATTGTTTTTTTCAGACCCTTCGAGTTAATGTTCTCCGTAGAATTACGTAGTTCATGATTAATGACTTTTAAGTAGTCAGTCCTGTGACAAGTGTGTGTGTGTACTCACCTATTTTTGGTTGCAGTGGTAGAGTCTTAGCCCCTGACTCCACCTCGACACTGATCCCTAGTAGATCCACCCCGTTCCAAGAGCCTTATCGTGTGTGTGTGTGTGTGTGTGTTTTCATTTACGCTCACGAGTGTGCGTGCGGATATATCTGTACGCACACATCCATGTTACATACACATCAGTGCATCCGTTACTACTTACACAACAACTGTTTAGACCTGTCATGTGTTCACATTGAACACATCAAGGTGAACACATCCCTGTCAGTCATCATTGCTTAGTCTTCCCAGGCGTTGTATGGCCCGTAAAGACAACTTGTCCTCTTAACCACAAACAACACAGCACTGTTGTAAAAACAGTCAAATGGGTGACTGTTGACGAAGCTTTCAACAGTTAATATACGACATAGTTACGAGTCTCGCAATGGCTACAAGATTTCCGTTTGCGAAGCAGATTATTTTATCGTCTTAATATCTTATATACTTATAGTTTTTTCGGTGTAACCCAACCCAACCCAAACCAATTTAGAAATGGGCTACAAACCCTATGTAGGTAAAGGACCACTCAACGCCGGGGGAATGGGAGGCTATTGAATTTGATCCGAGGGATGGGGAAAAAGGAGCTCCAGTTCCTTGGATCAAGAGCCTTTCACCGGAATCCATGCACCGCTTCCTGATAGGGCCAGCAAATCCTAATTCAGTTCCATTATTTTGATGAAGGAACTCTTGATCCGAGGAATTGGAGCCGCCTTCCCGCTGGATCAAACCTGATCCAAGGTTTGATCCTTTGGTAAGAGTTTACCCAGTGAGGTGAGGTACTATCCTGCTATATGTAGATTTGCAAAGCGCAAAACCCATGTGGATTAATAAACACATGAAGTGGTGGAGGCTCGATCCTTCGTCCTTCAAACACGATCCACAACAAGGCTTTAGTATCATCTTGGTATTATCACAGTGGTGTCCCGGTATTAATGGAATAGTAACGCGGTACCAGGCCGGTACTAACGCAGTATTAATGCTGTATCAGTCTTTTACTAAGACGGTATTAACGCGGTACCACTTGATAGCGTGGTACCAGCCCGGTATTAACACGGTATCAACCTGGTACTAACATGGTATCAGCCCAGTACTAACAGGGTATTTACGCGGTACCAGTTTGATTCTAACATGGTACCAGCCAGGTATTTACAGGGTATCTACTCTGTATCAGCCCGGAACTAACAAGGCATTAACGCGGTATCAATTTGATACTAGCGTGGTATCAGCCCGGTATTAACGCAGTAACAATTTCATACTAGCGTGGTACCAGCCCGGTACTAATACGGTACCAGCAGACTGAAGCCTCAACTCTCCTCTTAATTAAAAACCTAGTAAGCATTTCCACCGTAATTCGACTTCAGGTCTACAAATTATCTACACCTGTAACCTGCACCTTGAACCCCACGCCTCCCGCCGCCTCCTTATTATTCAATGTACTCTCGTGTCCTCCCTAGATTTGTATACCTCTGACATAAATATATATATTTTTGTCCGGCAGGAGGGGGGGGGAAAATGAAGGAAAAAAAATAGCAAAACTTTGGATAGAGCGTCACCCAAATGAGTTTTTTGCATGGAGCGAATGGCAACTTTTAAGTCATTTCGGGGGGGTGATACCAATGTTTGATGTAACGCCAACCACCTCACATCGCTCGCCCTTTCATATCTCTTCGCTTTTTTCTGTTTATTTCCCGTCCCTTGAGTGGTTTTTGAAGTCTGACTATACCCGACTGACGAAAGAATTACGTTGATAGTGTCACAGGTGAGAAACCTTGAAAAACGTGCCTGGATTGCTATGCAACAGTCAGAACTAAATCTTCTGAGAGAGTTGATGCTGTGTGGAAGCGCTGCATCAGTCTGGGCAGCCAATCCCCGAGAGAACCCCAGTCAATTATAGCAGAGAATTAAAGAGACGGAGAGACGATAGATGGAGGGAATAACATTGGGAGATGGGAGATTACGCAAGAGCGAGAGGGGAGAGAGAGAGAGAGAGGGACAGAGAGAGAGAGAGAGAGGAGGGAGAGGGTGATAGCTGGTGATAGGGATATAATGGTTAGAGTTTGAGGGAGTTGAAGGCTATAGAGATGGGAAAACGCCACGTCTGCCGTCATAGAGGACCATCAAATATATATTACAATGGTTGTCACTTGTCATGAATACAGAAATAATAGTTGGTGATGGTGCGAGGTAGGTAGGTAGGTGGGCGTGTGCAGGCACGAAGGTGTACGCATATGGGCGTGTGCGTGTAGAAGAGTATGTGCGTTCGCATAGGTAGGCGTGTGTGCGAAGGCGGGCATGTGCACGTCGTTAGTATTGTGCGAGTCGATGGGCGTGTGTGTGTGCACGCGCGTGTATGCGAACACGTTCACAGGTGGGCAGCAAAAGGGAGATGAGGGGAGAAACATAGACTCAGGCATTTTACTTTTACAAAGAGTATACAGATTTTTTTGACCAGACTACCAAAAAACAAAAAAACTAAATTTTTTTTCTTTTTCTAGTCTGGTAAAAAAAATCAGTATAGTTCTACAAGTTTCACAGTCATATAATATTATTATTATTATTATTATTATTATCCTTATAATTATTATTTATCATTTCTATTTTCTATTTACGTCCCACAAACATTACTTTCCAGTTCTCCAGGAATTGGGAGGCAACGTTTGCTTCGAGGAAAGCGAGGATAGCTCTAATTCATTAAAGCAAGAGCCTTTCTCAAACATCAAACACCCATTCCTTCCCTAGAAGTGCTCAAACCCCAAAATTCCCTTATATACATGACACAAAGGGTAGCAGTCCAGCTTGTGTATAAAATCCTGTGTGAGATACAAGGTAGTATCCAACGTACATTTAAGAAAGGGTAAGTGGACTTTGAAGGCGTACTTACTGGGTGTACGAGAGGTATAGGAAGCTCAGAATTGGCACTTACACGGGGCAAACGGTGTAGTAACTGCCCTCCTTGGCACGCTCGTTGGCACTCTGGCCAGACGTAAGGCACTAACACCTTCTCTCGTTGCCTCAGACATTCACTCTTGCTCGTTCAGCCTCTCGTATATTTACTCGTTGCTTGCTCCCTCGTGCGCTCTTTCTCTACCTCGTTGATGCTTTTCTCGTTGTCTCGTTTATTCGCTCTTGTTTCCTGGGCTATTCGTTTTTTCTCTTTCCTCGTTCATTCGCTATTTCCATTTTCTTCATTATATCTCTCTTTTCCTCATTAATTCGCTCTTTTCAGTTTTCCTATTTACAATTGTTTTATCATACATTCACACTCTCGTTCTCTCATTCACTCTGCATTTATTGCTACGGTTATGAGGACTACAGACTACAGGTCTCAACTACAAGACTCCGCTAAGACCCTGTGCTCTCACAAACCATGGGTTCTATTTAGGCGGGGACTGTGGGAGCTGAACCTCCAGGCCCATACCTGGAGTATACCTTGAGGGTGTTCCGGGGGTCAACGCCCCCGCGGTCCGGTCCAGGACCTGGTGGATCAGGGCCTGATCAACCAGGCTGTTACTGCTGGCCGTACGCAAACCGAAGTACGAACCACAGCCCGGATGGTTAGGTACTGACTTTAGGTGTCTGTCCAGCTCCCTCTTGAAGACAGCCAGGGTCTATTGGTAATCCCCTTTATGTATGCTGGGAGGCAGAATACTAATAAAATTTCAGACTAATATTTTTTTCAGAGCCATTCTGAAGTCTTATAATAAAAACACAATACTTGAAAGACGTAAATAAAAACAATATTTTTATATTTTGTTCTTGTTGAAAGGGTGCTTAAGGGAAGTCCATGAAAATATTTCGGCTCCAGACCAAATATACCCTTAATCTAGCCCTGCCCAGCCCTGAGCTATAAGATTCCTCCAAGATGCCAGCGTCTCAGACTCTCACTGTCAGTCTCCACAAAGACGCAATGGTCACTCCGGGACCTTCATCCACGTCAAACTTTTTCTCTTTTAACAAGCCTTAGAACAACTGTTATGAATATTAGACGATTAAAACCTTTCACAGATTCTTCAGACAACCTTAAAACCTATAATCACAAAGTCTGTTCATTATTAAACAAATTCAACATTCACGAGTGTTGGTACAGTACAGAGATTTAAAGGATTTTTGGAAACAGCCATTGATGGAGAAACGTCTTTATAATGATACCAGGGAGTTGCTCCTGTGTCTTATTCATCACGTCTTTATAGATACCAGGGAGTTGCTCCTGTGTCTTATTCATCACGTCTTTATAATGATACCAGGGAGTTGCTCCTGTGTCTTATTCATCACGTCTTTATAATGATACCAGGGAGTTGCTCCTGTGTCTTATTCATCACGTCTTTATAATGATACCAGGGAGTTGCTCCTGTGTCTTATTCATCACGTCTTTATAATGATACCAGAGAGTTGCTCCTGTGTCTTATTCATCACGTCTTTATAATGATACCAGGGAGTTGCTCCTGTGTCTTATTCATCACGTCTTTATAATGATACCAGGGAGTTGCTCCTGTGTCTTATTCATCACGTCTTTATAATGATACCGGGGAGTTGCTCCTGTGTCTTATTCATCACGTCTTTATAATGATACCAGGGAGTTGCTCCTGTGTCTTATTCATCACGTCTTTATAATGATACCAGGGAGTTGCTCCTGTGTCTTATTCATCACGTCTTTATAATGATACCAGGGAGTTGCTCCTGTGTCTTATTCATCACCTCTTTATAATAATGATACCAGGGAGTTGCTCCTGTGTCTTATTCATCACGTCTTTATAATAATGATACCAGGGAATTGCTCCTGTGTCTTATTCATCACGGCTTTATAATAATGATACCAGGGAGTTGCTTCTGTGTCTTATTCATCACGTCTTTATAATAATGATACCAGGGAGTTGCTCCTGTGTCTTATTCATCACGTCTTTATAATAATGATACCAGGGAATTGCTCCTGTGTCTTATTCATCACGTCTTTATAATGATACCAGGGAGTTGCTCCTGTCTTATTCATCACGTCTTTATAATAATGATACCAGGGAGTTGCTCCTGTGTCTTATTCATCAACGTGTCGGTCTTTTATACCAGTAACGAATTTTTTTTTTTACTAACACATCGGCCGTTTGACCCGAGAAAGAAGAAACACATTCATCATCACTCACTTCATCAGTCTTGCCAGGGGCGTGCCTACCCTACACTTCAAAATCTGTTATTAAATACTGAGTACGTACGAAGTGTGCCGCTGCCTTACTCTGATAGTTACGTCGTAAGAAGAAAACTTTATCAATAAGAAGCCCATTTTGGGGGCAACTATCCCAGGTCACTCTCTCACTGACTGATTTCAACTGATCCCACTACACTGTGCGGAAACGTGAAGCTGGGAGTGGAGGTGGATAGTATCATAAACCTGTTCTGGTTTGCAAGATGCATCAGTCATTAAATATCGAAGTCGTTCAAAAGAGGTTAGTTTAGGTTTATCAGGAAACAGGACAAGAGTTTTCTAACGCGGGTCTTAGTCATATGATGACCCGCAGCTGGAGCTTTTAGTCATCTGACCAAGGCCTTCCGCTGGCTTACCGGTCCACCCCTTTAAAAATTAATGGTTACTTAAAATTTATGACATGATTTGAAAGGAATAAAAGTTTCACATTATTTTACACACAAAATGTTTAAGTCATCACCTACACCTGAATTCCACTCTCCACTATTATCGAATTAGGAAGCACCTTTTTTGAACCTGAGGGTTTTCGAAGGTATCACAGCCATTCCAGGATGCTGGGAATAGGCTCAACTTTCGTCTTACCGCACCTGCACAGACCAATTGCTCCAAGAATTTGGTCCTAGTTAACGTACACAAGTAATTAAAATTTCAATTCGATCGGATGAGTGCCACAAGTTATGAGAGAAATGCGAAAGCCGGAGCAAGTAATTAGAAAAATTCTGGCCACCATTAAAGGACCCACTTCAGGGATACCAAAAATATGTCTGTTACTCTGCAATTCACCATTAATCATTTTTCCAAACACTGATATTTCTATTGATCAGAGAAATGTCCAAGTGTCTGAAAGTCATTTAGGTATATCACACTTATCCACGAGCACTGTTATCTCAGCCACAACTCCTGTTATCCCAGCCACAAGCCCTGTTATCCCAGCCACAAGCCCTGTTATCCCAGCCACAAGCCCTGTAGTCCCAGCCACAAGCCCTGTTATCCCAGCCACAAGCCCTGTTATCCCAGCCACAAGCCCTGTAGTCCCAGCCACAAGCCCTGTTGTCCCAGCCACAAGCTCTGTTGTCCCAGCCACAATCCCAGCTAAAGAGAGTGCCAAACAGGGGATCGAACGCTTGTGTAAATAAAACAATCAACAGAGCCAGGGTAAACCAGTCGTGAGATTATTGAATTTGACAATATTACCATATAGACTGTCTCGTGATGTATATTTTCATGTTAGGCCAGTGGGAGGTGGACGAGGAACAGCACCAGCAGCAGCAGCAGCAGGAGGAAGAGAATGAACAGAACAGCAGCAGCAACAGCAGCAGGAAGAGAAAAACAGTAGAACAGCAGCAGCAGGACGAGAAGGACCAGGAGAGCGGCAACAACAGGAAGAAAAAGAACAGCAGCAGCATATAGAAAAGTAAGAGAGCAGCAGCAGCAGCAGGAAGAGAAGGAACAGGAGAGAAGCAGCAGCAGGAACAAGAAGGGGATCAGCAGCATAGGAGTAGGGTGGATAGGATACACAATAGCATCATCGGGAGGATAAGGAACGATGAGGGGTGATAAGGAAAGGAAGACGAGACAATGATGAGGATGAAGAGGATAAGAGGAAGAGGAGGAGGAAAATAAAAGAAACAAATTTGGATAATATGAGAGAGAGAAATAGAAGGGAGGATGAGGAAGAAGCAGAAACAAGATAAATGAAGAAAGAGAAGTAGGTGAAAAGTGATATATATATATATATAAATCTGTAGTGGAGGGAAGGCGGGGTAGGGGTCGGCCTAGGAAAGGTTGGAGGGAGGGGGTAAAGGAAGTTTTGTGTGCGAGGGGCTTGGACTTCCAGCAAGCATGTGTGAGCGTATTTGATAGGAGTGAATGGAGGCATATGGTTTTTAATACTTGACGTGCTGTTGGAGTGTGAGCAAAGTAACATTTATGAAGGGATTCAGGGAAACCGGCAGGCCGGACTTGAGTTCTGGAGATGGGAAGTACAGTGCCGGCACTCTGAAGGAGGGGTGTAAATGTTGCAGTTTTATAACTGTAGTGTAAAGCACCCTTCTGGCAAGACAGTGATGGAGTGAATGATGATGAAAGTTTTTCTTTTTCGGGCCACCCTGCCTTGGTGGGAATCGGCCGATGTGTTAAAAAAAAAAAAAAAAAAAAATATATATATACTCACCTAGTTATGGTTGCAGGGGGTCGAGTCATAGCTTCTGGCCCCGTGTGTGTGTGTCGTGTCGAATAGGTAAAACATGCGATTTTGGCTTAAATAGCAACGCTCGTCTTGCCGAATAAGACAGAATTTGGCAGAGCGAAAATTTGTTATGCAATAATTTCGCAAAATTCATTCTAAACCTAACGAAAAAAATATATTTCATTGTGTTTGTTTATTTAATTATTTTAAACTTATCTAAAATATATTTTGTTGGATTAGACTAAATTAAATTGCGATTGTTATAATAAGGTTAGGTAAGTTTTCTAAGGTTCTGTTGGTACAAAATTATTATTTTTTCATTAAAATGAATGAAAAAAAATATATCTTTAAAAGTATAAGAGAAAATTTTAGAAAGAACTTAATTTTAAATGAGTTCTTGCTAATTGACCAATTTTACCTATTCGGCACGACATTATATATAATGTATGTGTGTGTATGTGCAGAGCAAGATACAAGTTGGGTGGAAATCTTTAACTCAAGATATTTCGCACTCTTTGTGCGAAATATCTTGTGGCTTGTTAAGATCGCCTGTTTGCGATTGTATTGCATGTGTGTGTGTTGTGTGTGTCTATGAGGACAGAGAATGTGGGTGGTGGTCGTAGCCCTAAGGTAGAGACCCACATGATCCTGTGGTGTGCAATATCAGGGCTTGGTGACTACACTTTTTGGGGATAAACCTGCAACTGTAGCTAGGAACAGAGTGATCCTAGCGAGTTGCAACGTCTGCAACTTGGGATACTAATTTTACAGAAGGGAAAGGAGGAGGGATAGGAAGAGGACAAGGGAGAAATAGAGAAGAAAAACAGGAGGATGAGAAGAAAGATGAGGGAAGGAAGTAGAGAAATGGCGTATTAGGAAGACAGTGACAGGCAATGGGTTAATTACTTTGCTTAATAAGAACTTCTCAGCCGTGTCAATATAGTTACACTCCCTCGCTGGCCTACAGATATACTACCTCCACCAGCCTATACACATTATCTTCCCCGGTCTATACATCCTTCTTCTCCCGGCCTATGCACACTACCTCCCTCGGAATATACATTTGACCTCCCCTGACCTACACACATTGCACGACGGGAATGACCAATAAAACTCTGTCTGCTTTCAGACGGGAACTTAGCAAGTTCCTCAAATCAGTCGCTGCCCAACTGAGTTGTGATTCATGCTGGGAAGTTCGTGCGGCCAGCAGTAGCAGCTTAGTTGATCAGACCTTGATGCACCAGGTTTGGCCGCCGGGTCGTTGACCCCCGAAGACATCCTTCAGGTATCCACAGCCTGTGCATGCTACCTCACTTGTAGGGATCCCAGGTATACCGGTGTAAGGAGTGGTATCCCACTAAATTCAGTTCGGGAAGCCAAAACTCCAGAGTTTTAACAAAAATAAATCGTACGTTAACCGAGTGTCTATTTTAAGCGGTATTTTATTTTCTGGAACATGGAATGGAAAATTTTGTCATCTGAGTTTTCTCAAATTTCTGTTTAATTTTTATTGAATGACGAACCCAATTAACTATATAAACTACCTCTACAGCTTATATACATGATCTCTCCAGCCTATACACACTTCCTTCCAGCCTATTGTTACGATCAGGGCCTCATTTATTAGCCTGTTTTGCCCCGTCGTAACAAGTTATTTAATTAAGCTTTGATTGTTTCATCGTTAGAGAAAATCATTATAGTATTAGGGTAATTTTTAGGAGATTGACCCAAGCAAGTAAAATTTGAGAAATTTAATATAAAAGAATTCATATAATTATTCAGTGTATGGTATAAAGTTATCTCTATCATGATAAACTTTATACGAAAACAGTCGACATATGACTTTACTTGTTTCTGTACAATAATCATACTCAATGACATGAGTTTTATACAAATAATATTTTACATTAACGTTTCGCAATACAATAACTGAGACTATTGCCTTCATAAAGGCAGAGAAGTATAAAATATCAATTGAAACATCAAATACATTTTCTTGAGACAATAATTCAGAATACCGACCAAAGTTCGGCTAATACAAGCTATCACCGTAAGTCGTGGATGAATAGACAATTTTCAAACCATACTAGAGACTTAACAAACCCTCTTAAAGGTGGAATAACCTCCCAAGCCTACTCCAAAGAGCATATGACTACTCTTGTGAAAGTCAGTGAACCTACTCCTGGTCAGGAGTGGATGTGTGAACCTACTGACGATCGTCAATGTTTGGTGAAACGACGTCATGTAGGTCACGTGACTGAGGGAGGGAAGACCGGCCACTACCTAAACAGGTACCCGGCAGTATGACTAGTGGTCTCACACTACATGAACACCACAGTAAAATGTAACATCCTACCTACAACATAGTTAAATCAAATAATAGTATAAAGTAAGACATTTTCGTTTTAGCTAATAACGGAAATATCTCCAATATACCATTATGATAAAAATACACATAATATAAAATGTTGGTCAAGGGTATACCCGTAACACCTATACACACTACCTCCCCAGCCTATACACACTACCTCCCCAGCCTATACACACTTCCTTCCAGCCTATATACACTACCTCCCCAGCCTATACACACTACCTCCCCAGCCTATACACACTTCCTTTCAGCCTATATACACTACCTCCCCAGCCTATACACACTTCCTTCCAGCCTATACACACTACCTCCCCAGCCTATACACACTTCCTTCCAGCCTAAACACACTACCTCTCCAGCCTATACACACTTCCTTCCAGCCTATGCACACTACCTCCCCAGCCTATACACACTACCTCCCCAGCCTACACACACTTCCTTCCAGCCTAAACACACTACCTCTCCAGCCTATACACACTTCCTTCCAGCCTATGCACACTACCTCCCCAGCCTATACACACCCGGCGAGGCAGGACAGGTGGGGCAGGCCGCACCTTGGTTCATACACTCATTTGCATGCACACTCCTTGTGCATAATTTTACGAGGTGGCCGCGTGTTGCAGCTCTGTATGGGCGTGGTCCCCAACACCCTAACCCCCGCCCACACCCACCACCCTCACCCCCGCCCACACCCACCACCCTCACCCCCGCCCACACCCACCACCCTCACCCCCGCCCACACCCACCACCCTCATACCCGGCCATGGTATTCCGGACACGGTATTGTGCCTTTTTACGTCTTCCTTCTTAAATAACCTTAAATTTTAAAGGGATCGACAAGTAAGCCAGCGGAAGGCTTCGGTCAGATGACAAAAAGGCTCCAGCTGCAGGTCATCAAATGACTAATGGAATTCAATATTGAAAAGGTAATGTATAAGACACACATATTCAACACCTAGCTATCTTTATACCCTGAGTAATACAACGAGGCTTGTTCCAGAACTAAGGTGCGTGAACTCTGGGAAGAGGCCATCAGGATTTAATCTAACGACATTGGAGGACAGCGGAGACGTGATAATGATATATAAAATACTAGGAATAATTGAGAGAGGTGAGAAACAGGTACTCGGAGACACAGCTAAAAGTTAGACACAGGAATGTCAAGAAATTACTATGATAATAGTATACAATATCGACAAGTTGATAAGTAAGACACATGTGCAATAGTTAGGTATATTTATTCCGAAACGTTGCGCCTACACAGAAGGCTTTTTCAGCCAAAATCAGAGGCGGGGGCAGAAGCAGCAAAGATGTAAACATTATATAATCAGTCATCTCACTTGAAGTCGTACTTTTGAGGTGGTCAGTCCCTCAGCCTGGAGAAAAGTTCTGCTCCATAGTCTGCAACAATAAGAAGCTGAAGCAACAGAATGGAAATTTATATCCTGACAAAGTGAGACGGAGAACATGTTGACGACAGAAGAGGCCTTCTACTAGTGGGTCCCCCACTAGTAGAAGTAAGAATGTGATCACTGAGAGGCAGTATAGCAAACCCACTTATATACAAAGTTGTCAGGAAGTGGATTAGTCTGGAAAGGGAAGTGGTGGAGGCATGATCCATACATAGCTTTAAGAAGAGGTATGATGAAGCTCACGGAGCTGGGAGTGGCCTAGTTGCGACCAGTGAAGAGGCGGGGCCAGGAGCTATGAATCGACCCCTGCAACCACAATTAGGTGAGTACTGCCTCTCAATAATACCCGTCTTACTTCAACTAGGGAGTCCCGCCTCTTTTATCAAGATTTTCTGCGCTTCACCTTGAGTTTACCTGGAGGGACAGTATACAAGCCTCCATTCTCTTACGTCAACTTCACATTGTTCCAGACTATGTAGCAAAAGTCATCTCCAGGCTGGAGGGACTGACCACCTCAAAACTACATCTTCCAGGATGATGGACTGATTATATCGTCTTTACATATGTACTGCTTCTGCTGCTTCCTTTGTTTTTAACTGAAGAGAAGTCTACTGTGTAGGCGAAATGTTTTGGTATGAAGATACCTAACTGTTGCACATGTGCCTTACTATGTCAAGAAGTATTTCTTCAGGCTCAGAGTGGTCTCTACGTTATTATTCACTCCATTACCACTCCCTCTCTCCCCTCCATTACCACTTCCTCACGCTCTCCACTCCAACACCCCTCCCTCTTTCCCTCCAGCATCTCTCTCTCCAACACCACTTTCTTTACCTCCAAAACCACTTTCTCCCTCCAACTCAACTACCTCTCTCCCTCCACAACTACCTCCCTCCCTCCAGTACCACTCCACCCACCGTGGTCAACTTAGCCATCAAGTGTGCTATATTCGGTATGGTGAGGTAGGAACACGGTGCCAGGGTTGTAGGAGGGAGTCGGAGACGTGTTACATCAAGTAGACGTCTCTTAACTGCCCTCAACCATAGTTTAATATCGGCTAATGTGTGTTAATGGTCGTGCCGTACCTGAGTGGTCAGCCATGGAGTGCTTGTTCATGTCCTGGTTACACGGGGTGAGGGAGGGGTGGCTTGTTTTGTGATAGGGGATGGAGCAAGGGGGGACGGGGAGATGGAAGCTGGATAGGTGGTGTGTGGTGTTTTTCGGAGGGGGAGGGGATGGGTGCAGGGGGTGAATGGAAATGGTTCTCGGAGGAGGATTTGTGGTTCTGTTGTGCATGTGGAGAGGGATGGGGGGGGGTTCTTTGTTCATCCAGTCATAGAAGAACTAATTCTCTTATTCTTTCTAGTCATCTTATTTCTAATACACTCTTCTGTGTCTTCTAGAATATTACTGTGTTTCACCAAGTAAATGTTGCAGTTCCTCTTAACCGAGATAGATTACACTTACGCGTATGTATTTTAAACCATAATTTTGTGAGTCTAGCAGCCGCTGCTGCAGAGTCTGTTGCAACAGTTGCAACAGTTGCAACAGTTGCAACAGGTGCAACAGGTGCTGCTGGTTCTGCTGATATTCTGTCGATCTGGTTTAAGTTAACGAGTATTCTTATGATCTTTAAATGTTTGTGATCGTTTCTTCCTAGTCTCTCCATCGACCTTCTTCAAGACGTCGTTTTTGCTCTAATTAAACTCCAGTTGCCAGTTATCCAAAATTTTCTAAAGTCTGTAGTAGATGACACTTGGATGTAGAGAACAACTTTATTAACATCAATTGTTAATGAAGGTAAGCACTGTATCAAAGTGCCATTTGCTCCACTTAGTGTTAACATACCTTTCCAGTTGCACTCTTTGAAGTCTCTTCTGCCTTCTTTCAGCATCTTCAGTTTGTAGTCTCCTTCCTTTGGTATCACCAGCAAACATGGGTATAATGGGGTTTATTATCTACAGGTTTGAAATATCTACAAGGCATTGACGTGGTTGGGGTTACAGGGGTAGTCTCCATTCTTGGCTCCGCCTTTCCATTACCCACTAATGGTCATACACTGCTCCTGGCCTCATTTGATTTATCATTCCTAATGCTAAAACTGTGTAAGCCATTCGCTTCCATCACTTTCTCATCCAGATAAGTAAACTTCTTAAAAATTATAACACTTAAGTACCTTGGTTAAGATTCTTTGATACATATGCTCATTTAACTGTTATCTTTGCCTCTCTGTCCACTGTGACCTTATTTTTGCCTTTGTCCTGTGGAAACCGATAATAAGCTTTTGCACATCACAGCACTATCTATTTTGGTTATTTCTGCATGGTTGTAAGGTCACTTTTGTTCCTAGGTTATTCTTCTTAGCCGTCCTAACTTCAGGACTTTCTCTGGTATCTGACGAGGTTTGCTCAAGTACTGGCTCCTGCCATTTCCTAATAGGTGTGACCTTCGTCCCTAAAACAGGGTTTAAAGAAAGCCATATATGTTTACACAGAGAGATGCATCTGTGTATATTCTGAGAGTCCTTCGCCTCTCGGTTTATAAACACTAAGAAATAAATACTTGTGTGACAAATGGTTTTCAAAACCGACAAGTTAAAGATTGAGACATGCAACATATGGAAATCTTTATTAAGGAAACGTTTCGCCACACAGTGGCTTCATCAGTCCAATACAAAGTAGAGAGGGGTAAGGAGAGGAGTAGTTTGAGGTAATCAGTCCCGTCTCCAACCATATGCTGTACTTTCTACAAGAGTGATGGACTGAACACATCGATTCCAGACTGAGGGACTGATTACCTCAAACTCCTCCTCTCCTTCGCCACTGTGTGGCGAAACGAAACTAATATAAATCTACCTCACGATCAGTAGACCTGGGAAAAAATACTTCCGTGAATATTAAAACGGTATAAAATACCGACAAGGTGTTAGGTAAGACACATATACAGCAGTTAGGTATCTTTCTATAATCGACTGAAGAAACCTACTGTGTTGGCAAAAAAGTTTCGAAATTAAGATACCTAACTGTTGCACATGTGTCTTACCTAACAAAATAGAAACTATGCATTTAGAATATTATCAAGGAAAATGACACTTGCGTACACTTCAGAAAATATAGGAAACGTTTAGCCACGAGTGGCTTCATCAGCTCTAGGACTGACGAAGCCACTCGGGGGGCGAAACGATTCCTTTCAAAGTAAATGTTCTGAACGTTACGTAAACATCAATGTCCTAAGCTTGTCGGTAGCACCGTACCATTTACAAGAAGACTATTAAGACTACGGTTAAAAGAAACGGTACAATGCATTTAGAATAATTAGAATAAGGCCAGTACAATACAGACGAAAAATCCCAAAGTAGCAACAGAACTGTACAAGAACAAGCGTGTAATATTTTCAATCCCTAAGCGGAATTATGAGAGAACAGCCGCATAACATGTTCAAAACACAGGTGAACATTCATAGCACGCCAGTATAACATGCGCCAATCGCAGGGGAACCATTAAGCTGCGATTACCCCAAAACGATAGAAGTAACGAAATAGTGAGTTAGAAACGCCCACAGTAGACAGCTAGGTAGAACAAACATGATTGTTAGGAGTAATTGTATGCAATTTTATAGAATTGTAGATGGTGGAGGTGAAGGTGGTGGTGGAAGTGGTGGTGTAGGTGGTGTTTGTCCGTCAGGAAACAGGACAAACGCCTCCTGGCGCAGGTTTTAGTCACATGATCCGCTGACCTGATATTGGTGCTATAGCACCAATTTTTGCCGGGTATGGCAAGAAATACGGAGAGATTTGCATATTTTTAAGGTGTTTTCCTAAGAAAACAGTTCCATGAAATGGTACTCGATCGTGAAACGGTGCCTGTTGCAACAGATAAGGTGCCTGTTGAAAGCAGGCACCTTATCCTCCTGCTGTTGATGCATTAGCAGCAATAGCAGGAGGAACTGCCGTAGTAACAGAAGCAACAGCTGTAGCAGCAGCTGCAGCAACAAATACAAGAGCAGCTGTATAGGCAGGAAAATCAGCAACTTCAGGGGCAGCTGCAGGAGCAACAGCAACTGCATCAGCTTAGCATCTGTATGAGCAGTAGTAGCGTCAGGGACAACAGCAGTGGCTTGAGGAGCAGTTACAGCAAGAGCGGGGCAACAGCAGGGGCAGAAGCAAAGGCATGATCCGAATTAACAGCAAAGACAGGAGCAAGAGCAGCAGGAGCAATAGCGGAAGCAGAAACAGCAAAAGGAATAGGAGCAATAACAGGAGCAGAAACACAACAGGGTTAGAAGCAACAGCAATAATATAAAGAACAATCGTTCACGGCATAATAATAGGAGCCGAGTTGCCTCTGTCCTCGCCTTTGTTTTGATAATCTACAATCCAGGACAATCACACGGATTTAAGATTCCCCGCGTTCGTGACCCGTAACAACCACACACAACAACTCCGTTTTCTATTAGGGCTAAACACTGCCTCCCCCAAAACTACAGAATCATGGAGGGACAAATTTCATCGTATAAAGAACATTCCTGGTGGTTATCGTCCTCCAGCGTAGCCATTATGACTGCTTCTGGGGTCCTGTCAGTTTACCCAAGCTGTTCTTCCTGCCTTTCCCCACACATTAGTTGCCATCTTCACCAGCTCCTCATCATGTTACTCAGTCGTTTAATCACTTAATAGGGCCGTGAACCTGTTTTATCTGTCATCATGCAATTAGTTTGTGTGTGTGTCCGTGTTGTCGCCGATGGATCGGAGAAGTCGTCGGATGTGAATATCGGCATCAACACTTCCTTAGTCACTGTTTGTTTTTCTTTGTCTATGTTGAATTATTTACTTACCTGGTAAAACTTTCCATAGAGCATTCACAAAGACGGCTCTTACGTCCCATGATTAGGCTTACGCATTGGAAATTCCTAGTTACCCCTTATGCAACCTGCAGGTGGAGGCTGTGCTTACCCGAAGACGTTACCTGAAGGCGTTACCTGAAGATGCTACCTGAAGATTCCCGTGGCTGGGTCCCAGGCCAGGCCTCCTGGCGGAGATTACCTTCATGGCCCATTATCCTAGTTAGAGTATCTTCATAATCCACACTTTTATTAACTAAAATGTTGACATTAACTCTCGTGTATTTTTGAACAATTGTGTGTTGTTCATATGCGTGAGTAATGTATCGGAGATGTGTCACTTCACTGCTGCTAATGTGTAGGTGTGTGTCTGCATCCCGACAGCAGGTAATGTGTTGCTACACATCAGGTGATGTCAGTGTCTCTACAGTGCATCATCGGTGGAGGAGGAGAAATAAATGGTCTTACGATTCTGATTGGTGAACCTGAAGGCCAAACGATCCTACTGAGAATAGGAACTGGGAAAAAACTTAACTAAGGAAAAAATAAAAAGAGCTGAAAAAAGACAACAGGAAGTACTTCTTTACGCTTAATGGCAGACTACTGTAGATATAATCCAAAGAGCAACGAAAAGAGCTGCTTCTTGCATCCATACAGAACTTGAGTGTCTCAGCCTTAAGCCCACTTGCTATGAAGCCACAACCTCTAGATATAAACTACGAAGGCTTCCCTGTTTCCCAGCAACTACAGAAAACAATTAACCTTTGACCTCTCAGGCTATACTTTCATCCGGTAGACTCTGGCATCCACGAGAAGACTAACTTCCAAAAACTGTCCTGAGTCGTTAATCAGATGACAATTTCCTACATTGCTCTTGTCTATATAATATGGCAGTCATAACTAGGGCATATTTAATAGAAATATTTCGGTCCTGGGACCTTAATCAAGGTTCCAGAACCTGAACTTTTTCTATGTTCTAAAGTTTGTTCAAGTGTCTTTTTAAACCAATTGGTGGTATCAGTTACCAAGGTTTATACTAGCACATGCTGTCCTTCGAAACCAGTTGGTGTTGCCTTCTATTCTCTTTCACCGTCTCACCACTGATAAAAATATTCCATACCGAGAGTACAGACTCAAATCACCAAGACTCGGCTTCATTCCCTTCACGTCTACTTCTGTCCCTTACCACCACCACAACCACCACCACCCACCACCAAGCAACACCATCCACCACCCCCACCACCACCCACCACAACCCTCTCACACGATGACAAACAGGCAATGTCCACCTTCAGGAGCGTTAAGATAATAAGAGCAAACATAGACGGGATTCACAAACCTCTGCAGCCAAATAAGCAAAATAAAGAAATTCCAAATCTCTTATCAGTTACAGATACCAAAGTAACTGGTATCACAAAGGGTGCAATTTTCCTGGATATTTTATAAGAAGACTGGAGAGATTTCAAGAAATTGAGACGAATTGTCGAC
Source organism: Cherax destructor (assembly GCA_009830355.1). Lineage (NCBI taxonomy): Eukaryota > Metazoa > Arthropoda > Malacostraca > Decapoda > Parastacidae > Cherax > Cherax destructor. Next base: position 473,827 of record WNWK01000024.1, read on the forward strand.
GTCAGACAGTCGACAGCAACCAACAGCTGGAGCAGTTAGAGCTTACCAAAGGAAAACTAAAAAAAAATACCATTTCGAATAGGTAGCTACTTAAACACACACGAGAGGCTGAGCTTTAGTCATATATAGGTGTGTATACACATTAATTTTCACGAACAGACAGATACCCGATAAAAGGTAATTCACAATATGAAGAACTCACACACTTGTGATCACAGACCAAACTATTAAGAATAAGTAACGCCATAGAGAACAACCAACCCTTAGTGAGGAAAGCCAGAGAAAATGGACGTGCACATGAGCATTAGTAAGTAATGACAGCACGAGTAAATACCAACCCCTTTCTGTGGAAACCTCTGAGTGCACAGTTGGGACAGTTTCCACACGAGGCTTTAAAACAGGTGTAGCAGCTCTTTATAACTTTATTCGTTTGTAAAGTAAACAAGGTAACTAATACAAATCGAAAATAATATCCAATTTTGCAAATAGTACTGAAGCAAAACTCCCAATCCTAGAAAATTTCACTGACGGTGAGAGAGACTGGGGAAAAATTGGGACATTGGTGGAGGCTCAAATATAGATTACAAAGTTTATGGACAAATTGGCAACACATTATCTCACCATGAGAGATAAACGTTCAAATCTGAATGTTTTCTAAATTTCCTCGTCGGTCATCTCGGTGTAGGACGTATTGAGGCCTTTTCTAATTTAAGAGAGAAAGAAAAACGTCAAAAACTGACGTTCTGAAATGAGCACTGGATAACATTGGTGAACTTCGCGATAGAGCGAAGGACGTTTGAAATGGTCAGGTTCATAAAATAGTTAACATGGATCCTGTAAGCGCCACAAGGACAAGCGAAGACTGTGGAGTCTTCACTCATGAAGAAGGCAAGGAATACCTTGATGTCCAGAGGCTCGTGATGCAAGGAACTGGGGCTTATTTTCTTGGACCAAATCGAAGAACTGAGACTCGTAACTAGACCCAGAGGCATTAAAGATCAATGACCCTTCGCAGAATTAGCAATCACTCGTGACTTGATAATGGTCCAGATTAGACCGAAACGTCGTGCAAAGTTTCTTTTGGAAATTGTAGATTAGTAGTGAAGAACAAGGAACAACAAGCTTGAAGATAGAGAGGGTTGTTGTTGTGGTTGTTAGGATAGCTTTAAGCCCATAAGGGTCACAAAACGCTAATTGGAATAGGAAGAATGGAGGGCTCTCAAGTTCGATCTCAGCAAGAGTAAAATAACTAATTCCATGGATAGAGAACCCTTCACAAGCGTCACAGAACCATCCTTCTCCAATTCTTGAAGGGAAGGCAGAGACAAGTCTGACAGAACTGAACACGAAAAACCAGACATATTACTTTTTGATACTGAAATCTGGAATAACCGAGCCAAGCAAACCACTTATGGTGAACTTCAGTAAAACAATAAAGACAGGAAGTCTGCCAGACAATTGCAAGATGGCTAATGCAATTTGACCAAGATGAGCGCTAGACAGGAGATATTAAACTATGACCAGTATCGCTGATAAGCATCAAATGCCAGTTATTGTGGAAAAAACAGTAACAGCGGCGAGTAGCACCTTGATATCACGGACTCTTATCACAATTGATAAACACAGGTTCATGAACGGAAAATCCTGCCTCACAAACCTAATACATTTCTGTTACACCGTTAGAGTTACGGGCTAAGAGCTGTTACCCAACCTCGGGGTAAAGCGTGGTACGAATGTCGGATTTATTTGAGTTGAATTGTTCACCATATCACGAAATGCTCTACTTCTCCCTATCATATTCCTCGGTACTTAAGCCCCTCTGTTTAGGGATTTCTATATTAATCAATGCTATTAATCGTTCCTCACCCACTAGTACGTTCCCGGTAACAATCACGAGCACCTTGCATACCGTTTACCACCTGAGAAGGAAGCTGACTTGGCATTGTTAAAGAAAAGAAAAATAACCTGCTACTTGTTGTGGGCCCTGAGTATATATGTCTGCTTTCAGCGCACCCGAGATAAACCACAATACAGGAAACATATTTGTCAGCCGTAAGCACAGTGATCAGAGCCATCTAGTAGTGGTATACATCCCTAGATCGTCTGGTGATCCCCCCACTGTGTCGTTCAGAACTGTCAGGAATTGGGAAGGAGGGCGTAAGAGGGACTCATTTATTTTGTGTACGTAATTATTCCATCCAGTCAGACACTCTCGGGTTCTTTTCAGTTTGTGATATTGTGTGTTCAGTGTTATCATGTTGGCTTATGGAGAAAATTTTTGTAAACGTGTAAAGAAATGAAGAATATATGTCATAGACGTATATTATTTCTGAGCAATTTCATCCCGTAAGCAAAAATTGTGACCATTACTGGCCATTTCTTACAGTACAACACTGTTTTGCAGGCTTGCAACACAAGCAATGGAGTTTGTGAAGTTCTTCAGCTGTCATCCTCTTACTATAAAAGAACCACAACAACAAACCAACACTGTTCAAGCAATTAATTAGGCAGAGTATGCAAAGTCAGAGAGATGTTACCATCCCGGCAAGTCTTCGCACTTCCACAGCCGTGATTCGGGAAGTAGCAATACGATACAGTGATCACAATAAGGACAGTGGCCGTAGTTCTCTGTTTACAGTTGGGAAAGACAACTACAGCGCTAGTGAATAAATGTATAACACAAGTAAAACACACACACACACACACACACACATTGGTTAAGTAACTGTTACTGGCGTAATAGCGACAACTTTAACTCCTCACCTAGGTAACACTGCATTAATATCTTCAAATGAACGCTGAAGATTTACTCAACTAATACGCACACATTATCCAATATATATCCTTCATTCTGCTTCACTTCTGGTGTCATGTTCTACACACACACACTACTTCAGCGTGAGGGTAGTTAAGTGGAACGACCTGGATCAGGAATCAGTGGAAGCAGAGACCACGCACAGCTTTATGAGTAAGAAAAATAGATTCCAAAAAGCCATGAATAATCTGTGTACTAGTTCATGATTAGTTGAGACTTGGGTTCAAGAACTGAGAGCCAACTCCCGCAGTTACAAGTGGCCCATCAGGTGATCCGTCTCAAGTCAGCAGACTTGAGACGAAAACAAATTGCAAAAATGGCATCATATAATTTCCTCACGAGTGACAAAAACTTCATCAGTTGAATTGCGCGTCGACGCAGCCGGAGAAGACAAAAACTGTAGCGGTCGGGGGCAGAGGAGTTAGCAAATACTCCGAGGGCAGCTTAATGGTAGACCTTTCCTGTCATTAGAATAATTCCAGAATGCCCTCTTGCTTCGTCATTATAATGCTACAAGGCCCTCCTCCGGCATTATAATGCCGGAATGCTTTCCTACATAGTCATTATATTACTGCCTCATTGCCCTCGTACCCTGTAATTATATTGTTGCCAAAATGCCCTCATAACATTATAATAGTTTAAAACTGCCATGCTGCTCTATTTTAATAATAAAAAATACCCTGCTCCAACATTATAATAATTCAACAAAACCTTTTTACAACGTCATTACAATAACACAAGAATGACTTTTCGCTCCATCATTATAATGACAAAGATGCCTAATTGTTCCCTCATTTATGATGCCAAAATCCCCACTGCTCCGTCGACTGTCTTGGATGTGCATAGTTTAGCACTCATGACAGATTAACCGAAGTCCGGTCACCTTAACGGGGGTGTGGTTAGTGTCTAGTGCTAGTGGCCTCCTCTCTGGAAGGAGTGCCACCCTCCCCGCAGGGTGATTACCTAAGAGCCCAGCATCTCTCGGCATAAATGGTGGTGATGTTTACCCTTTCGTTTAAATTTTCTGGCACTTATGGCCAATGCCAATGAACGAATTATAGATATGAATTTGCTTTGCGACTATGATGTATATACTATGAACGTGAACTGGTAAGAACAGTAGCAAGTTGATACTGTAAATTTGATAATGTTAGGAATGGTGTATGTTTAAAGTGCTTTATTTATAAAGCACTTTAAACATATTTTTACGTTTAAAGTGCTTTATAAAGCTGTTTAAAGTGCTGTTATAAATAAAACAAACCTTGGCAGACCTTCTAAGAGGAATGTCATGATCTAAGGAATTAGTGTTCCGTTCATCTTCCTTGGATTAAAACCTGAATACTGCCCATCTCCAGTGTGTTGTATCATCCCCTGTGGTTTTAGCGCTTCCCAACAAATAAAATAATACAACGTGTGGTCGAGTTAGGAAATGAAGTTAAAGATGGTGATTGAGGAATGAGAGATGATTCTCTGGTCCAGGAAGAATGGTTTTTCATGGTGGTAATTTTTTTGTTGTATCCCTCGACCAATTCAGCAATTACCTGCTGGATTTGGAGGGGGTGTCTCGACCTCTTATAAGAGCGCTCAGCCTGGCATCTGCCTGAGCTGCCTACCTGTCCTTCTCTTGGCTGCCTTCCTGGCTCTACCTTCGCACCTCTCATAAATTTTATCTCTCTCTCCCTCTCCCCATCTCCCTCTCCCTCTCCCTCTCCCTCTCTATCTATCTATCTATCTATCATCTTAGCCAGAAACATGCCACCATTCAGTATACACTTTTATCCTAGACTCAGGATAAAAACTATTAATTTAAATTATGCTCAGGTAATTCACAAATCTCTATAAATACGGTTGACGTAAATGTTAAAATGATATATAAAAAAAACTGATTTTGGAAAATTGTTGTAGACGAGAGGAATGAACTGCCAAGTAGCGCTATAGAATTGAATTCTCGGGTAGCTTTATGAATAGGTTAGATAAATATTGGAGTGGAAATTGTTGGGTTTGAGAAGAACCTGCGTAGTAATGGTCATTAAGCTTAATGTTCTAATAAACATTAAGCTTAATGGGAATCTTTTTCCTAAATATTCCCTAATGTTCTGATATTGATTATCTAAATGCCTGGATTGCCCGACACAAGGATGTGCAATCCTGTTGGTGTGATAAATGGTTTAGAAAACCCAGAAGTTGAAGAATGAGACACTTTTGCAACATTTGGGAATATTTAGGAAAAAGATTCCCAAATGTTGCACAAGTGTCACCTTGAATCCTCCTGGTTCCTGGGGTATGTTGGGATACCGGGAAATAAACTGAAGGATGCCAGGGAAGGTTGCTGTTTCATGCTTGCTGTATACACATCTGCCTTAGAGACTTCATGGGTAACATACATAAATATGACCTTGGGAAGTGGCAGGTCCAGTGGGTCTTACAGTCGAGCAGTAAGTTAGACAGGTTTTTGGGATTTGGGTGCATGGCCCTTCTCTCCTACAAGTTTCCGTAACTTCGAAAGAATTCTTTGTCGACTGAGGATCGAGAACAGACACCCCACTCATAAACACCTGCTTTCAAGTGTTCATATAACTTTGTGACCTGAGGCACTCAGCTGTCGGTAGAACATATTTTAACTTCTTATAAGGACCTCGGGAATCTTTCAAAGGAGTCTTTTTGGAATTTCCAATTTAATAGCTTATTTTGGCATTTCTAATTTAATAGGTTATTTTAACTTGGTATAATAGACATTATTTATATTATGTGTTGTTTGTTCCATTATTTATTTAATTTTACCTTGGTTGTTCGTGTGTGTATTTTGAATTTTCTTCTTGTCCAGAATACTGAGCAATTTGCCAGATCAAAATGCTCTTAAAATCTCGAAACTTTCCTCCTGGTCTTAGTAAGTCAATGATCTTCAATTATTCCTAACAATCACCTGCTGTTCTCAGCTACCTATGTTAGCATAATTAAAAAAAATACCTTTTAGAATTACGGTTATTATTTTTGTCAGTGTCTTGTATAAATTTTGAATCTTACTTTATTAAGAAATGAACCACTGAAAGATGTTATATATTTTTTTTACAAGTTGCCAAGTTGCCTTATTAAATAAGTAATTTAAGAAATCTGTGTTTGATAATAAGTAATATTCATGATATATCTATAGCTTTTATTTGGTCAGTTGACGAAAGTGGTCTAATTAATCTAATTGTTATGACACATTCTTGAAAGATGAACAGCCAGAGTGGAGCTGCTGATGGCTGCCCGTCTTGTGGTACACAAGTTAGTCTTCTGGCTTTTTCGAAACTGGACCAAGTAGATAATGTGAATCTTGCACATGGTGCTTAAAACTACGGACATCTCATTCTAATACTGAATTTTCTGTTTGAATGATAAATCTTGCAACGGCGAGTCTTTGCTCGTGATAAATTGATATGAAAAATAGGATGATAGGGAGTGCATCCCATTGTGGTGTATCACCTGGTGCTAAGGAAGTACGAGATGTGCCTTAATACACATCTTGGTACAAAGGATATCTCCTACAGTCTATTTGCTAACCTCTGGTCCAACTCTCGGGCATGCTACTTCCAGTAGTGGGTCCCGCCCACCTGCCAAGTGATTTCAGCTGCTACACCTCATCTAACTTAAGTATGAATCTGTTAGGTAAAAGGAAACATGTGCAACTAATGCGACATTTTTACTGTGACAACTTTTCGCTCCCCAGAAGCTTTGTCAAGCCGTAATAATGTCGGTAATTCTGCCTTGCTTCAGATTTCCAGGCAGAGGGACTGATTACCTCATCTTCTACTGTCTCCAGTTTCAACACCTTCAGATTACCCCTCTACTGAACTGATAAAGTCACTAGTTAACGAAACGTCTTCATAATTATCAAGTGTTGCATATGTCATAATTCCTCATCTTATTGGTTTTGTATATTAATGTTGCAATGGTTAACGTTTTAAGTTTCTTAGCTGCCTTACCTGCAGGATACTGCAGGTTTCTCAAAATCATTCTCATATATCCACAAAATGCGTCAAACTGTCTTGAGATGTGTTTTCTCGCCTGCTAATGCAGGCCATCATCTGCCCCGAGTATATTAAGCATGCATTATATATACTGAAATTTCTATATTTGTTTAAAGGCAGAACTGACTGCACTTCCAACATTAGAATAGAGGAGCGCAGTAGTGGGTTTACTGGCTCATCCTGCTAACACTCAACTCATCTACACTTGAGAGACATTCAAGGATGGATTTTAACAAGTTGTTAAGTAGACAGTCTATAACCAATGACCAAATGCGCTCACGTGTGATGCTAGTATCAGATGCCTTACGGATTACTCCATTAAGAATTACCTTAATAGACCCTGAAGGTAATCCCGGACAGTAGATCGTAGTGCCAAGCTCGGTAAAAGGCATCAACATTACCCAGTGTAATTATATAACTGAACTTCAAAACAGCCTCCCAGCAATTAAATGTACTTTGATCAGTAGGCCTACTCCATTGCTCTTTATTCGTTATTTAAACTTTCCCGAGAGCTTTTGTTCCATTCTCCCCTTTCATCAGATTAAGAAATGTCAAAAACTCTTGGTGACAATGAGAAAAGCAAAGAGTTTGCTTGATCTAGTGACCGATGACGCAGAGGAGAGGATCAAGAGCTCTGCTCGACGGTGACGTCCTAGAATAATTATCTCGTTGACACAGTAGCAAATGATGGCAAAAAAAAAATTCTGCTCTGAAATTATAGTCAAAAATAGTCACGTTGGTTAATAGTTCATGGTTATCTTACTTTTTTTCCTGTTTATTAGCCACCTCCTTTAAAACACTTATTTACTCTGCTTTCTTTCTCAGGTTTACTCTCACACTCCCTCTCACACTCAATCTCGTTTTTTTTTCTCATCCTCTTCCCTTCCCTCCCTCTTCCCTTCCTTCTCTCATATTCTTTAACTTAAACCGAAGGGTTCTACAAGATTAATGACGAAAGTTCTTTAAGTAAATTTTACAAGCTTTGAGATGTTATCTGACCTCGAATTATTTCGCAACTGTCATTAGCAATTACTCTCTCAAGTGATTTTATGGGTGTATGCTTCATTAAGCCACAATCATATTGCATAGAGGGGAACAGTTAAAGCATTGTGCGAGTCATATCTTTCCTTGCGTCCTTTGACCTGATTTCTCTAATATCTTATTATCAGTGGGAAATAAACTAGATACGTATCGTTCGCTGCGCGATCTGAGAAAGGTATCGTATTACCATGAGCCTGCGTCTTCCTACCTCGATATACGCAAAAGGAGCATTACAGAGTATATCATAATTTCCTTATGAGGTTAACTGTCAGCAGTGAAGATTTGAAGCCAGTCAGAAGAGGCATTTACAAATCGCATGGAAATTACTATCTCGATTTCTTCAATCAAATGGTATATTGGCCCCTGCAAAGACCAAAACTCATTCGAACCTTCTAAGATAGCCTAGCTTTTAAATTTAAAGCCGATCAGTTAAAGCATTAGTAAAAGTGCAGACCAATAACCCAAAATACACTAGCACATTAAGTTAGAAGCCACTCAGAAGGTGAATTTTCAAGATATCGGCACTAATCAATTTTCCTGACTTAAAAAAAATAGCAACTTGGCACATTGCACAGACCATAATGAATTCAAACGTATTTCTAATATAGTAACTATATTTAATAAACTGGAAAACAAAAAATTGGGAAAGGCAGTTCAAATTCCGGAAAAGTTTAAATATAGGTGACTGGAGGTCACCTGTACAGGAACCTTTCCCAACTTTAGTGTACACCAGCCTTGAAAATTTGAAGCCTATCGGATGACGTGTTCTTAATTAAATTACAAGCGACTCTTGATTTAAGGAATTTGACATGACCTCTCTTTTTCTGGATGGCACCTGAGTGCTTCATATTGTCCCATAGGCAATGTATAACCCCTACAGGTTTAGTGTTCCCTATAATTGAAATAATAACAAGAGTAATCAAATTATAAATGTAAACCTTTTATGAAGAAGCTGAAGAGAAAAGTTGAGACAAGTGTTAAGATATCCACGAAGTGGCACCTTCAATCACTTATGTTATCGTGATGACCTCGAGAAAAGTGCAGTTAGAGAGAAGCTGCCGATGACTTAATCTTGTGCTATAACAGTTATCTCCTGGCTGTTGATGAAGCTGGGACAAGTGAGCATTCTTGAGAACATTTGCATCAATATGATAAAGTGTATATCAGTGGTATATAACACCTGTATGATGAATCAGTCACATGTGTAACATCTGCGTATCATTATAAGACCAGGAAGGATCTAATGGAACGACAGGTTAAGCAAGAATGACTGTGGATGTGTTGGGTATCCAAGTCTACCCAGTCCATAATTTGGCTGAGTTGAAAACATGGTATCCATGATAGTGTAACCTAACGTTTGCCTCGAATAGAGTGGATATTCCTCCAGAATATCCACTTCACTGTGCTGTCTAATGATCATATTAGTCCTGGTATTTGCCTCACGTTGTCTAGTGACCTCGAGTCCCAGTAGGGCCATAATGACGTGCAGTAATTATCATCACACTAGTTACAACTTGCTGTCTAGTAATTATCATAACAATAGTTACAACTTGCTGTCTAGTAATTATCATAACAATAGTTACAACTTGCTGTCTAATAATTATCACCACAGTAGTTACAACTTTGTCTAGTAATTATCATCACATTAGTTAGAATTTGCTGTCTAGTAATTATCATCACACCAGTCCCAGTACGTAGTTACATAGTATCTACTAGTCATCATCACACCAGTCCCAGTACGTAGTTACATAGTATCTACTAGTCATCATCACATCAGTCTGAGTAGTCACATCATGCTATCTGGCGACCATCATCGTCTGTGTTTTCTCAGCAGAAAAAGTAAGCAACCTCCGGGTAGACAGGGGCAAGTTGATGATTGATGAGGCTCACAGCCGTGGTTACCTCCTCTCCTGTAAACGTAAAGGTTAGAGCGAAGTCTTCTGTGCCGACATGGACATTAGGGATAACGTTTAGTAGGTCGTTACAATTGACTTTCCATAAGAAGGGACCAAGCACACTCCCTGTGTGGGTGTCAAACTTGTACTCTTTTTATCTTAGCTTCTCTTAGAGTCTGAGTTTGAAGACATTTACTAAGGAGTATGTTTTATGAGGCGTTAAACCAGCGTGGGTCATTCGGTGCAAGGACTGGTAGAGGTTCTATCCTCCATCAGCTAATGATAGCCAGGATATTGTTGATCGATAGGAAGTTGTAAAGATTTAAAGATTAGTAGTACATGTTGCTTTCCTAGGTGCGTTTGGTACAATTCACTGCCAAAGGTGCCAGCAATGTCCATTTCAACCATGCAAGTTCTGGCGAATTCCTGCAAATACTGATGCCACCTAGTGGAGAGTTCAGCAGCAGATCTCTTGCAGATCGACTCTTTCTTAAACCAAATTGTCGATCATAATGTAACACAAGTCAATAAAAGACATTATTTGATATTGTCTTAGGAACGTTTTCTGTCTCAGACTCGAAGATTTGTTTAAGTAATTACGAACTACCGCAGAGAAAGGGAGTTCTTAAGCACTGGAATAATTTTTTTTAATTGTATGCTGGTATAAGGGTGGTTAAAAATTCCCAAATTCCTCTTGGAATTACTTCAGACCAAACGATCTCCTTGAGTATGGAGATGCTGGCTGAGGACTCACACTCCAAGAAAGTGGAGTTACCCCTCCCTTGACCATCAGCAGCACCACTCCCATTCCCCAAACACTGCAAGACTATTACTGCCTAAGCGGTTTCCAGTAAACAATATCTGTAGTGTTTACTGTCCTAGCTTTTCCGAACATGAGATAGAATATGGTGCCTAGAGGCTTAGTAAGTTTACTTAGGTACAGGTACACATACATACAATTATCATACATAGTAATATGGAAGAAATGTGATTGCAAATATGTAAAAATACCTCAGTGAAAATAGGAAATGAAACCTGAGCGCTCTCATGTGTGTACACATCTTCAGAGGAATGATATGTGTGTAAGCACGTGAAAGCGCTCAGTCTATATTTTCTATTTTGACTGGGGTATTTTTACACATAGCAACATATGTGTAAATTACGTAGGATATCCAAAAAACAGTTACTTATTTCCACTGGGGTCCTTAGTAACTGCCTCTTCATATTTCCCACCCAGTATACCATTCCTAAGAATTTTTTAAGTTAATTTGATTCATGTGTATCCCTTAAAATATATATACCAATTAAAGTTTGTTAAAACTATCTAGATAGTTACCAGTGTTAGTAAACAAGATGTGTTTCGCTGGTTGTGGGATTCTTGAAAATAATATCCTTGTATCTTATAAGCCCAGCCCTCTCTGCCTCACAGCACGTAAAAAGGAATAGTAAACAGTGTGGCATAGGTTTCTAATCTTCTAAATATCAGTGATGAAGATTTGAAGCCAATCGGATTAGGCATTCTCAAGATGCAAAGCGAGGCAGGAATAGTGTGGTGCTGCCTGCGTGCTGGCCGCCTCTCGCTTAGTGTGGTGCTGCCTGCGTGTCTGCCTCTCACTCAGTATCATGCTGCCTGCGTGTCTGCCTCTCGCTTAGTGTGGTGCTGCCTGCGTGTCTGCCTCTCGCTTAGTGTGGTGCTGCCTGCGTGTCTGCCTCTCGCTTAGTGTGGTGCTGCCTGCGTGTCTGCCTCTCGCTTAGTGTGGTGCTGCCTGCGTGTCTGCCTCTCGCTTAGTGTGGTGCTGCCTGCGTGTCTGCCTCTCACTCAGTATCATGCTGCCTGCGTGTCTGCCTCTCGCTTAGTGTGGTGCTGCCTGCGTGTCTGCCTCTCACTCAGTATCATGCTGCCTGCGTGTCTGCCTCTCACTCAGTATCATGCTGCCTGCGTGTCTGCCTCTCGCTTAGTGTGGTGCTGTCTGCGTGTCTGCCTCTCGCTTAGTGTGGTGCTGCCTGCGTGTCTGCCTCTCGCTTAGTGTGGTGCTGCCTGCGTGTCTGCCTCTCGCTTAGTGTGGTGCTGCCTGCGTGTCTGCCTCTCGCTTAGTGTGGTGCTGCCTGCGTGTCTGCCTCTCGCTTAGTGTGGTGCTGCCTGCGTGTCTGCCTCTCGCTTAGTGTGGTGCTGCCTGCGTGTCTGCCTCTCGCTTAGTGTGGTGCTGCCTGCGTGTCTGCCTCTCACTCGGTATCATGCTGCCTGCGTGTCTGCCTCTCACTCAGTATCATGCTGCCTGCGTGTCTGCCTCTCACTCAGTATCATGCTGCCTGCGTGTCTGCCTCTCACTCAGTATCATGCTGCCTGCGTGTCTGCCTCTCGCTTAGTATCATGCTGCCTGCGTGTCTGCCTCTCACTCAGTATCATGCTGCCTGCGTGTCTGCCTCTCACTCAGTATCATGCTGCCTGCGTGTCTGCCTCTCACTCAGTATCATGCTGCCTGCGTGTCTGCCTCTCACTCAGTATCATGCTGCCTGCGTGTCTGCCTCTCACTCAGTATCATGCTGCCTGCGTGTCTGCCTCTCACTCAGTATCATGCTGCCTGCGTGTCTGCCTCTCACTCAGTATCATGCTGCCTGCGTGTCTGCCTCTCACTCAGTATCATGCTGCCTGCGTGTCTGCCTCTCGCTTAGTATCGTGCGGGGGCAGCAAAAAGAGGTTAGTGTTGGGCTGGTGCAGGAATGAGTGCCCAGTGAGCATGTCCAATTGGTAATGATGGCGGCCAGCGGTGGCCCGAGCCACGCCAACTTATACCTGAGGCTCCTGGGCCGTCACCTGCTGTTACTCCTACTGCTTCTGCTGCTGCTACTGCCACTGCTGCTGCTACTGTTGCTGTTGCTACAACTCTTGCTCTTTCTGATGCTGTTTCTACCACAGTTGCTATTGTAGTCTTCAGCGACTGCTTCAGCGACTGCTTCTGATGCATCTTGTTTCTGAGCTCTTCACATATCTACGCCTGATGGTAACTTCGCAGCTAGCAAACTGGTCGGAGCATGTGGAGGTTTAAGTCCTGAGTCTCGTGCTGCTGTAGGTGCTTCTGCCGACGCGGGTTGCTAAGGTTTCAGTCGGAGTTCCTCACGTGGGTGCTACTGTGCATGTTGTTACTGTTGATTACGGATATTACCACCCTCAACCCGCTATTCTTCGAGTTTTTTACCTATAAAACCTTGAGCAGCCATTAACAATAGTGATCTTGACGTTGCCGTTCCCACGGAAAGAAAATATGTTGCTCTTGTTTCTGATTTTAAAGTTGGTAAAAGATTTTTGTTGCTGCTATCGTTGTTTTTGCCCCTCTATCTTTAATGTTGTTTTTTTAATATTTCTGGTACTGGTGTTTTTTGATGCTTTTATAGATGTTTTTGCTGTTCTAATATTTCTAATTCCGCCATTGTTTGATACAGCTCTTGTTCCACGATCTTGAGGTAACCAAATAACGATCTTTATAAACGTTATTAGATTTACTATAAACTATCCTAGATTGTGCAAGGAAAATTCTTTAAAATTAAAAAGTAATAAGAAATAGAAACGTAATAGTTTGTATTATATAACGTCATACGAGCCTTGACTTTAAGAATATCCAATTTATGTATCCCCAAAAGAGGATACATAAAGTGCATAGACGGACACAGTGGGATTCTCAACACTCACTGTATCCAGAAGGCAGACTGGGTCATGGCTGTCAGAAATACTACTCGTCATTGCTCTGCCATGCCGGACTTTCTAAATCCTGGCCATCACTCAGGGGATACGTCTATACACAGGTGCTTTCCGTATTTCCCCTGTCGAGACCCTTATTGTTAAGTCTGGTGAACTTCTCTTGGATCTCCGCCGTCAAGAGCTGAGCCTTCACTGCCTGTTTCTGGCTAGGCATACACCCGTCAGCCCAGCTTATTCTGCACTTTTTGCACTAAGAGATTAGGAGGGGGGAAGCCTTTTGCTCATTTCACGTTCAGATGAAAGCTCCTCCCCGGAAGTGTTATTTCGAAGTGTCTGCGATCATAGAGGTTAGGTTATATCCCTGCCCTCCAAGGACGATGCCCTAGGTATGTCTTTGCAGGCAGTGCACAGGGGCCCCTAAGTGTCAAACTCTAGTGATGACCTTGGCTAATTTTATGGAGCATGATTTTGTTTATGCTCCAAAAATAGTCTTTATTGACGAGTCAAAGAACAAGGAGAGAGAAGGAGGGGTATTGGCTTTCCGTTTGTTGCCGGTGAAGACTCTCTCGGAGCAGTTACCACACGAGTCTTTTCTGATACTACGAGTTCATCGCTGCTCAGTATACTGCTGCTCATCCTCTAGTTCAGAAGATCTCCATGTATGCCACACGGATGTGAAGTTCTGGTGGAGCCCAGGCCATATTGGGGTCCCGAGAAGTGAGTAAACAGATGCCTAGGCAAAGCTGTTCTTTATCAGACTTCTGTGTCACCGTCGCTTCACAGGACACATACAAAGACATCCTTGTGAAATGACGAGCCTTATGAACCCTACAGATAATCAGAAAGTTCGATAGGAGGTGGGATTTTTGGACCTCCTTCAACAAAAATCAATGCTTTAAGATGACCTTGTTGACTGAGGATCGGGTCACATAAGGTATATCACCAACAGTCACCTGTTTGCAAGTGCTCCTACTTCCCTCTGTGACATTCAGATGACTATAAAACACACTTTAATTATTTGTTTACGACTTAGGCCTTTTCGCTCCTGTCAGGATTCGTTATATGAATCAGGATGCATGTAGGGATGACTGGGACATTCTATGAGAGTCTTTTGACATTAAGTCACTGGGCTTTTTAACTGATGCTGATTATTTTAACTATGTGGGCTAATATTTATTTTTGTGTTTTATTCATGATATTAGTATTTTATATTTCCTTAATTTTACCTTTGATGTTTGTTTTACGATGCAAAGATGCTAAATGATGTACCCAGTCAGTGCTCTTCAAACCTGAAAACTACTTACCAATTCTACCTGTCTCTTTTTCGTCTTAATTTTCACGTTCTCTGTTCTCGTTTGGGATTACTGCATTATATTTGTTAGTAATTTTTGACAGTCCTGATTAACCTTATACCCTTATCCATTTTTTAGCTTTACTTTTAAAATTCTAGCTGCATTTGTATACTAAATTCTGACCAAACTTCATTTTTCTAGTTTCTGTCTGGAGTTTTGAGACTCTGTGACCGCGGGTTCGAACCCCACCCGTGTTATAAAATAACTCGGAGCAATAAAACTAGGTGAAGGGAAGCTGTTTAGGGAGGAGGAAGTGCGGTTAGTGAGGATGTTATTTCGGCAGATTCTGACTTGGAAAAAAATGTCATGGAGAGAAATGGAGGGTAAGTAAATTTGAGAGGAGGTTAGTAAAGGGTAATGGGATGGGGTATTAATGAATGGGGTTTGGGGATGGGGCTGGTAGGATGGTGAAGCACAGGCATTATGGGCAGGAAGGGAAAAGGTGTGATGTGTGATTTGGTGATACTGCGTGCGCCGGGTATAAGTTATGAATGTATTCGGCTCACACAAGATCAACCACAAATCATGTAATCTCATCGCTCGGTTACCTTAACACAGCGGTGATGTTTGAGCGATTCATGTCTTGGTGTAAGGGCCTCTTTATCTGGAAGGAGTGCCACTCTGCGCACTGGTTGCTTGTCTAAGACTTCAGCATCTCTTTCAGCAAATATGGTGGGGATATTTCTCCTTTCGTCTAAATTTTCTGACACAGTCAATGAATGAACGAATTATTAACAAGGTGTGTGTGACCATGTTATGTTACATAGGAGTGAGTGGAGACAAGTGATACCTGACTGTTGCACTTGTTTCTTCTGGGTCTTTTCCTGGTTCGTCTAGTATCTGTCCTGAGTTTTCCTCTTCCTTCTCCCTTCACTATCACTCCCTCCTCTATTTTCCTCTTCGCCTCTCTACTAGGTCAACATTCGGACACATTGTCTCAGGGTGAAGCCTCTTTTGGACCGATTCATGGCGGATTTTGGGTGTCCAACAGACTATGTATGTATTTACCGAACTTCACAGCGCAACGTATACACATGAAATTATTTCTCATTTTGAAGGGGGATGCTTTGGTGATAGTGAAGGTAACTTCCTTTCTTTGCTTTTCACTTCACTTATACTTTATTCAGTATTTCTCGCATCGGGATACGTCTCCTTTTTCCTGCGGGGAAGTGAGAAGAGAAGAAATTACTGTCAATAAATCTCTCTGATCTTACTCTGGGTCGCTCACTAAACAATCCCTCGATACATTCTTTATTTCAAAAATAATGATTTTCTGTAGACATATGCAATGACCAGAAGAGTAAAAACACACAATCCTGCTGGAAAAAATAAAAGATAACTCACTCTTTGGTCTACTGAATCGAAATTTCGTATACGGTTTACTTAGCGAAGTGTAGTTTGTCTTTTACAGAAAATGAGTTATTGCTTATTTATTTACATATTTTGTTGAAGAATTAGACACTTTTGCAACATTTGGGAATCTTAATCGTGTGAACGTTTCGCCAACAAGTGGCTTCCTTAGTCCGATACAGAGATAAATGGTGGAAGAGGAGATGGAATTTGAGGTAATCAGTCCCTGAGCCGTGAGTAGACGTGGTATTAAATTACGTCATCTATCAACTCATTCTATTTGTTCTAATTATCTGTCTTTTTAATTGGTTTTAAGCATTTTTATTGCTACGCGACGCGTTATATCTAGAAACATCAGTGGTGACGAAGCTTGACCGGCCTCAGCCCTTGATTAAGAACCCAGCAGTCGATTTTTCGGTATAAATGATGGGGAGATTTTCCTTTTTGTCAAAGTTTTGTTGCGACTTGTAGCGTATGACGTGAAAGAAATTATGGTTCGGACATCGACTAAAAGATTTAGAAAATGTTTTATGACTGAAGTGCGATTAATATTTCTAATGGCATTTACTTAATCACGATACAGGAAACTGGTGTTGACAGTTTTTTCAAAATTGCTTAAAGTGATAGAGGGATTTAATAGTGATGTCTTTTATGGGAGACGTACGAAATGGCTGTTTTAATTCATTCCTATTTATACTTTCTCGTATAGTTTTTATTTTATCTTGCAAGTCATAATAGAAAAAAAAAGTTGAGGCAAGCAGCTACCCTTTAGGCACCTCGCTAGTGACCATTTTCCCCAGTGACGTCTTTCCTCCTATAACTGTATTTTCTTTGCAGATAGAAATCGTTTATCCCTCTGAAATAAATCGTCATTTATTCCTTCGATATTCTGAAGTTTCCAATTTAGTCTTAAATAAAGAAATTTCAATACAATCTTCGTATCTGTTTCTTGAAAAACAAATTATGACTTATAAGAGCCTAATATTTTTTTTAATATGTAGGAACTTACTGATTGAAAAGTGAATTGTTCTTAGTAAGGATCCTATACTGAAAACTGAACTGTTGCTGGTAAGGTTTCCACACTGGAAGTGTCTTGTCCAATTTTTCTAGACTGTTTTTTTTTCAGGTATATCCAGAACTCTTGCAACCTATACAGACCGTGTCTGTGTGTTTCAGATACTGGGTGTCTGTTAGTGGGATGCGTCTGTGTTCATTTCCTCTCCCTTCCGCACTCACCTCCATTCAATTAATATGAATAAAGAGATTACTGATAATCCGCGGAACCTTCTAGCCATGGAAGGCTTAGAGACGATATACGAATAACAATAAACCAGAAAATATTTTTGTTTTTCCATCCTTCCCCTTTCATCCTGTGCCTCTGTGGTCACATATATTAGGTTTATTTATGTTATCTTGATCTCAGAAACAGAAGTGGCTGAGGGATATCAAGAAGATAGCAGGGTGCTCTTCCTCTGTGGCTGCACAAAACATCGATAAAAAGCATGAGGTTTCTATTGAAAACCGACAGGTTGAAAAACGAGACATGGTCTCTTGTCTGGTTTCTTATTTTATTCTCTCTCTCTCTCTCTCTCTCTCTCTCTCTCTCTCTCTCTCCCCTTCCTTTTTCTAGTTCTTTTCCGCTTCTTGCAGTAAGTTCTCGTTTCTCCCATTTCTCAATTATTTTTTTTCGTTTCCTTTATTTTGACCTCGAATTGTGTGGTATTTATTGTGCCTTTCGACTTTCTCGAACGTTTTGTTTTATATCTGATTTGTCATAATTTTCTTTACCTATATTTTAGTAAAAAAAAAAAATTAGGAACGCATTGTTGGTACGTATATTGTTGAATATAATATTAGATATAATAGGTATGCATGTATATATAAGTATACTAGTATGTATTGTGTATGTCGCTTAAAATATGTGAAAAACTACGTAGATGTGCTTTGAAATTCTTTTAGTTCTGATAACAATTACTTTGAGGAAGGAAGGAAGGAAGGAAGGAAGAAAGGAAGGAAGGAAGGAAGGCCTCGAGCCTGGTGTCTAGCTTATGATCCGAAGAATTGAAGCTACTTTTCCCTTCCTCGGATCAAGCCTGATTGCTTGTCAGACAGCCAGGCGTTGTACGAAACCGTACGCTTTTAGTGCTTTCCATTGAGTGTAATTAACTCGAAGCTTACCATAGTATCTGAAGCTGAAAGGAAAAAATTAAAACCACTACTATAATATTTAAAAAAAAACAATAATAATTATATCCCAGCTATGCACCTTTTGTAGGCATTATCCCTCATCAATGCCCATTGTATAGACTTTATACTCCAGCTATGCCCTTGTACAAGCATTATAAATCCCCTATGCCTTTCCTTTAAGTACCCGACCCTAGCTATGCACCCTGTGCAATCATTGTGCATCAGCTATGCCTCTCTGTTACGCCTGATGCTCCAACTATGCTCCCTGTACAGGCATTCGCCCACTGCAAATAGCGGAACCATTTAGCTTTAAACCTGATGGGTTTTTATCTTCCAGTAATTGTCTGGAAAAACATGGCATTTCCAGCAAGATAATGTGCTTCAAGTATGACGCTGTTACTTATTATGATTTCGGAAAAAAAACCTCGGCCATGTAAATGCTGTCAGACAGGTTGGTGAGTTTGTGAGACCGTACGTCTCTTGAATATTGATAGATCTAGCTAACTTTTTTGTGAGTTGTTGTTTAAGTTAGAGGGGACAGCAGTGAGGCTAGGAGGTCAGCAGTGAAGCTGGGAGGTTATAATTAAGACTGGGAGGTCAGCTGTGAGGCTGGGAGGTTAGAATTAAGGCTGGGAGGTCAGCTGTGAGGCTGGGAGGTTAGAGTTAAGGCCGGGAGGTTAGAATTAAGGCTGGGAGGTCAGCAGTGAGGCTGGGAGGTCAAAAGTGAGGCTGGGAGGTCAGCAGTAAGGCAGGGAGGTCAGCAGTGATCCTAATGATACACTGAATACTTATGATTAATTAGGTTAAGAAAGATCATTTATGTCCCTTCCTCTCTTCCTCCCTCCCTCCCTCTCATCCACCCTCTCTCCCTCCCTCTCTCCCTCCCTCTCTCCCTCCCTCTCTCCCTCCGCTGACTGCCTATATATCTAAAATACATTTTCTGTTCTTACTATTTCATAAGATATGGAAAAAATACTACTGTTTTTTTTTCATATCAAGTGACAGTCCATCATAATTGTCCTCGCTAGACATTCGTTCTGCCTTTAGTCTCAGTTTTAAGACAGGAGTTGTTTTGTTTATCTATTTGAGCCGTAGCAAGAGCTAAGAAAATGTAGTGACAAGGACGCTTTCTGTTGTTAGAAAAAGATACTGGGAAAAGAGCAAGTGATACAATGGTTTTTAAATGTGGGTAGAAAATCTAATTCGTGTAAGGAGGTAAATGCCAACAACTTAAGAGGGGTATAGGGCACACAAATACATTCACTACCTAGGCTATCGCACACTATCCTAGGATATCCCAGCCTATCCCACACTATCCAAGGCTATCCCACACTATCCTAGGCTATCCCACACTATCATAGGCTATCCCACACTATCATAGGCAATCCCACACTATCCTAGGCAATCCCACACTATCCTAGCTTATCTTACACCCTCCTTGCCTATCTTACACCTTTATTGAAGACGTTTCGGTCCTGGGATCCTGTGAATTTCAAATACAGTTCGAGATTATTAAGGTCCGAGTACCGAATCTTCCACAGTAAAGGTGTTCTAAATGAATGCATTTGTCAATTTGCCTCTAAAGCCAGTGGAAGCCTGACCACGGGTACCACCGGAAAACAAGTGGCTTAATTACCGATACCCAGCACCGGTAATCTCTAAAAATTGCTTAATTACCGATACCCAGTACCGGTAATCTCCAAAAGTGGCTTAATTACCGATACCCAGCACCGGTAATCTCCAAAATTTGCTTAATTACCGATACCCAGTACCGGTAATCTCCACTCCCTGCACATAGACGTGGATTTCTGTTGTGGCTCGGACAATGTCACGGTCCTGGAAAACGAATGAGCAGACGCTGAGGCGATGGCTGATATTTTGAACTTGCTCTTCAGAAGATTTCTGACTCGGTGACTTCATGGACCTCATAAGTCGCTATGTCTTTGGGAAGTAATGAGCCCGGTGGGTCCTAAAGGCGAGCAACACGTATATTAGAGATGGTGTGGTTGTTTGATTCAAGTTCGTCAACAGGATTAGTAATTTTGAGACTAATCTCTGCTGATAGAAGATAAGGCATACACACCTCATAGTCTGCTTGTAGGTACTAATGCGACTGTGTGCGACTTGTATGGACCTCAACGAAACGTTCGGATGATTTATTCTTAACTAACAATTTAAAATATTAAACTGATGCATCATATTTTAACAATCGGTAATATTTGATTTTTTTCTTAGTGTCTTTTTTTTTAATTTAACCTTGGCTATTCTAATGTGTTTTGTATTATTTTAGCTGCCAAGAGTTTTGAGTGATATTCCAGGTCAAAGGTCTCAACTTGCTTCCTGCTCTGGCAAGACCACCGGATGCTTAATCCCTTATATCCAGAACTGGTAAGCCAGAGGCTTCTTAACTAGGGATACACAGCATTGATCAACCCAGTGATACATTACACTGGTAAGCCAGAGGCTTTTTAACTAGGGATACACAGCATTGATGAACTAATGAATGCTCGACCAGTGATACATTACACTGGTAAGCCAGTGGATACTCAACTAGCTTCTCCCACTGGAACTTTTCTACGCAATAAGTATCACCATCAACTGATGCACTTCCGTGCTGGCCAGGTAAAAAAGATACATTACGGATACCATACATCCGACGTTTCGCTCTTAATTCTAACGATAAGTCGTCTGAAAATAGTTTGTTTTTGTTTTACACGGTGTCTTTTGACCATACACGTTAGTAAGTCTTGTTATAGAGCATTTTTGATAGCATATTCAGTATATTTTTTACAATGGCTTGGCATACATATGCTGAGGGAAGTACACCTTTTAGGGCATGCTGTGTTTATTACAATTGCTGTTATTAAATTAATATTGACGAGGCTTGAGAAGCTCTGCAAAGATTGAGTTTAATAAACAGTATTCCCGTGGTTTGTAAATGCTGCCAGCCGTAGGAGACACATGTGATGCCAACAACTTGGGCAGTTTGTAGGTGGCTAGATAAAATATAAAGAAACTTAGTGGGTTTCCAGCTTTGTGTTAGGTATAAACTCTCATTCATAGTTGCAAATTGTTTGTCTGGATCTGATTTTGGGGGGATTTTAGTTTATAATTTTGTTGAATTGTTTGTGTAATGTAAATAATTTTAATTGTATAGTTCTCATGGAGAATGATAATTTTAAGCGCTAAACCCATGTAGGTCATTCAGGACAAGACGTGTGGTGGAGGCTCGAATCTCCGTCTGCTAAGTGCGATATGCTTTTCCTATTTGTACTCACCTAGATGATTAGTTCTTAAAGAGTAAAGCTTTTGTTGTAGTGTTTCCTTTCTCAGTATTAGCCTTGTTACACAGTTATTAAAATTAATTTAGTACTGTAGTGCCTAGTACCTACTGGAGCTGATCAGTCGTCTGTCATCAACTGTGAAGAAATGCTTTAGTGTTCTTGTAGGGATTTGTTTTTATGTCCGTGATTGTTAATCTGCAGTTGCATTGTGTTGTTCTTCCTGTTAATAGTATTCAGAAATAATCCTTAACTATTTTCAGATTTTTTTCATGACCTTGTGTGTGCATCGTATCTCCTTTTTTTTACTCCTGTTTCCCAACGAAGTTGTTTTCTTTGTCTTCAAGTTTTGCGATTTGTTTGTTTTTTTATTACTGTTTAGATTGCCCTGTTTTTATTTGTTTTTTTTTTCAGTATCAGATTAGTGTTGGGTCAGATTAGTTTTCCCATCTTTTAACCTCGCATACCAACCCTTCACTGACCTTTGTTCCTGACTCCACCTACGCCTACCCTCCTCTACACCTTTTATAACCGACTTTCTCCCTCTAAGTGTTCATTAACAGACCTCAACCTTTCCCTACCGACCTTTTTCTTCTACATCTTCCACTCCCGACCTCTTCCCTGTACCTCCCAAACACACATACATTCCAGTGGTCAGATCCGGACACCAACCGAATCATTAATACCAATAAATATAATCCACCACTATAACAATGCAATAACACAGGTTGTATTTGTTGTGGTGAGGGTCACCAGCCTGCCTTCGTAATTGAGGTCGTGAAGATAACCTCTTCTGCCACTGTGGACGTGAGCTCATTAACCTGCGTCATCTTGTGGCCAAGGCGGCCAAGTAATTTGTAGTGTCTTGTTGTCCCCAAGTTGGACGGTGTCATCGGTTCTACCTCAGGCTACTTCTTGTGCAGGATTTAAAAGAAGGAGATGAAAGTTTTTTTTTTCTGTGGGAAAGTGAGGCAGATTGTCATAAAATTGAGGGTTTCGAGGTTGACATAGTGTGTGGGGGAAGAGGCTGTTGTGAGGGTGGGTGTGTCCTTGGGAAAGTGGGCATGCGTCCTCTGGGAGGTCGGTATATATACCCTCAGGTGCTCAAAAGATGATGGTTGTGGGTGACGATTTCAGACACCAATATTGAGGATTCATCGAACAGTGGGATGGAATAAAAGACAATGATAGGGATAACCCGAACGACGGAGATAACACGAAAGACTGGAACAGGAGACCATACAGAATGAAGATGGAGAAGATTAGGACAGCTAAGAGCACAGATATGAGATGAACTGACAAACTTTGAGGTTCAGTGTGGGTCAAATGTGCTATGGAGAGATTCTTTAAACACATGGCAAGTTTCCGACTACCTGTTGGATGCGGTATTTGGGCCCTTAACACAAGCTTCAACTTCCTGAAGGCATTAACCTTATCATTAGTTAAAGTGAAAACAACGAACAGAATTACCTTATTCATTGGTGTACTGTCCTTACTGGAAGGTTAATTATGTTACGTAGTTCCTGACTTTAAGCGGTGAATCAGCAGTTACCAGAAGCAGTGCCAAGATAAGAATCTTGTCTCTCGGGGCATACACAACACTGGTGTAAAAGTAGTGACGCTGTTTAATGGCATTACTTAGTTGGAAACGTATCCGTAGGTCTTCAGTTAATTTTACAGATGTATCAAGTATGTGGCACTAGGAACATATTCAGGATACCGGAAATGAAGCACAGAGAACATTTACAAGTTATAAGACACTGAGAACATTTACAAGTTATAAGACACTGAGAACATTTACATAATTACTTGGTATGAGGCAAGAACATTTACACAGGTTTACAAAAATAAAACACGCTTAAAGAGGAACTTTTAGACGTTTCAGTTCCTCCTGAATTATTATAATGAGAGGAGAAAAATTATAAAAGATCAGAAGACAAGTCGGGAAGGAGGGAGGAAAGTTTAACATAAGACAGGGAACGAAAAAAGAAGAAATCAGGTAAGATGAATAGAAATGATAGTAGTAGCAGAAGAATTATTAATACTAATAATAGCGAAAACAGTAGTAGCAATGAAGAAATTAGCAGTAGAATTATTATTAATAATAATAGCAACGAAAATAAATTATATCTTGGGTAAGGGAGAAGCTGGTAAGTCCACTCAGTAACACACGTCCTAAAGGGTCTCAAAAAATAAAAGAGGAGCACTGCAGGCAAGAAAGAGGCAACAAATGGGGGAAAAAATCACGTGACATGAAAGGTGAAAATAAGAGAGGCAGGTCAAGAGAAAAGGCAAAGACCTCGTCAAGTCACGAGTGTCCTGATGATGCATTTGACAATGTAATGAGAAAGAGAGGCGTCTACAGAAAGAAAGTTGTGATTAGGATTCATGTTAGGAATATTGTGCATAGAAGCCGATTCAACATTTGCGAAGGCTAGAAAAGTGATAGTTCCACCAGTTTATAGAATAGCTATGATCTCCAATATAACAGATGGTGGAGATTATTGTTTTAAGGACAGGTCTCAATATTACTTTACAAATGACGACACTGCCTTCATTCTTTTCAATAGTGTTTGAAATTGTGATTAAGGATGATTCAAGGCATTTTGTACTAACGATTTTTCACCTCACATTGTTTACCTATATATATCTTGTGTCCCTATATTGTTTGTAACTGCTTCACAAAGCTCCTGGAGAGCGAAACGTTGCCACAATACAATGTCACATTAGTTTCGCCTATTCGGCAAGAGTTTTCGCATCAGTGAGGCGAACACTTCCTTTGTACACTAAGTCTATCAGAAAGAGAAAGATCAATTTCACCAGAGTATTGTTGATGGCAAAAGAAGCTGGAAATGCTATAAACACCAAAAAGGAGGAGAAAAGCTAAACAATTAGATATACAGCGCCTGTGGAATAGGATTCAATCAGATTTGATCCCAGACAGGTATATATGTATGTTATACTAACAAAAATAATATATACTGTGTTTATCTACAATAAGTCGCTCAAAACACCCAGAACTTTTCACGCTGAAGTGGCTGCTGTTAGTAGACACCAAGAGCAAATGATATTTACATTCTGTGGAGCTGTAATACAGGGAAGGCAGAGTTTTCACAGAAGTGGGTTTATGAAAAGATGTGACGATGCCTTCAATCTCAGCACCTTTCTCTTGGCTCCCATATACAGGTGTTCATTCTCCTTCCCTCTGGTTCAGTACTGATTACTTCATCCTCCAGTATGTAATCTCTGTAATGAATTGAGAAAAGCTTCTGGATGTCAAAACATCTTTATAATAAAAATACCCAGGTGTTGCAAATGAGTCTTACTTATCAGTTTATTGGGACTGCGTACCATTAATGTGATGATGTGTTGCATAGTCTCAGTAATACATACTGATCAAACACATCTTCCATTTCATCACATAACTCCACCTTTGAGCAATAAAGTCTCAATTTCATCCATCCCCTCTCCTTTCTTCCCTTTCAACTTAATGCTTCACTCACTCGAAATTTTGGTACCAAGATGACCGCCTGCTTTGTGTTCCTCGAAATTCCAAGAATTCAAACCAAGAATTCTATTACCACGAAAGTCTGTTCATTGTCTTAACTAGTAGTTTTCAAATTATTTATTTTTACCTGAGAGACATAAACTTCTCAGTGTACAACCTTAATTGGTCAGTATAAACACACAGAAACACGAATATTTAATATTAGCGCCTGTTCCATAGTCATTTATTTTAATTGCTTTTTTATAGCAATTTTTTTTTCAGGCAAGTAGAGTTCTCGGACTCCACCGCCACCTTCCTAGCTGATAGAAACAGGTAAGTACAGTCACCACAGCCACCTTCCCCTCTGATGTAAACAGGAAAGTAGATTCACTGTCAGTGTTGTAATCCCTCACAGGCTTGCCAGAGAGTAAAGTGCTCATCTAAATATTTTTCCATCAATATTTGATGCACACTAGAACCAATGTGTAGATTACAGATGGGTGACACAAAAGCCACATAGGGAAGCTGTTGTGATTTTATAAATATTATCTACTGGGATGGACGATTAATATTTCGGTTGTATATGGAAGATCATGAAGTTTTTGATACTTTTCGACAGAACAGTTTTTATGTGTTCAAAATTTATAAATCCACATTTGGATTTATCAAGTGGGATTCCACCTACGATTTCTTCACCTCACCTGTTTACAGTATATAAGCCACTTCTTCGCACATATGCTGTATTCTTTTCAAGATTGATGGATTGATTACATCGATTCAAGGTTGAGGGACTGGTTACCTCAAACTCATCTTGTTCTTCACCATTCTACTTTGTATGGACTGATGAAGCCACTGTGTGGTGAAACGTTTTCTCAATAAAGATACCCAAGTGTTGCATATGTGTCTAATTTATTAACTTGTCGGTTATCTGAACCATTTATCTGTGTATATATACATTATATACGTTATATATATATATATATATATATATATATATATATATATATATATATATATATATATATATATATACCTCTGGTACAAATTGTGGGACCATAGCCTCGGAGAAGTGGATAAAAGGCTTCAAGGAAGAATATTTGGATTTCTTCCTGATGCCATTTGAATATTCCACTTCTCCTACCACCCCATCTTTTAATTTTTTTTTTTACCAATAGGTATGTTTTATTACATAATATGGTACAAAAGATTTGAGAGATACATTGTTGATATAAAGATGGCATATACAGTACACGAGGTGAGAGATACATGTCTAGTACATATTGTTACATCTTTGTCACTGATTATAATGCGAAAATCTCATCCAGCTCTTCCGAGCTGGTGCGCGTGCCCAGAATACAGCATGCATTACCCTCTGAACAGCAGCGCTGAGTCGCTGGAACAGAAAACTAGCTGCCCTGGGATCCCTAGTTACCCTGTTGAGTCTTTTGCCCAGCTCCTTGAGGAACTTAGATGCACTCTTTCCCCATGAGCCAAGGGTCTCTGAGCCTATATATATATATATATATATATATATATATATATATATATATATATATGTATATATATATATATATATATATATATATATATATATATATATATATATATATATATATATATATATATATATATATAACGTATATAATGTATATATACACAGATAAATGGTTCAGATAACCATATATATATATATATATATATATATATATATATATATATGTATGTATGTGTGTATATAGGATGGGTGGTAGGAGAAGTGGAATATTCAAATGGCTTCAGGAAGAAACCCAATATTCTTCCTTGAAGCCTTTTATCCACTTCTCCGAGGCTATGGGTCCCACAATTTTGAGGCATCCATATATAATTTATAGATGACCCTATTATATATATATATATACATAGCGTCATTCTCTCCTGCTCCCTGACATGCTATTTTGGAACACATTTTAACATTTCTACCAAAGATTCGGTCTTTCATCTTAGGTCGTGATTTTCATAATTACCCGTGAGAATAACTTCACACGGTGGGAATAACATCACACTGTAGGTTGAGTGGGCTGAGCATCGTGTAGTGACTTGAGTGGGCTGAGCATCGTGTAGTGACTTGGGTGGGCTGAGCATCGTGTAGTGACTTGTGACTTGAGTGGGCCGAGCATCGTGTAACGGGCTGAGTGGGCCGAGCATCGTGTAGCGGGCTGAGAGGGCCGAGCATCGTGTAGCGGGCTGAGTGGGCCGAGCATCGTGTAGCGGGCTGAGAGGGCCGAGCATCGTGTAGCGGGCTGAGTGGGCCGAGCATCGTGTAGCGGGCTGAGAGGGCCGAGCATCGTGCAGCGGGCTGAGTGGGCCGAGGAGCATCGTGGGGCGGGCTGAGTGGGCCGAGCATCGTGTAGCGGGCTGAGAGGGCCGAGCATCGTGTAGCGGGCTGAGTGGGCCGAGCATCGTGCAGCGGGCTGAGTGGGCCGAGGAGCATCGTGGGGCGGGCTGAGTGGGCCGAGCATCGTGTAGCGGGCTGAGAGGGCCGAGCATCGTGTAGCGGGCTGAGTGGGCCGAGCATCGTGCAGCGGGCTGAGTGGGCCGAAGAGCATCGTGGGGCGGGCTGAGTGGGCCGAGGAGCATCGTGGGGCGGGCTGAGTGGGCCGAGGAGCATCGTGGGGCGGGCTGAGTGGGCCGAGGAGCATCGTGTAGGGGTAGACTGCTCAGAGGAGTCCATCTCCCTCGCACGGCGGCATACTTCAAATGTTCCTCTAAAAATAATTTCACAGATTCCTCGGGAAAAAAAATATATACATTTTTATCATTATCTTGAATTATCGTTATTTTGTGAAGGGAAAAAACCTTCAAGATCTCCAGGAACAACAATATAAACATATATATTATACCTCGCACAACAGGAGGATCCTCACTGTCAGTAGTATATCTGAAATTATATAGTATCACGAGTTAAAAATATCACAGTAATATGGGTGTACGTTCCAATTCGGGACAGAAAATTGTCAGTTGGATTTTCAATATCGTTATTCATTATGAAAAACTCTCTCGACTTGACCACGTCGACAAATTAGTTTCCTTTTGCATTCGTGTCTTCTACGTGATGTTATTTGTGTACTAGTCATCGGTGGTGAGACTGAGTGCTGGGCGGGTGAGGCTAGGCTCTGAAGGATAGCTGGAGGCTGGGCTCTGAAGGATAGCTGGTGGCTAGGCTCTGAAGGATAGCTGGAGGCTAGGCTCTGAAGAATAGCTGGAGGCTGGGCTCTGAAGGATAGCTGGTGGCTAGGCTCTGAAGGATAGCTGGAGGCTAGGCTCTGAAGAATAGCTGGAGGCTAGGCTCTGAAAGATAGCTGGAGGCTTGGCTCTGAAAGATAGCTGAAGGCTGGGCTCTGAAAGATAGCTGGTGGCTGGGCTCTGAAAGATAGCTGAAGGCTGGGCTCTGAAAGATAGCTGAAGGCTGGGCTCTGAAAGATATCCGGAGGCTGGGCTCTGAAGGGAAGCTGGTCAATTCATGTCATAGTCTTGTCAATATAATGAATAACACCTGTGAAACTCCAGATGCTTTCTTGATGCAAATGCAACATTTGTCGTTCATATTTATATAATGATTCATTAAACAAATGGTTTATAAAATCTTCTGAATGATACATAATGTCTTGATAAAAAAAAAAAAAAACAGATAGGACGTATACAATTTTTATCATTAAACATTTATGTGGTCATGAAAGTCTATTTGCTTTTCGTCAAGTAGATATTAATGAAATATTCAGAAGATTTCATACAGCATCGATCTTCCGTCTACTAATCTCAGGATTCGCTCGTTACCGAATTCGTAGATTAAATGAGAATTAAATGCGCATCCATAAGAGATAAAATACCAACTGAATGAGAGTGTTATGGTTATATCTTCAGCTATGGTTCCTCCCGCGCCTTCCTTTTTAAAGGTATTTAACGATGTTTAAACTCTCGACTCGATTAAAAACTGATGTGCATCTTAATGAGAAAATCACTTGAATTTCAATTCCTTCCCTATGAGGAATATAGCAGGTTCTAGAAATGACTCTGAGGAAATCCATTGGCTTAGTCAAGCCTAGCAACAGCGTTTTAACTAGACGTGAAATGTACTAAACAAGAAACATACCTATGGATTCACGATTTTTCTTTTTCGGTTAGATTTATAAAAAAGCCAAATTGTTGTACAGTGCTTAAAATTATTTCTGTTTACGGAGTTAGAATTTTTACCTTCAATTATGATTGAAAAACAGAGGTGGAGGCTTTCTCGTCTATTGTACGTATGTGGGAATTACGCATTTGGCTACATGATGGAAGGTTCTAAGGCCAATGTTAGTTGTTCATATCCCAACAACAAATAAATGTAAAACGTTGATTAGAATGTTATGAATGTAGTGTTTCTATGTTCTATCATATTCATTCTTATTTACAGATAACTATTGCATCGATATTAAATTTAACACTATCAGCAGAAGAATAACCCAAATAGACTATTGATTTAATTTATATAAATTTTTTGATACTACGAATTAAAAGAGGATATAGGTATATTTGAGTCTCGGGATAACACTATAATGAAGTGGCTACTGCCCTATTAGGGCCTTGATTATAAGTGTAGAGCAGATCACACGACTCCCTGTGGTCACACCAAGTGAGAGTCTTGAGGCTACCGCCTTCATATTACCACCGTCACCACCCTAACAGTCACATCATTAACACAAAAAAACTGCTGATCACGTTGGATGAGAATTACAAAGCGAAAAATAGGAGTTACAATACCGTGGGTAGAACAATTCACAACTAACCCACAATTTGGAGAGGAATCTTTAGGCTACTTTTCACAAGCGATGTGGAAAATTCTGTTCCTGGGTGAGAAATTTCACTCTAAAAGTCTCACCATATCCCTCGCCCTGACAGAAGTAAACCATCCGGTTTTTTTTTTATTTTCTTTAATTTCAATATTGTCAATAAAATTATTTGGAAGTATTAGTCAATATACGATAGCCTTACTTAATCTAACCTAACCTAAACAAGGATTACACATGTAATGAAGCAAAAACCACAATTTCGAGCGTCCAAAAATGCACAAAATACATTTCCTGTGAAAGTAACAATGTATATAAACCAAGAGGTACGTATCTTTTATAAATATGCTGAGAGTTTATATTATTCTCAACTTTAGAAATCAAAATGTTCTTGACTGACGGTGTACAGGTTACGTTCTGCCTTGATGGCCCTCTTGTATTCGACAGGGTTTCGAAGTATTAAATCAGCTAGAGATGTTTCGGTCAGTCTTGGAGAAGATTACCTGCGATGTAACATTGAATAAGACAATCACAGGAACTCTCGGTGAGCTCCGTAGAAACTGTCCACAGCTGGACAGGTGCTGAGGGCAGTTTGTTTGCTGGACATATACACACGTTTTATTATAGCCATTACGCAGGTAGGAGTTTTGTCTTTAATTGATGACTTTTAAAGTTATTCTCTCTCGCTCTCTCTGTACATGTCTCTGTATGTCTGTCTCTCTCTCTCATTCTTTAATTTTATGTTACACACACACACACACCAACATGATATTAAAGAATGTAAATCTGGTCTTACAAATCTGACTGAGTTCTATGACAAGGTAGCAGAAGTGAGGCGAGAGAGAAAGGAATGAGTGGACTGAACATATTTGAACAATGAGAAAGCTTCTGACACATTACTGCAGAAGAGGGAGGTGTAATGAATACCTACAAAGGAACTAAACAGAGTAATAATCCGGGAAGAGGTGTTAGAATGGGCAATTGTGAGAGAGAAGGATTCACGAGGATCAAAACTGGGACCTATACTATTTCTGGTGTACATGTAAAACATGACGGAAAAGCTAGACAAATGTATTCCTGCTAGCAGATGTGAAACTAACAAGGAAAATGCAGGAAAGGAGAATGAAAGTCTCCGAATAGATAAGCTGCAGGTCTGGTATGTCAAAGGAGGGTACCTCTTCTGTGGTGTAGCATTGGAAGGAGGAATGAAGGCCCCTCTTGTGTGGTGTACCATTGAAAGGAGGAAGTAGGGCTCCTCTTCTGTGGTGTACCATTGGAAGGAGGAAGGAGGGCCCCTCTTCTGTGGTGTACCATTGGAAGGAGGAATGAAGGCACCTCTTCTGTGGTGTACCATTGGAAGGAGGAATGAGGGTCCCCTCTTCTGTGGTGTACCATTGGAAGGAGGAATGAGGGTCCCTCTCCTGTGGTGTCATCAATAAAACTCACAATGGAAGGGGGAAATGTGATTGTTTGATCAATGGTTTGTTGTTAACAATCAAAGGAGTCGGTTTTTTTTCCAAGTAATGCAATGAGAGGACAAGCGTCTAGGAGGAGTGTCATGTCTTAGGTAGAATTTGTCATTATCCTTGTCTTTAACTGTTACGTGGGCTTTAACCTCCCTTGCAACGAGTGATGCATGTGCTTTAATCTCCCTTGCAATGACTGATGCATGGGTTTTAATCTCCCTTGCAATGACTGATGCATGGGTTTTAATCTCCCTTGCAATGACTGATGCATCGGCTTTCTCTGCTGGAAAGAAATCTCTGAATCTGGTTAAACCTTAATAGAATTCTTGACGAAATCGTCATTGCCTTACTGAAGACTGGCAGCTCAGGGTGACAGACATGAAGATACTATGTATGTGACCCATCCTGTGTGATGGAATATGACGGGGTAAACACAGCCAGCTTTTGTTCCCTTGTTATATGCAGAGTAGCAGCAGCACACTGCTGCTGTGGCTGCTGAGTAGGTTTTTCATTGTTCTGGTTGAAACTGCTGCACAGGCAGGTTATTGGAGCAACAACACTGGTTATTGGAGCAGCAACACTGGTTACTGGACCAACAACACTGGTTACTGGACCAACAACACTGGTTACTGGACCAGCAACACTGGTTACTGGACCAACAACACTGGTTACTGGACCAACAACACTGGTTACTGGACCAACAACACTGGTTACTGGACCAGCAACACTGGTTACTGGACCAACAACACTGGTTACTGGACCAGCAACACTAGTTACTGGACCAACAACACTGGTTACTGGACCAACAACACTGGTTACTGGACCAACAACACTGGTTACTGGACCAACAACACTGGTTACTGGACCAACAACACTGGTTACTGGACCAACAACACTGGTTACTGGACCAACAACACTGGTTACTGGACCAACAACACTGGTTACTGGACCAACAACACTGGTTACTGGACCAACAACACTGGTTACTGGACCAACAACACTGGTTACTATACCAACAACACTGGTTACTGAAGCAACACGTGTCTGGTCTGTAAATAAAACGCCAATGAGAAATATCTTAACAATGTGAGGTATATCACTGCTATGTGAGGAATTTCTCAGTAGATACCTCAGTGACGAATGGGTGTGAGTGCCCACCTTTGTTATCTGCTGGATGTTATCACAACCTGTGAGAACCTCAAGTGAATTGTCATGTTCAGGTGGATCCGCTATCTGGGCTGGTATTGGTTACTCGATGTGGGGGTTCACCTCTCACAACCTCACCTGAATTACGATATTCAGGTGTTTTGTTGACTCGATGTGTGGATCATACTTATGGTAAAGTGATAATGATGTTATGACTGAAGAATGAGGGAGGAGGAGAGAGAAGGATAAGGGCAAAGGAGGAAAGGAGGAATGAAGGAGTCGATGTAACCCTCGCTGGCACTGAGTAGACTAGCTAGGAGTCCTGGGTTGAGCATGATCCAGGCTGTATAGAATTAACAGGTTAGGTAAGATTTGTAAGGAAACAGGACAAGTGTTTCCTGACGCGGGTCTTAGTCATATGATGACCCTCCGCTGGGGCTTTTGGTCATCTGACCGAGGCCTTCCACTGGCTTTCTCGTCCATCCCTTTAAAAGTTACGGGTATGATTATAACCACTACCAGCTGTACGAACTGTGTCACTGAGGACTTAGGGGGCTTCCCCATCCCCCCACAGTCATATCAATCCCCATTTCATATTTTAGTGTAATTTAAAATGAATAAAATACAAAGTAACAGTAAAATAATTGTGTATTGTATTGCTGTATTATTGCAGCCTTTTATTTCAGTAAATTACTGTAATTTTATATTAGACTTTCACTCTTTCCTTTAACGTTTATCTGTAAAAATCCAACTTTTGTATGTTACTGTTACTACTACTGTTATAATATTGGTACCATATCGAATTTTATGACGTTGAAAAGTTGCTTTGTTGTCTAAATCAAAGCAGCGTGGTGGCTGCTAGTCTAGTGACACATAATATAGCAAAGCTTGAAAATTAACGGAGTTGACATCTGAACACCATTACAGTGAGTGTATGTGCGTAATTAGTAGTTAATTATTGATAAATTGGGATTAAGTAATTAAGCCATACCGGAAGTCGCGGGAATCGACCACTTGTGGGCTGTCAGGTTTTTGACGGTTCACCATATATTTCTTTTTATACTCGGTATAAGGCTCTAAGTCCTCGTGGTGAAATTCATCGAAGGAAAATGTGAAGATTCGATCCTCCGTTTGTTAATCAAAAGACGACGAACATTCTTCATTTAGAAAATTAAAAAGAAAAAAAATAAGCCTCATTTTATATTTTATTTATATTATTATGCTTAAAATTTCGTCAGATAAATTTTGTAAATCATTCCACTCGTTTGCGAGCTGTATTACCCCATTACACATTATACAATAATAATAATAATAATAATAATAATAATAATAATAATAATAGTAATAATAATAATAATAATAATAATAATAATTGCAAGACGACCTGAACTAATTATAAGAATTTTTTTGTGAATGAGTTTTTGGAATACAGCCAAAACAAATATAAGATAAACATAAAATGAGAAAAAAGACTACAGAGTGAACCAGCTAACGAGAGAGAAGGAGAGGGACAGAGAGAGGGAGAGGGACAGAGAGAGGGAGAGGGACAGAGAGAGGGACAGAGAGAGGGAGAGGGACAGAGAGAGGGAGAGGGACAAAGAGAGGGAGAGGGACAAGGAGAGGGAGAGGGACAAGGAGAGGGATAGAGAAAGAGAGCTAATTGTCACGTCCAGCTTATTTCCAGTAGCACACACAAGCCGAATACGACCCAGTAGCTTGTGCTAGACTGGCAATTACAAAAGCCTTCAGGAATGTGAACCAATGAACATTGAGAACACTTTATACACATGCGTGTAACCTAGCCTCGAGTGCTCGGCACATTCGCTGAACCCTTTCATTAATATAAAATATTCGAAATGGTAAACAGGTTGGCACGGGAACTATGACACGGAAGCTGTAATGGACTACATCTGATGACGTTAAATGAGCGGAGATAAAGGAGAGAGAGAGAGAGAGAGAGAGAGAGAGAGAGAGAGAGAGAGAGAGAGAGAGAGAGAGAGCGACGTGGGAAATACTCTGAGATAACCACTAGTTTATCAGAATCTGAGTTTAGAGCAAAACCATAATGCTGGGGACACAAGTGATCACTGAACGCCCAGATAAGTCACAGAGACCTTGGGAAACAGAGAGCAGCATCCAACGAATGTGATGAAAGACTCGAGAATTAATGACATAAAATAACCCTGGAAAATTTCGAATGGGTTTGAGATTATCCTAAATGATATGGGTTAACCTAAATCGTGCCTCAGAATTCCCTCTTTTTTTTTAATAACCTGTCCACTTCCATCACTCCAACACCTCAATCTCTTAATCTCCCAATCTGTGGTCATTTATCTTCAATTATTGGATATCCTTTAATACATATAATAAACAAAGCTGAACGAGGCATAAAATTAGTCAGTGCGTCGATTGTCAGACATTTTTTAGGAGAGAAACAACTTGAATCACCGACGTTTAACTAATATTAAACATAGTCTTTCAACAAACTCATCAGAGACGGTATCGACTCCTGGCGGCGTTATAATATGCATCAGAGCCTATTTGGCGCATAAAAGTGTGGCTATTTTGCGCTTTACTGCGCCATCTTGTTGTGTTTATCCGTGTGAATTGGCCAAAACGCCCCGAAAACAAGACCACAGCATCGTAAAGCAGAATTGAACACCTCGAGGGACGATTAAATGATATTTTGAAGGAGATTAAATTCCCGTCGAGACGCGCGGGTTTTGCCAGATGTACGAGGTTCTCCGGACACGACCCACTGCGATGGTCGTTCCGTACTGGATTTTTCTCTAATTTTCTATTTAAAATATTATTTGAGGCGGTCAGGACGATTCCTAAATATCGTGTAATGCTACTTTATTCTCATATATTATAGCTGTTATTGTATTTTGTTGGTTTATCGTCTTTTTTTGTGTGTTTCTTTTTCCCCCATTTTTACAATTAGTTATTTCTGGGATGATTTGTTGAAAGTGCCTAGTTTAAGTACACGTTTCCTCCCCTCCACTCAAAGATACTGCCAAAATACTAGCATGTCATTTTTACCTCAGCATATTACGACCTCTAAAATGTGCCAAATTGATGGTTCCCAAAACGTAGTGGTATTATCCGCTCTAAAGTGATTTAAGGTGGAAAACATTTCACGCTACAACACAGTGAAGTTTAATTTGGACCAGAAAATAACCGGTGTAGTACGAACAGCCTTGTTTCGTCTACCCTGGCTAAAGTAAAAACAAAATTCACTTAAAAAGAAAAAAAGCTAATTTTCGCAAATAAAAATGATATTTGTAAGAAAAAAAAAAGCTTAGTCCTTGAACGAGGATGTTCCACTGGTAATCTGTTGTTGCTATTGTAAATTGTTTTGACTTGTAATCGCTAGTATTACGACAGTCTCTTCCTCTTCATGATGGCTCTCCCTGCTCTGGCTGGATGGAGATACTTTCAAGAAAACTGCATCTCTCTTCTGTATGTGATAGGCTATCCTGAGAGATAGCAATTCCCAGGTGATATACAGTATTTTAACTCCACCTCTGAACGAGACCTTGGAATTCCCATGGCTAGTGAACCTTTACCGGAATTCTTCGCGTTATCCTCATTGTTTTATTCAAGTCTCCCAGCTCAGGCTGACAGATTCAGCGTGATGGAATATGACTAACTTTTTCCTATTGTGCATATCATATAGAATAGGGTAGCAATACACTGCTGATGAATCCAATTTTGTTGAATTAAAAAAAAATCACCCATCATGAGGCCTTTGCCACACCATGACTTTTTCTCTCTATCATGGTGCCTCCCCATCATGGCTACTTTTCCCATCAAAACAATTACTGTCATCATGGTGGCTTCCCCAGTCATGAAGTAGTGAGGTACTACAAATACTTCTTCATATAATCATAAACAACGTCAAGTGTGATGACTCGTTTCATGGTAAGCTTCATTACAGTTATTTTAGCATACCACTTGTCATGTCAGTCGTCATTTCTAGGGTCATGCACAAGTTTCCCCAAGCCTCTCCGCTATCACCGCTCCTCCGTTGCCACAGCCCCTCCACTACCACCGTCCTTCCGTTACCACCGCCCCTCCGTTACCACCACCACCTCTTTAAGATCAATCCCTCTCTACCAGCCCTCCAGCACTACCACTCCCATCTTAAACCAACCCTCCAACACTCTACTCCTCTCCAACCCTCCACTACTAACAACACCCTTCCTTCTCCTCCCCCTTCTTCTCCTCCCATAACCCCCTACTCTGTGGGACGAACTCTATGACAAATGTCACAAATTACTGTCACATTCCTTTACTTCGATCCACATAGTTTCTCATTTCCAATTCAGTCACGTTAAAATATCGTCAACACAAAATCTTTCGACTGTGAGAAAGGTATCGTCTGGTTTGAGGAGTTATCGTTAACTTGTGATCTCTGTCTCCCCTTCGAGACACTTTTTTTTTTTTTTAGATTTTGCCGCTGAAGTTGCTAGTTTATTGCTCACCCTATGTCCATCCTGTGGACGGTAGCGCAAGAGTATATGGATACACAAAAGGCATAGGAACTAGGCCTCAAATGGGTTAAAAGGCGTGTTCCAGTCACGGTATTGTGCCTTTTTTTGTTATTTACAACTTTCTTGTCTGTTGCAAGCAACAACAACTTATTAATGGTCCAAGTCAGACCAAAACGTCGTCTCAAGTGTCAGTGTCTAAAGTGGTGGTTAATTGTGCATTATTTCAACCACGGTATTGCGACATTTTATCCTTTGTCTGGTGTCTTATTTTCATTTATGAGGTACCATGACATATCACATAGGTTATTATATACCATCTCTAGTCCTTCGAGAGAGAGGTGTACTGATTCACGTGAGGTATTCTAATCGAAGAAATTGAAGCTGCCTTTCTCTTTCATGGTTCGAATCTGATTGGCTTCATTCCCCAGGCGTTGTATTACCATTACTTGTCATGATGATAATGTGTGTCGAGCGTTTATATTCGCTAATTTTATTTTCTCAATATTATCCTCGTTTTTAATGTCTGTGCTATTATTAATGTGTGTTATATTTATATTCTTCATGGCTATGAGTGCTGAGTGACCTACGTGGTCAAAGTACTCTGTAAATATTACAACTACTACGCAAATTGAATCACAGATAAGTAGGATTCGAACCTGTGGCAAACAAGTGGTAAAAACTCTCTCTCTCTTTCTCACCCTTTGAGTTATTTTTTCGCTCCATTTTCCCGTATATGTTTTTCCCATCCATTCTTTATATATCCTGATTGCTACTCTTTAGTGTCTTCCTCTGCACCGTCCTGAAACCTGCTCGAACCCCCCCCCCCATATCCTCGTTGCTGTCAGTGAGCTGTTTGGATCACAGGATCCAGTACTGCTGACAGTGAGTTGTTTGGATCACATGATCCAGTACTGCTGACAGTGAGTTGTTTGGATCACAGGATCCAGTACTGCTGACAGTGAGTTGTTTGGATCACAGGATCCAGTACTGCTGACAGTGAGTTGTTTGGATCACAGGATCCAGTACTGCTGACAGTGAGTTGTTTGGATCACAGGATCCAGTACTGCTGTCAGTGAGCTGTTTGGATCACAGGATCCAGTACTGCTGACAGTGAGTTGTTTGGATCACAGGATCCAGTACTGCTGACAGTGAGTTGTTTTGATCACAGGATCCAGTACTGCTGACAGTGAGTTGTTTTGATCACAGGATCCAGTACTGCTGACAGTGAGTTGTTTGGATCACAGGATCCAGTACTGCTGACAGTGAGTTGTTTGGATCACAGGATCCAGTACTGCTGTCAGTGAGCTGTTTGGATCACAGGATCCAGTACTGCTGTCAGTGAGTTGTTTAAATCCAATGGTTTGAAGTTTGCCATCATCTGTCTCCTTTGGTTTTCAAAATTGATACGAAATTAGTTTTTTTTTTCAAATGTCTATTTTATTTCTAATTCAATGATAGTTTATACCGATAAGTATGTTAATAAGACACAAGATGCATTTTATGGCCTTTAACTGAAAACGTTTCGCCCACCAGGTACTATATTTATAATGAAGACTCTGGTGGACCAAATTTCTTCATTGTCATATGCAACACATTATGTATCATTGATATGTAGATGTAGGCATGAGGATTATATTGTCTGGTTTGTGGCTTGCTGCGTTAATTTTTCGGTAGCATCCGTTAGTACCTCGGTGGCGTGCGTTAGTACCTGGGCAGTGTTCATTAATACCTGGGAAGCGTTCATTAGTACCTGTGCAGCGTGCCTTAGTACCTGGGCAGCGTTCATTAATGCCTGGGCGGCGTTCATTAGTGCCTGGGCAGCGTTCAGTAGTGCCTGGGCAGCGATCATTATTACCTGGGCAGCGTTCATTATTACCTGGGCAGCGTTCATTATTACCTGGGCAGCGTTCATTATTACCTGGGTAATATTACGAACACAGACACAATAAGAAGTCCCTGTAGTACCGGGCCGTAACTCAAGTCCCCAGACAAGGAACAACCCACGGAAAATGACTGGAAAGTCGAATACAAAAGTTCCCGTGGCCTGGTAGACAACGCTCTCGCCTCACATACTAAGTGTCCGTGGTTCATTCCCGGACGTGTGGAAACATTGGGCATGTTTCCTTACACATGCAGTTTCCGTTCACCTAGTAGGCAAGTATGTACCTGGGTGTTAGCCGACTGGTGTGGGTCGCATCCCGGCATTTTGATTATAATTTCTGTTCTATGAAAGCGGGTTGGTGACGACACTAGCAAATAGATAATGATAGTGAAAATTTGGTAACGTAAGAAAGGGTGTAAATTTAAGGTGGTGAATAACCAAGCGGTTCCAGTGTTTTGTTAATAAAATAAATAGTCTCTTCCAGTTCACGAAATACTGTCCAGACTCAATAAACTGTAATAAAACGATTGCAAACTAATCATGGAACGGGTGAGGTTTGAACCCATGGCGAGTGAGTCGTAAAACGCACATGCTGCTGGTTAACGCACTGGCCTGTGAGTTTAAGGACTCACCTGCCATGGTTCAACTCCCACCCGCTCCGTGATTAATACTCCCCATTACTCTTTCAACCCAAATTCTACTGAAGAACTCAGTGTAAATAACTCTCCTATTGCCTGTCTTTTTTTTTTTTGTATATTCTTCCAAGGCGTTCACTTGCTCCAAGAGGTTCCTCATATTTTTTTCCTGTCCACTTAGAGAAAAGACCAGTTGTAATCTTGCCGGTTCGTCCTGTCCTCAAATCACTTTGATTTCTTTAACAAGTTTGCTCATGAAGTTTCCGATTACAACTTTTATCATTACTTCTTTACATTTTCCTGATCTGCTTGTTTCCCTTTCTCCCAGTGAATGATTCTTGTATACAAAACTACTAACCGTAAGCGTGTGTGAGTTGTACTCACCTATTTGTACTCACCTATTTGTGGTTGCAGGGGTCGAGTCATAGCTCCTGATTGCTACTAGGTCCTCTCTCTCTCTGCTCCATGAGCTTTATCAAACCTCGTCTTAAAACTATGTATGGTTCCTGCCTCCACTATGACGCTTTCTAGTCTATTCCACTTTGACTCATAGGAGTCTTCAACTTACAATTGTGATCCCTTGTTTCTGTGTCCCCTCTCTGGAACATCTTGTCTCTGTCCACCTTATCTATTCCTCGCAGTATTTTATATGTCGTTATCATGTCTTCCCTAACCCTCCTGTCCTCTAGTGTCGTCAGGCCGATTTCCATTAACCTTTCTTCGTAGGACAATCCCCTTAGCTCTGGGACTAGTCTTGTTGCAAACCTTTGCACTTTCTCTAATTTCTTGACGTGCTTGACCAGGTGTGGGTTCCAAACTGGTGCTGCATACTCCAGTATGGGCCTGACGTATATGGTGTACAGAGTCTTGAATGACAATATGACAGTTTTCTTAACACTATACAGGCTGCCCAAAGAACATTTATCCCGTATAAAGAAATTAGATCAAGTAGAAATGACCCAAAATGGATGAATAATAGGCTCAAATATCTTTTAGGGCAGAAGAAAGGAATTTATAGGCGCATAAAAAGAGGTGAGGGTCATCTTATAAATCAGTATACTGACATTAAGAGGGACGTTAAAAGGGAATAAGAAAAGCTAAACGGGACTATGAAATTAAAGTTGCTAGGGATTCAAAACTAACCCAAAAGTTTTTCCAGGTTTATAGAACAAAGTTAGGGATAAGATAGGTCCCCTTAAAAATAACTTTGGGCATCTTACTGACAAGGAGAATGATATGTGCTCTATTTTTAATAATTATTTTCTCTCGGTTTTCACACAGGAAGACATTAATAATATCCCAGTAATTAATTTTACAGAGGCCCTGAAGAAGATAAATTATGTAATATCACAGTCACTAGCGAAATGATTATGAAACAGCTGGACCGACTGAAACAAAATAAATCGCCGGGTCCTGATGAGCTTTTTGCAAGGGTTCTTAAGGAATGCAAAATGGAACTCTGTGAACCAATATCTAACATTTTTAATTTATCTCTTCAAACAGGTGTAGTGTCTGATATGTGGAAGATGGCTAATGTAATTCCTATTTTTAAAGCAGGGGACAAGTCACTACCGTCAAACTACCGCCCAATAAGCCTGACCTCAATTGTAGGCAAATTACTAGAGTCAATTATAGCTGATATTATTAGAAGCCATCTAGATAACCATAATTTGATTAATGATACCCAGCATGGATTCACGAGGGGCCGTTCCTGCCTATCTAATTTATTAACCTTCTTCAGTAAAGCTTTTGAGGCTGTTGATCACGATAAAGAATTCGATATTGTTTATTTAGACTTTAGTAAGGCTTTTGATAGAGTACCGCACCAGAGACTGTTAAAGAAAGTGGCAGCTCATGGCATTGGGGGAAAAGTGCTGTCATGGATCGAGTCATGTCCATTCTGTAATATGGAGACCAGAACTGAGCTGCGTAATCTAGGTGAGGCCTTACTAATGATGTATAAAGCTGTAATATAACCTCTGGACTTCTGTTGCTAACACTTCTTGATATAAATCCCAGTAATCTATTTGCCTTATTAC
The DNA here is from genome assembly GCA_009830355.1 of Cherax destructor. Classification (NCBI taxonomy): domain Eukaryota; kingdom Metazoa; phylum Arthropoda; class Malacostraca; order Decapoda; family Parastacidae; genus Cherax; species Cherax destructor. The sequence goes on from WNWK01000024.1 coordinate 515,411, forward strand.
GTACGCTTAGGCATTGCTGTCTTGGTTTAAGGTTGCTGCTTACCATCACCCCCAAGTCCTTCTCGCAATCTGTATGGCTAAGTTCTACGTTATTTAACTTATAAGTGCTTGGGTTATGGACACTCCCGAGCTTCAGAACCTTGCATTTATCTACATTGAACTGCATCTGCCACTTTTCTGACCACGAATTAAGTTTGTCTAAATCTTCCTGAAGTTCTATGACATCTATGTTTGAATCAATTATCCTACCTATCTTCGTGTCGTCGGCGAATTTGCTCATATCACTAGTAATTCCCTCATCAAGGTCATTGATATATATTATAAATAACAATGGGCCTAAGACTGATCCCTGTGGAACACCACTTGTTACAAGTCCCCATTCGGATTTAACCCCATTTATGCACACTCTCTGCTTCCTATTGGTGAGCCATGACTCGATCCATGACAGCACTTTTCCCCAATGCCATGAGCTGCCACTTTCTTTAACAGTCTCTGGTGCGGTACTCTATCAAAAGCCTTACTAAAGTCTAAATAAACAATATCGAATTCTTTATCGTGATCAACAGCCTCAAAAGCTTTACTGAAGAAGGTTAATAAATTAGATAGGCAGGAACGGCCCTCGTGAATCCATGCTGGGTATCATTAATCAAATTATGGTTATCTAGATGGCTTCTAATAATATCAGCTATAATTGACTCTAGTAATTTGCCTACAATTGAGGTCAGGCTTATTGGGCGGTAGTTTGACGGTAGTGACTTGTCCCCTGCTTTAAAAATAGGAATTACATTAGCCATCTTCCACATATCAGACACTACACCTGTTTGAAGAGATAAATTAAAAATGTTAGATATTGGTTCACAGAGTTCCATTTTGCATTCCTTAAGAACCCTTGCAAAAGCTCATCAGGACCCGGCGATTTATTTTGTTTCAGTCGGTCCAGCTGTTTCATAATCATTTCGCTAGTGACTGTGATATTACATAATTTATCTTCTTCTGGGCCTCTGTAAAAATTAATTACTGGGATATTATTAATGTCTTCCTGTGTGAAAACCGAGAGAAAATAATTATTAAAAATAGAGCACATATCATTCTCCTTGTCAGTAAGATGCCCAAAGTTATTTTTAAGGGGACCTATCTTATCCCTAACTTTTGTTCTATAAACCTGGAAAAACTTTTTGGGTTAGTTTTTGAATCCCTAGCAACTTTAATTTCATAGTCCCGTTTAGCTTTTCTTATTCCCTTTTAACGTCCCTCTTAATGTCAGTATACTGATTTATAAGATGACCCTCACCTCTTTTTATGCGCCTATAAATTCCTTTCTTCTGCCCTAAAAGATATTTGAGCCTATTATTCATCCATTTTGGGTCATTTCTACTTGATCTAATTTCTTTATACGGGATAAATGTTCTTAGGGCAGCCTGTATAGTGTTAAGAAAACTGTCATATTGATACCTCTCTTCTTCACCCCAGTCCACAGTTGATAAGTGTTCTCTAAGTCCATTATAATCTGCTAAGCGAAAATCTGGGATCATTACTGAATTATCCCTACTATCATACATCCATTCAATGCTAAAGGTAATTGACTTGTGGTCGCTTGAGCCGAGTTCCTCTGTAATTTCTAAATTATTAACAAGGGTTTCCTTGCTTGCCAGAACCAAGTCAAGTAGGTTATTTCCCCTGTAGGTTCTGTTACAAACTGCTTCAAAAAGCAATCCTGAACTACTTCTAAAAAGTCGTTAGATTCTAAATTCCCTGTCATGAAATTCCAATCAATCTGACTAAAGTTAAAGTCCCCTAGAATTACTACGTTATCTTGTCTTGTGGCCTTAACAATTTCCTCCCAAAGTAGTCTCCCTTGTTCCCTATCTAAGTTTGGAGGACGGTAAATCACGCCTAAAATCAATTTTTCACACCCCTCTGAAAATTCTATCCAGACAGACTCTGTATGTGTTAATTCAGACTTTATACCCGTTTTTATGCAACAATTTAAATGATCACGGACATAGAGTGCCACCCCACCCCTTTCCCGATACTTCTGTCTACTTGGAACAATTTAAAACCCTGAATGTGACATTCGGCAGGCAAGTCCCGATTTTTCATATTAAACCATGTCTCAGTTATTGCAAAAACATCAATATTACCCGTACTTGCAACTAATCTCAACTCGTCCATCTTATTCCTAGCACTACGACTATTGGTGTAATATATATTTAGAGACCCTCCTTTCTCTTTACCCTTCCTGCTCATCTCTGTTTTTCCACTATACCTATTACTGTCCTTGTCATCTAGTGTCACTAGCTTTCCACTATCCACCTTATTCTGCCTATTACTAGTTCTCCTACAACTTATAATATTACTACACTGGGACTTCTCTGTTTTCCCCCAAAACCCATACCACTAACTATTTCTAGTTTAAAGCCCTAACAGCTCCCTCCACTGCAGTTGCCAGTGCCCCCACCCCAGACCTGGATAAGTGAACCCCATCCCTGGCATACATGTCATTTCTGCCATAGAAGAGGTCCCAGTTGTCAATGAATGTTACTGAATTTTCCTTACAGTATTTGTCCAGCCAGCAATTGACACCAATTGCCCTGGACAGCCATTCATTTCCAACTCCTCTCCTTGGCAAAATACCACATATGACAGGGTTCCCACCCTTCTTCCTAATTATGTCTATTGCTGACCTAAACCTGCTAGTCAGGTCCTCACTCCTACGTCTGCCAACATCGTTGCCTCCAGCACTGAGACAGATAATAGGATTGCTCCCATTACCTCTCATGATGTCGTCCAGACGGCTAACAATATCCTCCATCCCAGCCCCAGGAAAGCAAACCCTCTGTCTCCTACTCCTATCAATCAAACAGAAAGCCCTATCCATGTACCTAACCTGACTGTCCCCAACAACAACAATGTTTTTACCTTCCTTTGTGTCTTTCGTCATGACGCTCCCAGAAGTCGACTCACATTCATCGGGTAGCACGGAGAATGGGTTCGATGTTTCCACAACATTCTCCTGGGTCTTCGTTGTTTCTACCTCTCCACCCGTCCTCTTGAGCCTTAACTTTGTCCCATGCGTTTTAGCCACTGTCCAGGTTCCTTTCCTGGCTTGAGGATTCTCAACAGGAGGATTACTACGAATCCTCTTGTTTTCCTCAGTCAGTCGCTGTATCTCAAGCTTAGCTACCCTCAGTTCTTCCTTCAGCTGCTGGTAGAGTAGCTCAAGAGAGGACATCTTCTTCAGATTGACAGAGAGCACACAAGACACGTCTTCACTGAGTTAAGTCAGGTCCACCACTGATTAAGTCAGGTCCACCACTGATTAAGTCAGGTCCAGTGTGTGAGTGTGTGTGTGTGAGTGAGTGTGTGTGTGTGAGAGTGAGTGTGTGTACTCATCTATATGTGGTTGCAGAGGTCGATTCACAGCTCTTGTGCGTGTTTGTGTACTCACTTACTCACCTAATTGTGGTTGCAGGCAGTCAAGTCATAGCTCCTGTGAGTGTGTGTGTGTGTGTGTGTGTTCATCTAGTTGCAATCACCTAGGCAAGGGCCTGACTCTCCCTTGCCCCTGCCTCCCCTGCACCCACCCAAGCCCACCCCCACCCTGCCCCACTACCTTCAGGAACGCTGGTCGGGGCGCTTCCCCTCCTCCCCCCCTCACAGCAGGGGAGCCACAAGCAGGTTCGCCAGTAGCAGTATTTCACCCCGCCTCTCCCCACTACCCGTGTTTAAACTGTCACCCCACTTCCTGTGTGCTTTATAATACTCATCCCACCATGATCTCAGGAATAAGTAATGACGTCATTTACAAGTATAATAACAACTTACATAAGTAAAGAAAACGATGGCAGGGCCTTGCTTAAAAGTAAATACCAGCCTGGTTCCCCAGCCCACAACACAAGGCTGTAATCAACCTCTCCAAAAAAAAAAAATAATTGCAAAAAAATAAAATAGTTTTTTGCATATTGAGCTGGTAGGAGATAACATAAGCAGAAACAACTATTGCAGCGGCACTAGAATTACCCTAAGATATTGCTTCCCCTTGTTGTTCGTGCTGTCAACATCACCTGCAGTGTGTGTGTGTACTCACCTAGTTGTGGTTGCAGGGGTCGATTCATAGCTCCTGGCTCCTGTCTGTCTGTGTGTGTAATCATGTATTTGTGGTTACAGGGGTCGAGTCTCGGCTCCTGGCCTCTTGTGTATGTATGTGTGTGTGTGTGTGTGTGTGTGTGAAGAACGGCAAGCAAATGTTGCTGAGAGAGGGAGAGAAAGCAAGCACACACACACACACACACACACACACACACACACACACACACATACACACACAGAGAGGGGTGGATAGACTGCATTTTTTTGGACTGCAAGAAGGCGTTCGACACAGTTCCTCACAAGAGGTTAATGCAAAAGCTAGAGGAACAGGCACACGTAACAGGAAAAGCACTGCAATGGATCAGAGAATATCTGACAGGGAGGCAACAACGAGTCATGGTACGTGACGAGATGTCAGAGTGGGCACCTGTGACGAGTGGAGTTCCACAAGGGTCAGTCCTAGGACCTGTACTGTTTTTGGTATATGTGAATGACATAACGGAAGGGATAGACTCAGAAGTGTCCCTGTTTGCAGATGATGTGAAGTTAATGAGAAGAATCAAATCAGTCGAGGATCAGGCAGGACTACAAAGAGACCTGGACAGGCTGCAAGCCTGGTCCAGTAACTGGCTCCTTGAATTTAACCCTGCCAAATGTAAAGTCATGAATATCGGGGAAGGGCAAAGAAGACCGCAGACAGAGTATAGTCTAGGTGGCCAAAGACTGCAAACCTCACTCAAAGAAAAAGATCTTGGGGTGAGTATAATACCGAGCACATCTCCTGAGGCACACATCAATCAGATAACTGCTGCAGCATACGGGCGGCTGGCAAACCTAAAATTGCGTTCCAATACCTCACTAAGGAATCATTCAAGACTCTGTATACCATATACGTCAGGCCCATACTGGAGTATGCAGCACCAGTTTGGAACCCACACCTGGTCAAGCACGTCAAGAAATTAGAGAAAGTGCAAAGGTTTGCAACAAGACTAGTCCCAGAGCTAAGGGAATTGTCTCACGAAGAAAGGTTAAGGAAATCGGTCTGACGACACTAGAGGACAGGAGGGTTAGGGAGACATGATAACGACATATAAAATACTGCGAGGAATAGATAAGGTGGACAGAGACAAGATGTTCCAGAGAGGGGACACAGAAACAAGGGGTCACAATTGGAAGTTGAAGACTCCTATGAGTCAAAGGGATGTTAGGAAGTATTTCTTCAGTCATAGAGTTGTCAGGAAGTGGAATAGCCTAGAGAGCGACGTAGTGGAGGCAGGAACCATACATAGTTTTAAGACTAGGTTTGATAAAGCTCATGGAGCAGGGAGAGAGAGGACCTAGTAGCAATCAGTGAAGAGGCGGGGCCAGGAGCTATGACTCGACCCCTGCAACCACAAATAGGTGAGTACACACATATACATATACACAAGAGGCCAGGAGCCGAGACTCGACCCCTGTAACCACAAATACATGATTACACACATAGACGGACATACAGTCAGACGAACAGACACACACAGGAAGAGATTGATAGACGGCTGTTGAAACAGACTAGGAGAAAGAAACAGAGACTGGCAGAGAGGGAGAAGCAAAGAGAATGAGAGACAGACGGGTAGAGACAGAGAAGGGGGGAGGTAGAAAGGGGAGGACTAGGAAAAAAAATTAAACGATTTAAAGGCAGCGGAAGAAAATGAAAAGCGTGTTGTGGGCGTCTCCCCGAGCCATAAAACAGGACCCCCTCTGGAATAATTAGCTACATAAATCCAGGTTCATGTGGGGAGCTTCGACCCCCGTGATTTGGCCCATACATCAGCGGGGTACCTCACTTCTCCCTTCCTCCCTCCCTCTCCCCCCTCTCTCTCTCTCTCTCTCTCTCTCTCTCTCTCTCTCTCTCTCTCTCTCTCTCTCTCTCTCTCTCTCTCTCTCTCTCTCTCTCTCTCTCTCAGGGAAGTATCGACGGGAGTGTTAGAACGATAACGGAGAAATGGGGAAGCTAGGATAAGAGGGAGGATAAAAGAGAAAGGGAGAGGGTTATAGTAGAAAAGAAACAAGGAGTGAGATACATAGAGAGAGAGTGAGTGGCTTAAAGAAGTAAAGAGGAAGAGGGCCAATGATGGCGAAAATTGACGGAGAGAATGATGAGAAGAATAGGTTAGAGAAGGCAAGAAAGAGGAAGTAAAATAGAGAGAAATTAAGTAGGATATATACTGCATACATATATATGAACTGGGCCTAATTGTAATGCTGTAGCAATGAGCTATAAAGACAACAATAGGAATATTCTACCAGCATCACTTCTGTGTCATGTTAGTATCACTGGCACCAACTGACCGTACTGTCTCTTCTAACAGCCCCAGAAGCTTTCATAGCACATCTATTCTCACGCCCCTCAGGGAAAGAGGAGAGAGGAAAGCGAGCACCATAGAATGACTTATGGATGAATGTTTGTGTGGGGATGGGAGTCTATCAGTATGTATAATTCAATAGCATAAAACATTTGCATCACGGACACTGTACTTGCAGTAGCTTAGTAAGGCTGTCGTGCAAGACGACTCTCCTGGGGCGTTACAAACACGTTCCACGTAAGATAGCAGTGTGTCACAGTAATTAACTAAACTTACATCAACACAAGTCTCAGAATACTTTTTTTTATTTCGTTAATCTTTGTCGTTCATGAAACAAGTGTTTCTTTTATTCTGGAAATAATTACTAAACACCTGCTTAGTGTAGAGCGAAATGTTGTCCCAAAGAAAACTTATTCTGCAATCTGTCTTCACTAAGCTATGTCATCCACTGCAAGCCTAGCAACATTGCTACTTACTATATAACTTTCATGAGTTTCATGCAAGTTTCAGTGACATTTTCCAAACAGTTATATAACGCTGACCTTGAGTATACAAGACGCAGGGTATACAAGACGCAGGGTATGTAAGACTCAGGGTATACAAGACGCAGGGTATACAAGACGCAGGGTATACAAGACTGCAGGGTATACAAGACGCAGGGTATACAAGACGCAGGGTGATTTTCCAAGACGGGGGGAGGAGAAACATGCCTTATGCCGGAAAATACGTATTGTATAGTTCAGGACATTTATTAAAGGAAACGTTTCGCTACGAGTGACTTCAGTCATTGGGTATAATCTGAATTAAATTTGTACTATATTTCTCCTAGTTTTTCATTTGTGTTGAAGAAATTTGGATGTTAGTTTTTATATGACTTGTGAATGACTCTGTTTCCCTTCAAATCTTCACTGCTAGTATTTACCTGCATTATTACTTCTGTTATTTAACCGCATTATCATTGCTAGTATTTAACTGCATCATCACTGCTAGTATTTAACTACATTATCACTTCTAGTATTTAAGTACATCGCTAACTTATGCCGCACTCTGCACTATTCCAATAGCGTGCATTGAGGTACAGAGGGAATGGGACTGGGTTATGGAACACGGGTATGCCTTTCTCAGATCACGCAACTACGAAATACATCCATTTTTATCATGTGCTATTGTTTAAGCCAATGAACAGAAACCCAAATTAACCACGCAGCCATATGTCAACTACGGCATCAAAAGCAAGGACAAGAGGCCAGAGTTGGGTAGATAGACATGTGCAATTGTGTACGTGTTTTTTTTTGTTCTTTAATATCGTCATACCAGCGCATGTAACCGGAAAAGGGAAAATTGGACGCGGTTGGACCCCCCTACAACCAATCTTTCTCGCTACCCCTTACAACACACCCGCCCGCCCTGACCCCTCTCTTTCCACTCCATCCTGACACTTCCCCTCAAGCACGATACCCTCCATGACTCTCCCCTCCACTATCAACTCCACTACTCTCCCCAACATGACTCTCCCCTCCGTGACTCTCCCCTCCGTGACTCTCCCCTCCGTGACTCTCCCCTCCGTGACTCTCCCCTCCGTGACTCTCCCCTCCGTGACTCTCCCCTCCGTGACTCTCCCCTCCGTTACTCTCCCCTCCATGACTTTCCCTTCCATGACTCTCCCCTCCATGACTCTTCCCTCCATGACTCTCCCCTCCATGACTCTCCCCTCCATCACGACTCTCCCTCCATCACGACTCTCCCCTCCATCACGACTCTCCCCTCCATCACGACTCTCCCCTCCATCACGACTCTCCCCTCCATCACGACTCTCCCCTCCATCACGACTCTCCCCTCCATCACGACTCTCCCCTCCATCACGACTCCCACCTCTATCACGATTCCTACCTCCATCACTACCCCTCCATCTCGTCCTTTACGACCTATCCTTCCTGCTCCCCTAGCGAGATATTTTACACATTACCCGCCAGTAATGAGGAACATTGCCGGAACAAAGTAGCCAAGTGAGGAACCCACAGCAGCACCCTGCTGACGCTGAGGCCAGAAGCAGCAGTGTGCAGACACATGGACCAGCAGCACTACCACTACGCTGACGCAGGAACCTGCAACACCACCACTACGCTGACGCAGGAACCCGCAACACCACCACTACGCTGACGCAGGAACCCGCAACACCACCACTACGCTGACGCAGGAACTCGCAACACCACCACTACGCTGACGCAGGAACCTGCAACACCACCACTACGCTGACGCAGGAGCCAGCAACACCACCACTACGCTGACGCAGGAACCCGCAACACCACCACTACGCTGACGCAGGAACCCGCAACAACACCACTACGCTGACGCAGGAACCCGCAACAACACCACTACGCTGACGCAGGAGCCAGCAACACCACCACTACGCTGACGCAGGAACCCGCAACACCACCACTACGCTGACGCAGGAACCCGCAACAACACCACTACGCTGACGCAGGAACCCGCAACAACACCACTACGCTGACGCAGGAACCTGCAACACCACCACTACGCTGACGCAGGAACCCGCAACACCACCACTACGCTGACGCAGGAACCCGCAACAACACCACTACGCTGACGCAGGAACCCGCAACACCACCACTACGCTGACGCAGCCGCACGCGGCACAATATTGCGCTTCTCTCAGCTCATTTGTTTTCTCGCTCCGTTGCTTGTGAGAGAGGGAAAGGGGAATGGAAGGAGAGGAGAATAAGATATGAGAAGGAATATGTAAAGAGAGTAGGATGTGGAGGAGGTGGATGAATAGATGGAAGAGAAGATGATGGTGGAGGAGGAGGAGGAAACCGAGTTGATGGAGATGGAAGAGAATGAGGAGATGGAGGTGGAATTGGACGAAGACGAGGAGAAAGAGATGGAGATGGAAGAGGAGATGAATGAGGAAGTGAATGAGGAGGTGAATGAAGAGGTGAATTAGGAGATGAATGAGGAGGTGAATGAGGAGGAGGAGGAGGAGGAGAAGGAGGTGGTTTCTACTACCACCACTACTAATACTGCTACTACTACCACCACTACTACTACTACTACTACTACTACCACCACTACTACTACTACTACTACTACCACCACCACCACCCACTGCGTGGGCGAATTCACAATGCATATATATATACACTGAGAGACATTCACAATGCATATATATTCTGCTGCCTCTGTGACTAGTGTTCCCATTTTAAACTGTTTCACGCTTTTATAGTTACCGGGGTGCCTGTGCAGACCTCGGAGAGTGTTTACCTTTCTGGCAATAATTTAATAAGGTTTTGAATTGGTGTGGGTTAGCGTAACATTGAGTGTTGTGTATTTCATCCATGATAGATAATTTTATTAATGATAAATATTATATATTTTGGATTTTATTAAAAAATTTATTACCAACAGTAGTGAGTGTTCTTATAGATGAGAGTACTGAGTGAGTCGTCAGGTCAAAGAACTGAGTGATCTACCGGATCAGAGTACTGAATTATGTACCAGGTCTGAGTACTGAGTGATCAGTCAGGCCAGAGTACTGAGTGATCTACCAAGTCAGCACTATGTGATTTACTAAGTCAGTTTCCCTTTCTTCCTCTCTCTCTCTCTCTCTCTCTCTCTCTCTCTCTCTCTCTCTCTCTCTCTCTCTCTCTCTCTCTCTCTCTCTCTCTCTCTCTCTCTCATCCCTCTCTCCCTCTTTCATCCCTCTCTCCCTCTCTCATCCCTCTCTCATCCCTCTCTCCCTCTCTCATCCCTCTCTCATCCCTCTCTTCCCTTCTTCTTTCCTATTCCTTCTCCCTCCATCCCTCTCCCAAGCCCCCTTCCCTGCTTCATAATAAAGTTAATGTTCTGTATCGTAATTCAAACGAAGTGCGTGTCAGATACATTTCATTGCCGGTACGATAGCTCTTTCACCTACGGCATGATAACCCTTTTCCACCATAGGATAACTGCTTTCACGACGACAGGATTGCCCCTTTCACTACGGCAGATAACCCTTTTTCTCTACTTCAGGAAAACCCTTTTCACTACTAACGTGGGTTAACCTATGTTTTTGCTACAAGAGGGTTACCCTTTTTTTTGTTTCTACAAGTTGATTATTTTCCCTATGGCAGGATAACCCTTCCTCTTATGTCAAGATAATCCTATCCCTCTTAAAACATTATAACCCTTATACGGCAGGATAATCCTTTGTGGCATGATAACCCTTCCGTCTATGGCAGGATAATCCTTTCCTTTAAGGCATGATAACCCTTCCTTCTATGTTAGGATAACATCCTCTAAGACATAATCCTTTCTTCTAGGGCAGGATAATCCTTTCTTCTATGACATTTTAACCATTCTCTCTATAGCAGGATAATCCTTTCAAATACTTCACAGTAAACACAGCAAATCCCATCCTCATGTTTCCTACGGAACAGTGGAAATTCCAACTGTTTATAATCAGTCTGAATGCTATTTAGGTTAGATTTCCTTAAATTAGAGTGTCGTCTATTTTTATGAAAAATAATAAATTTTAAGTTTCAGCAGCGTCATTACATGAAATATTACAAAGAGGCAAAAACTGGTTTTGTATCGACGAGTACATTAGTAAATACAGTCAGATAATCACTGTTAAAGGATCGAGGACAGACAACGGTGAAACCCTGACTGTTATGGAGAGGGTGATCTGGTATTAATACTTCATGCAATCATAAAATAGACCTCAAACAAAGGCAGCAAAAATAGAGACCTCAGAAAATGTTTTGTGTCACAAGTGTCGTGTCACGTACAAATAACAGTCGATATTTTTTAGTAACGTTGGATAAATGACAAGAAAAAACAAATTTCACTTTTCAGTATTTAGTCTTGTTTCCATGTTATTTGTTTACCAATTTCAGGTTGTTAGGCATAGAAATAAAAACTTTTCAAAGTCAGTGCCATTTCTTGAATTTTTATTTTCTTTTTCATTTGCCAAGCGTGGCACTGATGTATTTCTGGAATGAAATTTTGTTTTTAATTTCATTCCAACATTTTTCGATTTGATTCAGGTCAGGGCTGCTTCCCTGACCCTGCTTTCTGGCATGCAGTGGCCGCATGCGACCCAATATCTTTGGGAAAGTCTACAAATTCCTTCTATGCATAATTATAAGCTTCCAGTAACAATATAAAACTTCCAGGATCAATATAAGGTTTCCAGAATCAGTATATAAGTTAGACACATGTGCATCAGCTATTTATTTTTAATCCGAAACGCTTCGCCTGCACAGTAGGCTTCTTCAGTCGAATACAGAGGAGGGTGCAGAAGCAGTAGAAATGTAAAGACGATATAATCAGTCCATCACCCTGGAAGACGTAGTTTTGAGGTGGTCAGTCCCTCAGCCTGGAAAAGAGCTCTGTTCCATAGTCTGGAACAGTATGAAGCTGAAGTAACAGAATGGAGACTTAAATACTGTCAGTAGTGAGGCGCATATACCTAACTATTGCACTTGTTTTATTTATCAACTCGTCGGTATATACCATTATCATATTCACAACATCAGTAAAGCAGCATAAACCTTATACCTGCATTAAAAATTATCCTGAAGCTTTATAAACTTTCCTTCAGCTTTATTAACCTTCCTGCACCTTTATAAATTTTTTGCAGCATTACAAACCTTCCGGCAGCTGTATAAACCTTTCCTCATCATTATAAATCTTTCCTCAGCACTATAAACCTTGCAGCACTATAAACCTTCCTGCAGAACTACAAACTTTTTGCAGCATTATTAACCTTCCTGCAGCATTATTAACCTTCCTGCAGCATTATTAACCCTGCAGCATTATTAACCTTCAGCATTAAAAACTTTCCTGCAGCATTATTAACGCGTCATGAAGACCCTGCAATGTATTCCCTAATGCACCATGATACTGCATTCCTTAAAGCAGCATTTTAAGCATACTGTATCACTGTAGCTACTATATATACCTACAGCATTATAGGTTTCCACTTTAAAATAGTCTTGAACTCCAGCATTTTAATGGCACCACAAACTCTTAGTTCCTCCAGAAAGAGGATTGGGATATTCTTGGACCATTCAGTCCTCTTAATGCAAAGATATGTTTTATGTTGCTATATTTGGAACTGGTTATAGGAATCATCGTTTTCGCGGCCCAGTCTAAGACCAGGTCTTCTAAATTGCCTCCTAAATTTGAAAAGTGATATTGGAGTAATATGTGTTAAGTGTAGAGGAAGATAAATCCTGGGAAGATGATCAGAAGAGTAGTGGAGCACCTGGCAAGGAGTAGAATCGTAATCAACTACCAGTACGACTTTCGAGATGGTAAATCATGTCTCACAAATCTGTAAGAGTTCTGTGAGAAGGTAACAAAAGTTAGGAGAGGGATGGACGAACTGTATTGTGCTGGTTATAGAAAAAGTTTGTAAAGTTTACATGCCATTGTGGGTGTTTATTGAACGTAAGAGAACCAGTATTGCTAGTGTGAAAGATTCAGCAGGCTTGTACTTCACACTTGCATGATAGGACGGATGTGTTTATCTTAGGCTAGGTATATGATGTCAACCAGTTGGTGTTTTAAAGCAAAAATGGGACTTTGTGTGTGTGGGGCTGATGGATGTAGCCCGGGTTAAGTTAGGTCAGGTAAGATTCGTTAGGAAACAGGTTGACTCTTCCCTGACGCGGATCTAAGTCATATAATAACTCACCACTGGAGCATTTGGTCGTCTACCCGAGGAATTTCACCGACATACTCGTCCACCCCTTTAAAAATTAAGGTTATAGTTATAACCATATTTGTAGTCTGGGGTTGATAAAACTCAATACTTTACCTAGTGTTTCTCTCTGCACCTTCATAAATTTCCAGCTTACCCACAACTCCCTTTGTTTCACCAATGTCCTTACCTCTATAAATCTCATAGCTTTATAAATCCCCTCCCTGCTCACAACTTCATAAATCTCCTCCCTGTAGGATTAAACTTAAATTGTAACACCATACTCTCCTCCCTTAAGAAGATAATTTCTTTTTTGTCAAAATTTTCTATGCCTTACTGCTCAAGACTTGGATTTGAATTTTTATATGACTTAGAGTGGTGTTTGAATCTGTTCACTGCTGCTGGTGCCTCTACAGCTGATATCGCCGCAACTTATACCACTGCAGCTGATACCGCACCCATTGAGGCCATCGCACCTGATGCCGCAGCCTCTGATGCTACCGCTGGCGTTGCCACTGACGCAACCCCTGACCTGGATGCTTTTTCTGCTACTACCATTGACATTGCTACTGCTGCTGACACCATCGCTGCTGACGCCTCCATAGCTTGACTTGTATCCTTTGTAAGTAATATAATGATATTTTAATTCAGGGTAACCTCAATTATCATCCTGAAATAAAAAAAATTGGTTCGTGGTAGTAGCTTTTTTTTTTAGTATATAGTTTTAAGTTGTGTTCCAGCGTTGATTTATTATTAAGAGTGTTGAGTGGAATCACCGTTAAAAGGGCTCTTCAAATCTCACTATTTCCTTTCTCCTTCAACCCTTCTACCCCAACTCTTGCAAGTTCTATAAAATTCCCATCGTGCAATTCCATAAATCCCCTCCGTGAAGCTCTGTAAATCCCTTGTCTGCAGCGTAACACCTTTTCCCCCTCAGGAAGAAAAAATGATTTTTTATCAACTGGCAACATAACCATTTTCACCGTGACCTACGTCAGAATATTTCACTAAACCTTTCTCGTTGTTGTCTGTCTTTGGCTCACTAACACCATTGCAGTATATCCTCTCACCAGAGGCAGGAGGAACACTATAACGTGGATTGCAACAAGTTTCTGTATTGCAAAACGGTATCGCTGAGGCAACAACACAGTCGCTTTACATCCCAACTTGTTTAGTCATCTGGAGGAGGAGGAACGAATATTAAAGGAATCGCTAAGCAAACCGCACATATCCTGTGCAAGAAAAAGAATCGCTAATATGACTATGGTTGTGGTTTGCCGTTGTGATTTCGTGCATGGCACTGTAGTTGAAACTTTCCTTATACCTGGCACCCCTGTTCACCCAGAAGCAAATAGGTTGCTGTGTGTCAGTGGACTGTTGTGGAAAGCACTTTGTGTGGTGGTAGTAATACCTTAGATTGAGCCGGGCTAAGCCATGATCTAAGTGGGCAAATAGAAATTTAACTTAAAAATAAACAGAACCCAAAGAGTAATAGCAAGCAGTGAAATCGGTGGCTGCCACAATGGAAAGTTCTGTTCCTCGAGGCACAGTAGTCGCCAGATTTCTGTCGTTTTCAACATTGACAAAGACATATACAACTGTCATCCTTTGCAGACGATACTAGAATCTGTATGATTCTAAGCTTATATAAATTAAGTCTTCCAGTGGGCCAATGTCTATAATATGATGCTCAATAAGAACATATTTAATTTAAGAAAAAAAAAAAAAGGAAATTAAAACTGGAACGGTGTACAAGGAAAGCTATAATAACTCCACAGAGCGGATATTTATTGCAGACAAGTAAGTGGGCAATATTAGTTGCGTAAATACTATTGGTTGTATAGAACTGTATGAATATGCAGGGTGTCTCGCATACTTAACGAATGTTCAGCCCTATGCCCATTTAAAGTTACGACACACGGCAAGCGTCATACAGTGGATGCGACAGAGGTGTGGGTTTTCCATCGCATGAATTGGAACATGCGTGAGTACAACAGGATTTGGAGTGGCTAGAGTTAACTAAATGCCCTCGACTGTGTGTGTGTGTGTGTGTGTGTGTGTGTGTGTGTGTGTCCAGACATATTACAGTGGCATCAGTTTAGGACATTTGCAAGAAAACGGCTCACACGCCAAATCCAATTAACTAATTCTTAATTGATTTGTTATTACTTGTATCTAAATGTTCAGATCACATTTAGTTAAGTTTTGTGCTTGTGTGTCCCGACAAGTCTGTGTTGTTAGTTGATGAAGGTGACTGTGCTAGTCTGTGTTGTTAGTTGATGAAGGTGACTGTGCTAGTCTGTGTTGTTAGTTGATGAAGGTGACTGTGCTAGTCTGTGTTGTTAGTTGATGAAGGTGACTGTGCTAGTCTGTGTTGTTAGTTGATGAAGGTGACTGCTAGTCTGTGTTGTTAGTTGATGAAGGTGACTGTGCTAGTCTGTGTTGTTAGTTGATGAAGGTGACTGCTAGTCTGTGTTGTTAGTTGATGAAGGTAATTGTGCTAGTCTGTGTTCTTGGTTGGTGAAGGTGACTGTGCTAGTCTGTGTTCTAGACCACTTAGCCAGCTAAGTAAATGATACTCCGTATAACCACCAGTAAGGTCAGCAGGAGTGCATACACACACTCCAGTAAGGTCAACAAGAGTGCACACGAACATCAGTAAGATCAGCAGGAGTGCACACGCACACACCAGTAAGGTCAGCAGGAGTGCACACGCACACCAGTAAGGTCAGCAGGAGTGCACACACACACTCCAATAAGGTCAACAAGAGTGCACACGAACATCAGTAAGATCAGCAGGAGTGCACACGCACACACCAGTAAGGTCAGCAGAGTGCACACGCACACCAGTAAGGTCAGCAGGAGTGCACACACACTCCAGTAAGGTCAACAAGAGTGCACACGAACACCAGTAAGGTCAGCAGGAGTGCACACGCACACACCAGTAAGGTCAGCAGGAGTGCATACGCACACCAGTAAGGTCAGCAGGAGTGCACACGCACTCCAGTAAGGTCAGCAGGAGTGAACACACACACACACACCAGTAAGGTCAACAGGAGTGCCCACGCACACCAGTAAGGCCAGCAGGAGTGCACACTCACTCCAGTAAGGTCAGCAGGAGTGCACACGCACACACCAGTAAGGTCAGCAGGAGTGCACACGCACTCCAGTAAGGTCAGCAGGAGTGCACACGCACTCCAGTAAGGTCAGCAGGAGTGCTCACGCACTCCAGTAAGGTCAGCAGGAGTGCACACGCACACCAGTAAGGTCAGCAGGAGTGCACACGCACACCAGTAAGGTCAGCAGGAGTGCACACACACACACCAGTAAGGTCAGCAGGAGTGCACACACACACACACACCAGTAAGGTCAGCAGGAGTGCACACGCACTCAAGTAAGGTCAGCAGGAGTGCACACGCACTCCAGTAAGGTCAGCAGGAGTGCACACGGAGTGCTCTACATTATCTCAGTAAAACTCCGAGCTCATAGATAGTTCCTTTAGTACGCAAGGGAAAGCTAGCTCCAGTTTTTGGATCAAGAGCTCCTGAGGGGTATCGAGGTATCCCTCTATGCATGAGGGAAAATCTTACGTAGTGGAACACTTTCCCTTCCCCTCTAGTAATCCATTACCCAACCCTAATAAAGAGACCTCTTCATTTGTCATCCTCCAAGGCAAATTACTCCATGGACAATGGAAGATCATAGCTTGGAGGGGAGTGGGAATGGACTGAGAGGGATGTAGGGGAAGGGGGTTAAAGGCGAGGGGAAAGCGTGGGTGTTGGGTGGGGGAGGGAGGGGAAGGATGAGAGGGCGTGGGTGGTAGACCTCCTGTGGTCACCTTGCGGGGCTGACACACGTGTGGTCGTAATGTAAATCTCTCAGGATTTTATCACCGTGACGATGTGTGAGGATCAGTGTACACGTGCGGCTCTCACGTGCCTCTGGCGCGCACACCTGCACGTGCGGCTCTCACGTGCCTCTGGCGCGCACACCTGCACGTGCGGCTCTCACGTGCCTCTGGCGCGCACACCTGCACGTGCGGCTCTCACGTGCCTCTGGCGCGCACACCTGCACGTGCGGCTCTCACGCTGCACCTGCGCGCCCACGGCCTCTGGCACCGCATGCGGCTCTCACGTGCCTCTGGCGCGCACACCTGCACGTGCGGCTCTCACGTGCCTCTGGCGCGCACACCTGCACGTGCCATGCTCTCTCTCTCACACACATACACGCACACGCGCACACACACACGCACAAACATTCACACGCACAAACATTCACACGCACACACACACACATGCACACACACACATACACACACACACACACGCACATACACACACACACTGGAGTTTTATGACAAGGTAACAGAAGTAAGACACGAGAGAGAGGGGTGGACAGACTGCATTTTCTTGGACTGCAAGAAGGCGTTCGACACAGTTCCTCACAAGAGGTTAATGCAAAAGCTAGAGGATCAGGCACACGTAACAGGAAAGGCACTGCAATGGATCAGAGAATATCTGACAGGGAGGCAACAACGAGTCATGGTACTTGACGAGGTGTCAGAGTGGGCACCTGTGACGAGTGGGGTTCCACAAGGGTCAGTCCTAGGACCTGTACTGTTTTTGGTATATGTGAATGATATAACGGAAGGGATAGACTCAGAAGTGTTCCTGTTTGCAGATGATGTGAAGTTAATGAGAAGAATTAAATCAGTCGAGGATCAGGCAGGACTACAAAGAGACCTGGACAGGCTGGAAGCCTGGTCCAATAACTGGCTCCTTGAATTTAACCCTGCCAAATGTAAAGTCATGAAGATCGGGGAAGAGCAAAGAAGACCGCAGACAGAGTATAGTCTAGGTGGCCAAAGACTGCAAACCTCACTCAAGGAAAAAGATCTTGGGGT
Source organism: Cherax destructor (assembly GCA_009830355.1). Lineage (NCBI taxonomy): Eukaryota > Metazoa > Arthropoda > Malacostraca > Decapoda > Parastacidae > Cherax > Cherax destructor. The sequence goes on from WNWK01000024.1 coordinate 533,454, forward strand.
GAGTATAATACCGAGCACATCTCCTGAGGCACACATCAATCAGATAACTGCTGAAGCATACGGGCGGCTGGCAAACCTAAGAATAGCGTTCCAATACCTCACTAAGGAATCGTTCAAGACTATGTACACCATATACGTCAGGCCCATACTGGAGTATGCAGCACCAGTTTGGAACACACACCTGGTCAAGCACGTCAAGAAATTAGAGAAAGTGCAAAGGTTTGCAACAAGACTAGTCCCAGAGCTAAGGGGATTGTCCTACGAAGAAAGGTTAAGGGAAATCGGCCTGACGACACTAGAGGACAGGAGGGTTAGGGAAGACATGATAACGACATATAAAATACTGCGAGGAATAGATAAGGTGGACAGAGACAAGATGTTCCAGAGAGGGGACACAGAAACAAGGGGTCACAATTGGAAGTTGAAGACTCCTATGAGTCAAAGGGATGTTAGGAAGTATTTCTTCAGTCATAGAGTTGTCAGGAAGTGGAATAGCCTAGAAAGCGACGTAGTGGAGGCAGGAACCATATATAGTTTTAAGACGAGGTTTGATAAAGCTCATGGAGCAAGGAGAGAGAGGACCTAGTAGCAATCAGTGAAGAGGCGGGGCCAGGAGCTATGACTCGACCCCTGCAACCACAAATAGGTGAGTACACACACACACACGACAGTGACAGGATGTTCCAGAGAGGGAACACAGAAACAAGGGGACACAACTGGAAGCTGAAGACTCAGATGAGTCAAAGGGATGTTAGGAAGCATTTCTTCAGCCACAGAGTAGTCAGGAAGTGGAATAGTCTAGAGAAAGACATAGTGGAGGCAGGAACCATACACAGTTTTAAAACGAGGTATGATAAAGCTCATGGAGCAGGGAGAGCAGATACCCAGTAGCGGGCAGCGCAGAGGCGGGGCCAGGAGCTGAGTCTCGACCCCTGCAACCATAATTAGGTGAGTACAATTAGGTGAGTACAAAACACACACACACACACACACACACACACACACGCACACACACACACACACATCATCTGGTCGACATACCCTGACGGATACTTGGCAGGTTATATCCAACACACTAAAAATTATTCTGTTTAACTAGATTTTTAAAGACTTGATTCTCGTCTCTCTACACAACAGACTTGATGCTGTAATTATGGCTGTGTTTGTTAATGCTGATAATTAGATGATTAATATTGTTATTAACATTATCGTTGTTATTAACGAAAACAATAATTAATAATATTATTATAATTATTATTCACCCTGGGCGCCTCTTCTCTTTCTAGTTGGTAAATAAGTCTGCATTTCGTTATTCATTATGCTTTTCCGGGCGAGGGAAAGGAAGACCGGACGAGAGGAAAGAAAGTAGATAAATATTGTACATGAATGGTATACAATACCATTATACATGGTATACATTGGTATATAATACCATTATACATATACAACTTGTCAGACACTGCAACATCATGGAATCTTTGTTCAGAAGACATCTCCACAACCTTCTTCACTTCTACTAACCCGTCTCTTGGGTATGACCTACTTCCACTGGGAAATCACGTCTACCAGTAACAATGCCTTCGTCTGCTACGCGTCCCCTTTTCACCTGCCGCCAGTATATAAGCGCCAGCCTTCTTACCTCTGCTCCAGATTCTTCACGACTACGGTGCTGTTCACACCAACTCCAAGGTCGAGGGACTAATTACCTCATCTTTTGTATATAGTTCTACTGTCTTCAAATTATATCCTAGAATTTGTATTGATAAAGCCACTGGAGGGCGAAACGTCTACATTAAAGATACCCAGATGTTACACATGTGTCTAATTTTCAAGTAGATAAATGGTTCAGACAACCGACAAGTTGATAAATTAGACACATATGCAACACTTGGGTATCTTTAATGAGGAAACGTTTCGCCACACAGTGGCTTCATCAGTCCATACAAAGGAGAAATGTGAAGAACAGGGGAAGTTTGAGGTAATCAGTCCCTCAATCTTGAAAAGAATACAGCATATGTGCGAAGATGTGGCTTATATACTGTAGACAGGTGAGGTGCAGCAGTCGTAGGTGGTATCACACTTGACAAATCCAAATGTGGAAGTAGGTCATACCTAAAGGTTAGGCAAGTGAAGAATTCCCTGTATTAAGATCCCAAGATTTTGCTGTGTCTGACAAGAATGTAGATAAATGGTTCAGAGAACCGACAAGTTGATAAATTAGACTCATGTGCAAATTAGACACATGAGAGGAAAGAAAGGCCGGACGAGGGAAAGGAAGGCCAGGAGAGGGAAAGGAAGGCCAGGAGAGGGAAAGGAAGGCCAGGAGAGGGAAAGGAAGGCCAGGAGAGGGAAAGGAAGGCCAGGAGAGGGAAAGGAAGGCCAGGAAAGGGAAAGGAAAGCCAGGAGAGGGAAAGGAAGGCCAGGAGAGGGAAAGGAAGGCCAGGAGAGGGAAAGGAAGGCCAGGAGAGGGAAAGGAAGGCCAGGAGAGGGAAAGGAAGGCCAGGAGAGGGAAAGGAAGGCCAGGAAAGGGAAAGGAAAGCCAGGAGAGGGAAAGGAAGGCCAGGAGAGGGAAAGGAAGGCCAGGAGAGGGAAAGGAAGGCCAGGAGAGGGAAAGGAAGGCCAGGAGAGGGAAAGGAAGGCCAGGAGAGGGAAAGGAAGGCCAGGAAAGGGAAAGGAAAGCCAGGAGAGGGAAAGGAAGGCCAGGAGAGGAAAAGGAAGGCCAGGAGAGGGAAAGGAAGGCCAGGAGAGGGAAAGGAAGATTAGGCATAGGGAAGAGACGCTGGGCAGAAATTGCTATAGCCAAGTCTTGATTTTAACCATCACTACAGCCTTGGAATCACAGCCGAAGGACTCGAGTTCAATCCAGGACTGGTCAGAACGTAGGAGCAATCTTACACCTGTCACCACTGCTGACACACATGTAGAAATACACTTGTGTATTGACAAATTAGACACATGTGCAACACTTGTCGATTACATCGACTCCAGGCTGAGGGACTAATTACCTCAAACTCCTTCCGATCTTCACCATACTTCTTTATGTAGGACTGATGAAGCCACTGTGTGGCGAAACGTTTCCTCAATTAAGATACCCAAATGTTGGACATATGTCTAATTTATGAGCGTGTCGGTTGTCTGAACCACTTATTCCTGGACATTGTTTCTTTAATGTTAGAATTAGGCTACGAAATTAGATGTGAGAAAATTTAAATAAAATTGTACCCACACTTGGTGTCAACACCTGGGGGTTGGTAATAATAGACTATTGTCACTGAAACATGTGTGTGTAACAGAGGAACGCTTGTGCTACGCTGGCAAACCTCTTATGTTGATAAGGACTTGCCTTGTACGGGCCAGTAGGCCTTCTGCAGTGTTCCTTCATTCTCATGGTCTTATGTCTTCACGCACAACTAACCCCAAATTTGTGGAGGAAATTCTCAACTTCGTTTCGTTTATTTTTGTCACGATTGATTCGATAATGGTTAAGAACGGCTGAAATATCGTGTGAAGCTTCCTCTTGAATTTGCAGGTTACAAGTAAACAGATCCATGACTCACGAAATCGTAATGACACGATTGCAAACAAATCATACCAATGGTGGGGTTCGAACCCGCGGTCATAGAGTCTCAAAACTCCAGACCGTCGCGTAAGCCACGCAACTGTGACTTATTCTTCAGCTGTCATAAATATGAATAACAAAACTAAAAAAAAAGTGCTCACATCTTTCCCAAAAATGATATGTATGATGTTTGTATTGCGTACAAGTGAAAAAAAAAAACATATTAAAAAAGATAAAAGACTAACTACAAAGTGAATCTCAGCAAGAAACTTAAGTTATTATAACAATGAAAACAGTGAAAGTGTCGTTCTTTTACGATATTTCATAGACCACTATGAAATATCGTGTAGATGAATGGTTCAGAGAACCGACAAGTTGATAAATTAGACACATATGCAACACTTGGGTATCTTTATTGAGGAAACTGGTTTAGTATTTCGACATGAGGTCCGGGATTCTAGATGGTAGTGCGTCGGACTGTCAATTTACGGACCGCCGGTTCGAGCACCTCGTCCACCCTTCTGTTTATTCATATTAAGAAAACGTGAATACTGGTTTTCTAGCATTCTTTTACGATATTTCATGATGATAAATTAGACACATATGCAACACTTGGGTATCTTTATTGAGGAAACGTTTCGCCACAATGTGGCTTCATCAGTCCATACAAAGGAGAATCTCCTTTGTACAAGATTGATGGACTGAACACATCGACTCCAGCCTGAGGGACTGATTACCTCAAACTCCTCCTCTCCTTACAACTTCCTGCTTTGTATTAGACTGATGAAGCCACTGTGTGGCGAAACGTTTCTTCAATAAAGATTCCCATATGTTGCTTTAGTATCTTAATCTTTAACTTGTCGGTTTTCAAAACCATTTGACACTCGACTGAAGAAGCCTACTGTGTAAGCGAAACGTTTCGAAATCAAGACACTTAATTGTTGCATAAGTGTCTTACCTAACAACCTGTCGGTATTTTATACCTTCTCAATATTCAGAAAAACAATGCTAGAGCTCAACATAAAGGAGCACTGCAGCAAGCCTACTGGCCCAGGCAGGACATGAAATAATACACTAGGATTTCTTGGTACTTGCAAAGAGAACAAAAGGCCACACTTGTTGATATAGAAGCAAAAGTAGAACCAAAGACATGCTAGTTTTTTCTTAGCAGTTTTGGAACTGTGGAATGAAATAGGAAGTGCTGGTAAGTGCTACAGCTACTGGAATTTTTTAACAATTTGCCTGATTGAACATTGTAGACTGGGTACTACGAATAAAGATCTGCTCTTGTAACTACAGATGGGTAATCAGCTAATGGCATCGGCAGTGCTCACGAGACTCTTCAGCCAGTTGGTAATTGGAAATCTCTTTATTTTCAGAATTGTTGCGATCGTTTCATGTTGAGTAGCTTCCAAGTGTGTGTGTGTCCGTGTCCGTGTCCGTGTGTGAGTAGGTACGTGTGTGTGCGCGAGCTGACAGAGTTGCCTTTGCGGGAGTTGAGACTCAGCTCCTGGCCCCCGCCTCCTAAATGACTTCGACCTACATCACTTTTTGGGGTTTTTTTTCGGGCCTTGCATCTTCCCTTGTAGGTGAGCAATGTTTCCCTACGCTTGTGTGTGTGTGTGTATGTGTGTGTGAGAGAGAGAGAGAGAGAGACAGAGAGACAGACAGAGAGACCCCCCTCTCCATCTCCAGTACCTGCATCTACACCCAATCAAAATTTCGAGCGGAGTCCTCGCCAAAAAAAATCTATAAAGGGAAACAAAACAGGTGTTGGAGGGGCCGGCTGGCCCGGAACCGGGACAAAGCCAAATTAATTATGATCGCTGTTGAAATCAAAGCTTAAAATTTAATTTCAATTATTGCTTTGTGTCGAGCAATCTGAAACCTATAATGGAGGCCATTAATTTGGCCAGCACACTTTCCAGCGTTGCAACATGGCCACAATTACTCCTGCGATCAATCCTCTGTTTGCAGATTTTCTAATTGACTTTCATGTTTTGATTCATTCGCGAATTTTTCTTCTGTGGTCCTGGAGCGAAGGACGGGAGGCTGTTATAGCTAGTCTTGTCAGCTGGTCGGAGAGGGAGGGAGGGAGGGACGTGGCTGTAAGACTGGTGTGATCGTAGAGGGAGAAGGAAGGACGTAGCTACAGGACTGGTGTGATCGGACGGGGCTACAAGACTGGTGTGATCGTAGAGGAGGGACGTGGCTACAAGACTGATGTGACTGGAGAGGGATGAGTAAAGGACGTGGCTACAAGACTGGTGTGACTGGAGAGGGATGAGGGAAGGACGTGGCTACAAGACTGGTGTGACTGGAGAGGGATGAGGGAAGGACGTGGCTACAAGACTGGTGTGATCGGAGTGGGAGGAGGAAATTACGGACTAGCGGTGCTGGTCTTGTCAGCCGAGCGGAGGAGAGGCAGAAGAAGGAGGAAGAAGAAAAATCAAGGATGGAAAGATAGGGAGTGGTGAGAGGTGATAAAAAATGGATAAGAATAATAGGAAAAATATGAGTGATAAATGATCTATAGAGAGAGGCGGACGCTTCGCTTATTCCTTACCGTTTCCCCTTTACTCCCGTTTTTCTTCTAGCCTCTCTCATTCCCTTCTTGCCTATACATTCTCTTCCCTGCTTCCCTCCCCTGTTCTCCTGGTTCCCAGGGGCCACCGCTGGCACGGGCCCCGCGTTTCCCAGGGATAAATTGTATTGTGTCATTTAGTGTCATATTTACCCCGATCCCCCGTGATGTGTGGGGCGTGGGTGTTGGGGAGCCTAGCTCCTCGGTCCTCCCTTCTTGCTCTCTCTCTCTCTCTCTCTCTCTCTCTCTCTCTCTCTCTCTCTCTCTCTTTACATAAGGGTTTTACAGGGTTAGGTTATGAGTTCCTAACTTTAGTTACCAACTAAGAGCTGTTACCTACTTCAGTTCACTTAAAAGCCTATTTATTATGAAACATACAAATAGGGAATAGGATGAAGGTGGAGCTATTTGTGGGCTAGCAATTTCACTTGCTCTACTGACTTTATTTCATCGATGTCATTATGCTGTGCGAACATGTTCCAGACTCGAGTCATTCTAGGAATGAATGATCTCAGATGAAATGATGGTGTTGAGGAAGGTACAGCCAGAGGGCAGTTTCTGTTTACTGCCCGACTTGTTGTGTAGAAGTTGTCTTCTCGCTGACAACGAAGTGGCGCCAAGTGTGGTGCCTCAGCATTTACTAAGGCTACTCATGTATCTTTCATCCAGGTAGATGTGTTTGTGACTTGATAAAGCCCACTGCGTGGGCGAAACGTTGTCAATAAAGGATCACATTATACTACACTAAGGCTACCCACTTCTCTCCGGTGTTGAAGGCTCTGCTGAAATGATAGATGTGTCCAGGCCGGGTGCAGACGAGAGATAAGTCTACTTATTCTGTTCTCTATTATGTCAAGAAGTCGTAGATGAGACGGGGAGGGGAAGCAATCCATGAAAGTGGAGCATGCTCAAGGAGTCTTGCAACCTCTTCTGTCGAGCAAATACGATATACGCCTTAGTGCTGGTAACTTTATGGCTGCCTTGTTTGCAGGAATTACTGCGTGTTTTTTTTATAGTTTAAAATCAAAATTCACCCCTTCAATATTAACCCCATCCCCGTACACGAACACTCTCCATTCATTTCTACCATTGCTCCGGTATTACCATCATGGTGCCCAGGAACAAATATAACCTGTCATCGTTTTTCCCAGGCTGATATAGCTGTAAGCTGGTGATTGATGTAACTGAGAGCAGCTGGTATTTTCTCTCTTGAATAAGTTAATGCCAGAGTAGAGTCGTCTGTATATGTATGGGATTCTGAGATGAGTTGAAGGTCATTGAAGTAGAAATTCCATAACAATGGCCCAAATACACTTCCCTGTGGAACACTGACACTGACTGTCTTGTTGAATCTGTCCCGTTGAGAACTGTTCCTAGAAATTTACCTTGAAAGAAACCACTAAGTAGGCATAATGCAGAGCCAAAAACTCTTAGTAATTCCTATTTTGTCTCTCCCTCCCTCCTTGTCTTCCTTTTTTCTCTTTCTCACTTTCTCTGAGAGAGATAGAGAGAGAGAGAGAGAGAGAGAGAGAGAGAGAGAGAGAGAGAGAGAGAGAGAGAGAGAGAGATAGGGGGAGAGAGAAGGAGAGAGAGGAGAGAGAGAAGGAGAGAGAGAAGGAGAGAGAGGAGGAGAGAAGGAGAGAGAGAGAGAGAGAGAGAGAGAGAGAGGAGGGAGAGGGGAGGACAGATAGAAACAGACAGAAATAAAAAAAAAAAATGGTAATGTGATGTCCCAGAAAGAAATTAAATAAATTACTAGAATAATAGAGGATAATTCCTGGTAATAACAACAACATACATTTTGGAAGCAGCGGTAATGAGCGTGATATTTTGCTAGTTATACTAATTGTAATAACCAGAATAAATCACTATTTTTTTTTCAGACGAGCCGAGCATTTTGGGCGGCTCAAAGAACGACAATATACCACTGATTATATGTCCGGAAATGCCTGGTATTAACGTTAAGAATAAATTCCCGCATTTTTAGATTGCTTTCTTTGGTCAAATATTTCTTAGGGTATAGTCATTTGTTTTCTTTTATCTATATTTAGGCTGGGAATCTATTGAGGTAAAAGAGAAAGGGTAGAAAAGTTGATTTAGGAATTGTGGATTCATTGGTCTAGAGGCAACCAGCTCTGGTAAACAGAAAATGTGTAAATGACAGATACCGTTTACACAAACCTTGGTAAATAGATATACTCACACCTGCGTTATTCTCCGTGTTTAACTTCGTTTTTTTTATCGTGTTTGTGTGTGTGTGTATATACATTGAGGTTTATGCCTGTGTGTAATTACCTGTTAGTTACCTATTGTTAAAGGCACTTGTTTGTGTGTGTGTGTGTGTGTGTGTGTGTGGGTGGGGGCGGGCGGGTGGTGAACTCTAACTCTTGGTACCGTGGCTTAATTTTCAAGCAATTAATGTGAAAGTTACGGCATGTTAGGTTGTGATGAATGTTTCGATGTTTACCTTCATTATACAGTGAATATTTTGTAATGTTGCAAACAAGAATTAGTTCCACTAATTTGTTTAGGCCTACTGGCTTAAGATCTTCTTCTAGTGAAAAAAAATGAAAGATATAATCATACCTTTATTACTCAGTTTAGGTATGAGAAGGTATATTTTCAATATATATCCCTCTTTGTATAATATTCAAATGGATGAATAGATTAAAACATCTTATTGGTCAAAAGATGCATATTTAGGCGTATCAAAAGAGGGGAAGGGCAGTTAAGATATCAATATATTCAATTAAAGAGAGAAATAAAAAAAAGAATAAGAAAAGGAAAAAGGGATTATGAGGCTAAAGTCGCAAGGGATTCGAAGACTAACCCAAAAGGGTTCTTTCAGGTATACAAAAGTAAGATTAGGGACAAGATAGACCCACTTAAGAGTAACTCAGGTCAGATCACTGACAGTGATAAGGATATGTGTGAAATTTTCAATACTTACTTCCTCTCAGTTTTTACTCAGGCATGGAACTAACACCTAAAAAAGCATATTAAGAAACTGAAGGAAGTGCAGATGTATTAAACAAAACTAGTCTCAGGGTTAAGATGAAAATGGTACGAGGGGAGAGGCTACCAAAAATTAATCTAACTTACGACATAATAGAACAAGAATCAAGGAAGACATGATAATAGCATACAAAATATTCAGAGGAATCACTAAGATAAACAGGGACAGACACAGCCCGAAGTTAGACACATATGAGCCAAAGAGATGTCAGGAAGTATTTATTCAGTCTAAGTGGTCAGGAAGTGGAATGGCCCAGACGAATAAGTTGAGAGGTGGGGCCAGGAGCTAAGATTCGATCCCACATATTAATGAATAAATACAGGTGGACACACACACACACACACACACACACACAAACATAGCTTTAAGATGAGGTACGACAAGGCTCTTGGAGCAGGGAAAGAGTGGAGCTAGTAGCGTCTAGCGAAAAGGCGAAGCCAGGAGCTTTGAATCGACCCCTGGAACCACAAATGCTGTACACATTTGACTGAAGACTCCAGATTAACCCCATGGCATAAAAAATTATACACCATTCACACGAAATTATTAAAACTGAAGTCGAACTTATTAGTGTCTGTAGAGGGAGCGGGCCAGGTGGACATCCTCACAGCTGACCTGCCCCACCTGTCTCCACACTCCACTTCACTATATTTATGTGGCTATTATAATGGAATATTGTATATTACTGCCGCGGCATCGCGCTGATGTTACATTCCTCGCCTCATTTGTATTTGTGAAGGAATGTGCATAGTTTATATGTTTGTGACTGTGTGTGAATGGTGGGGTGGGGGGAATGTGTGCGGGTCGGTGGGGGCAAGGAGGAGGTGGTGTTCTTGTGGTACCTAACCATACCACGGGCGGGGATAGAACCCGCGATCAGAGAGCCATTACGATGTAAACGTGTAGTAACTAAGATGTAATGTAGAACAAGCATTTATTGCGACCACCTTTCGCTCTATGTATATTTAATAAAGCTTTAAAGTGAGCGAAATATAGTCCCAATAACTGAATGTCTATTAACACTCTTCTTACTCCGATCAAAGAACGAGAGAGAGAGAGAGAGAGAGAGAGAGAGAGAGAGAGAGAGAGAGAGAGAGAGAGAGAGAGAGAGAGAGAGAGAGAGAGAGAAACGAGTCTTTGACCCATTATCTTGTACGTAGAAATTCTTCACGAATGAAGGTAAAAATGCTAAGAAGGGAGAGATTCGAACCCACTGTCTGGCAGTCCTAGAATTGCCTCACTTCTACACCCTTTTTTTTACCCAGCCGTTCCTGGAATGTCCCACTCACCCCTTTCTTTTCACTCAAGATTTATTCTATATTTTAATCGCCATGCATTGCTCCATTGTTTACATGACCAGATCACCTCAACAACTCATCAGCTCTTCCAATAATGCCTTCACAATACTGCATCTAATGTCTTGGGTGTAAAAACGATAGATATAGAAGAACGTTCCACTCTGTGTAGTGCTTCATCAAGTCATGAATTGATAAAACTATCTCTTGAGCGAAACGTTGTGTTAATAAAAGTTTGTCCTGCATATTTCCGTCTTGTTGCCTCATTCGCTGGCAACATTCACACTGCACATTGATCTCAGACACGACAGTTCCACTACCTAACTGCTGCAACATTCAAAGTCTATATTTCACACACGTACAGAAGCGTCGCAACCTTTATATTCTTGATAAATTAGCCTATTTTGCGTCTATTATAAAGCATATTTCTTCCTAGGGAATATTTAGCACCCTTGGAGCATTCTTGCAGTAATCTATTCTGTGATTTGCCTCATCCTTCAAAGACCCATCTGCCGATATATCCATTTCCCAATAATATAAACACAATCACTTTTCCCATATGCCTTCCGTTCTTACCTCCGATATTTAATTCCCTGTATTTCAACATATTCTCATCACATTGCTTTTTTTCTGTATTCTCTTTTAACTCCGTTTAATAAGCTTTCTATACAACTTTGCAGAATTTTTTCTAGATATATCAGTAAGAGTGATCAGCAACTGTATCAACTCTCAACTTAGATCATATTTAAGATTTCACCTCTTCGTAATACGCTATAATTCATTTACCTGACCACGCTCTAAAAACGATTAAATAGCTATGGTGAAACATCTGCGGCGATATCACACATCAAAGTCTGTGTAAAACGCGTTTGTTACTAGATAACATTGGAAAAATAAACACATAAGCAGTATAATGTGATCCTTTATTGACAACGTTTCGCCCACGCAATGGCTTTATCGAGTCACAAACAGATCTGTTTGTGACTCGATAAAGCCCACTGCGTGGGCGAAACGTTGTCAGTAAAGGATCACATTATACTGCTTATGTGTTTATTTTTCCATTGTGTCGGTATTTTATACCATTTATTTCCACTAGATAGCATTATTCTCCTTACATTCAATCCCTATTCTGCAAAAGTCCCTCTCTTCAATAAAAACAATGCAGGTTGCCACATCTGCATTTCTTTTTAACATTTGCAACACCTGCCACACCGGTGTTCCCGATCCCCCCATCTCACGTTTCCAAATCAATAATAAAAAAAAACAAGCTTTCTTTCCTTATCTAAATATTGTTCACGTCTTTACTGCAAACGATGAAATCATGCATTCCTTCAATTTATGTCTATAACTAATTCTCCACACTCATAATCTGTGTGTTTTCAGCTACACTGCCTATTATAGTTGTGCCATATACTTTACCTGATATACTTCGTAATTCCCTCTACCAGAGAACACACGCCGCTCTGTGCATTCTAACTCGCTAAGTTAAAAACACAAACCATTCCTACACGTTAATTTATTTGGTTTAAAGCCAATACACTACACAAGCGCTATTAAGGTTGCAAATAACCATTAAACCATCAGTCAGGGATACCTAATTCCCTAAAATAGAGATTAAAATAAATTCCTAGCATATATACTCTAAGATAAATACCTCTCGGTTTATATACCTTTACCAACACGTTATTCCCCCATATTGTTCAATATTTTTCATTTGCTAAATGCAGTAGTATATCTAATAAAAATTTGTTTGAAAAAGCTAATCAATTTTAATACTTTGACTTCTATATAATAATGATATATACTCCTTATGTGAAATATTTTTCAATGATAATTAAAATAATTTCCTTCACCAATGTTTCAATTAACGAAACAAAAATTATACAAGGTGAGCTAAACTTATGTGCCTTTTATAATAAAATTTATGTGCATCCATATTTAATATAATTACGCATTTTAGTTATTACAAGCATCATCGCTACCAATATTACCCTCATTACGGACACCATTTTCACCATCTCAATTATAGCCAGCAATCACAGCCATCTCTGTAAGCACTCTGACCCTTATTATTATTGCCGGTGTTTAAATGGGCTTTTAGTTTATCGACTAGTCAAAAGATCATAAAGGCTACAGTCTCTGTTTATATACAGAGATATACTCTACACCTCTCTGTATATATTCATTCAACACATTCACCATCACTCATATATAATCACTGTCTTTGCAGAGGCGCTCAGACACCACAGTTCAGATGTCCCATCAAACTGTTAATATCCCAAATCCCTCCTTTAAACTGCAGGCATTGCACTTCTCATTTCCAGGACTCGAGTCCGGCTAACCGGTTTCCCTGAATCCCCTCACAAAATATTACCATGCTCACCCTCCAACAGCTCGTCAGGTCTCAAAAACCATTCGTCTCCATTCACTCCTATCTAACACGCTCACGCACGCTTAATGGAAGTCCAAGCCCCTCGCCCACAAAACCTCCTTTACCCCCTCCCTCCAACCTTTTCGAGGACGACCCCTACCCCGCCTTCCTTCCCCTACAGATATTATATATATATATATATATATATATATATATATATATATATCACACTAGCTCCCTTACCTTCGTGTGTGTGTGTGACTAGTTAATGGTTTAATGGTACAAGTCGGATCGAAATGTCGTCATAAGATTCTTTCTCCTACGTGCGCGCATTTGTGTATTGTTCCATTTACGGTATTGTGTCTTTTTATTCTTTTATTATTATTAGTAGTAGTAGTAGTACTAGTAGTAGTATTACTTGGCCGAATAAAAAATTGCATGAAAATACCAATATAAAATCCGTGGGAGGGGTTCATAAATTTCGACCTCTTGTTGTTATCCAATAACTTGTGATTGGCGACACTACTTGAAGACCGCAGTTTGTCTCCTCGCCCCTTGCCCCCTGCCCCTTGCCCCTGCCCCTTTGCCCCTTGCCCCTGCACCTCATCTTAAGGTATTAATACTAAATGTGCTCCCAAATTGGTGTTTTGATCTGTGGTATTAATCACTGTAGTGTACTTTATTAAGGCTTTCAAGTGCGTCTGTGGTATTAATGTTGAGTATTAGGTAGAGGAAGGGAAGAACCCCTTCCTCTACAGGGAGGGAAGTACCCATCCTCTACGGGGAGGGAAGTACCCCATCCTCTACGGGGAGGGAAGTACCGCTTTCTACACTGGGAGGGAAATACCGCTTCCTCCACTGGGAGGGACGTACCTCTTCCTACACTATGAGGGAAGTACCGCTTCCTACACTGGGAGGGAAGTACCGCTTCATCCACTGGGAGGGAAGTACCGCTTCCTCCACTGGGAGGGAAGTACCGCTTCCTACACTGGGAGGGAAGTACCGCTTCCTACACTGGGAGGGAAGTACCGCTTCCTCCACTGGGAGGAAAGTACCGCTTCCCCCACTGGGAGAGAAGTACCGCTTCCTCCACTGGGAGGGAAGTACCGCTTCCTACACTGGGAGGGAAGTACCGCTTCCTACACTGGGAGGGAAGTACCACTTCATCCACTGGGAGGGAAGTACCGCTTCCTCCACTGGGAGGGAAGTACCGCTTCCTACACTGTGAGGGAAGTACCGCTTCCTACACTGGGAGGGAAGTACCGCTTCCTCCACTGGGAGGGAAGTACCGCTTCCTCCACTGGGAGGGAAGTACCGCTTCCTCACTGGGAGGGAAGTACCGCTTCCTACACTGGGAGGGAAGTACCGCTTCCTACACTGGGAGGGAAGTACCGCTTCCTACACTAGGAGGGAAGTACCGCTTCCTCCACTGGGAGGGAAGTACCGCTTCCTACACTGGGAGGGAAGTACCGCTTCCTCCACTGGGAGGGAAGTACAGCTTCCTACACTGGGAGGGAAGTACTGCTTCCTACACTGGGAGGGAAGTACCGCTTCCTACACTGGGAGGGAAGTACCGCTTCCTACACTGGGAGGGAAGTACCACTTCCTACACTGGGAGGGAAGTACCGCTTCATCCACTGGGAGGGAAGTACCGCTTCCTCCACTGGGAGGGAAGTACCGCTTCCTACACTGGGAGGGAAGTACTGCTTCCTACACTGGAAGGGAAGTACCGCTTCCTACACTGGGAGGGAAGTACCGCTTCCTACACTGGGAGGGAAGTACCTCTTCCTCCACTGGGAGGGAAGTACCGCTTCCTACACTGGGAGGGAAGTACAGCTTCCTACACTGGGAGGGAAGTACCGCTTCCTACACTGGGAGGGAAGTACCGCTTCCTCCACTGGGAGGGAAGTACCGCTTCCTCCACTGGGAGGGAAGTACCACTTCCTACACTGGGAGGGAAGTACCGCTTCCTACACTGGGAGGGAAGTACCGCTTCCTACACTAATAGGGAAGTACCGCTTCCTCCACTGGGAGGGAAGTACCGCTTCCTACACTGGGAGGGAAGTACAGCTTCCTACACTGGGAGGGAAGTACTGCTTCTACACTGGTAGGGAAGTACCGCTTCCTACACTGGGAGGGAAGTACCGCTTCCTACACTGGGAGGGAAGTACCGCTTCCTCCACTGGGAGGGAAGTACCGCTTCCTCCACTGGGAGGGAAGTACAGCTTCCTACACTGGGAGGGAAGTACTGCTTCCTACACTGGTAGGGAAGTACCGCTTCCTACACTGGGAGGGAAGTACCGCTTCCTACACTGGGAGGTAAGTACCGCTTCCTACACTGGGATGGAAGTACCGCTTCTCCACTGGGAGGGAAGTACCGCTTCCTCACTGGGAGGGAACGCTACTCGCTTCCTACACTGGGAGGGAAGTACGCTTCCTACACTGGGAGGGAAGTACCGCTTCCTACACTGGAAGGGAAGTACCGCTTCCTACACTGGGAAGGAATACGCTTCCTACACTGGGAGGAGTACCGCTTCCTCCACTGGGAGGAAGTACCGCTTCCTCCACTGGGAGGAAGTACCGCTTCCTACACTGGGAGGGAAGTACCGCTTCCTCCACTGGAGGACCGCTTCCTACACTGGGAGGGAAGTACCGCTTCTCCTCCACTGGGAGGGAAGTACCGCTTCCTCCACTGGGAGGGAAGTACCGCTTCCTACACTGGGAGGGAAGTACCGCTTCCTACACTGCCGCTTCCTCCACTGGGAGGGAAGTACCGCTTCCTACACTGGGAGGGAAGTACTTCTTCCTACACTGGGAGGGAAGTACCGCTTCCTACACTGGGAGGGAAGTACCGCTTCCTACACTGGGAGGGAAGTACCCCTTCCTACACTCTGCCACCCACCCTTCCATGCCACAGTCACTGCTTCTCAATCATACGATGAGTATGTAGGATATTTCATTGGGGAAACGTTGCGTCACGAATGGTTTCTTCACTCCAGCAGAGATAGCCACATGAGTGGGGTGAAACGTGGGTAAAGAGGTCAAGACCACTGCTGACTACATGGGTGGGATAGAGAAAGAAACTGGCAGCCATGGGCCAGTTGTCCCGTCCTTGGCATATTCCTTCTTAATCGCCGTGTCTTAGTGGTGAAGAATAAACTTAGCCAAAGTTTCTGCAGTAATAAAGTTGCCAGAGTTTGGGACAAGAGTGTTGGTGGCAGCAGTCAAAACACTTTATAGATAAAGCAGTCTTCCTCTTCCCTGACTGATGAATTTTGCTACCGTCCGCAGGATAGATATGGAGTGCACACCAAACCAACCACTACTATCCAGAGGATGGATGTGGGATGCACGCGAGGCTAGCCACTACCGTCCATAAGATAGATATGGGATGCGTATCATACATTAAACTAATAGCTACGTTCACAGGATGGACAGGAGATGAACAATATACTAGCCATTACGGTAGTAAAAATCTAAAGATATTCGTAACTCGCTTTCCCGTCACTTTAAGTCTAGAGTGTATTATCTGAATTTTAGAAAAGTCAATTCCACTTCAAATGTCTGAAGATAATAACACGAAAAACTCCCTTGTTTCAGAACAAGCGTTTATACGTACGAACGTTTCGCCCTTCGTAGAGATCTATCATGACTTGATAAAGGTCTACACTGAGCGAAACGTTGACTCCACAAAAAGTTTTCTCTGCAACCCCGAGTCTTTTCAACAGATATCAATATACACTAAACTGGATTACGTAATAAAGTTACTTTAGCACTTGCCATTACATGCGAAGTAAAGATATTTTTACTTTTATGTAGTGTCTAGATTCCAATTATTGTCTAGTTGTCTAGATTCCAATTATTGTCTAGTTGTCTAGATTCCAATTATTGTCTAGTTGTCTAGATTCCAATTATTGTCTAGTTGTCTAGATTCCAATTATTGTCTAGTTGTCTAGATTCCAATTATTGTCTAGTTGTCTAGATTCCAATTACTCGCCATTATTGCTGCTTGTCAGTCTAACATATGACCTAGAAAATACCTGAATGTCATTATTTCTTATTCTATAAATATTATAGTCCACCAAATCTGTATTTGTTCCTGTTTGAGATTGTTTGTCAGTGTTTGAAATATAACCTAGATTACTTAATTACATTCATGAGGAAGCGCTAACTCCTTAGGGGATATAAAACTCCTGATAAAATTATTAATTTTATTTCCCTTGTTCTTTTCTTATTAATTTTTGTTATATTCTCTAAAAACTTTCATTCATCTTAATATATTGTTCCCGTTATTGCTTTATTGCTCTTGTTCTCTTATTCCTTATGTTACTTTATTTTTATTGCCTTATTATTGCATTATTATTCATAATTGTTCTCTCTAATATCTTATTCAAGAATGTTTTTTACTTCTTCCGTGTAAATATATTGTCCTTATATATTTATTTGAATATCTTTATCAGTGCCACCCTGTGTGTAGTGCCACCCTGTGTGTGGTGCCACCCGGTGTGTGGTGACACCCGGTGTGTGGTGCCACCCTGTGTGTGGTGTCACCATGTGTGTGGTGCCACCCTGTGTGTGGTGCCACCCGGTGTGTGGTGCCACCCTGTGTGTGGTGCTACCCTGTGTGTGGTGCTACCCTGTGTGTGGTACTACCCTGTGTGTGGTGCTACCCTGTGTGGTGCTACCCTGTGTGTGGTGCTACCCTGTGTGTGGTGCCACCCGGTGTGTGGTGCCACCCTGTGTGTGATGCCACCCTGTGTGTGGTGCTACCCTGTGTGTGGTGCCACCCTGTGTGTGGTGCTACCCTGTGTGTGGTGCCACCCGGTGTGTGGTGCCACCCGGTGTGTGGTGCCACCCTGTGTGTGATGCCACCCTGTGTGTGATGCCACCCTGTGTGTGGTGCCACCCTGTGTGTGGTGCCACCCTGTGTGTGGTGCCACCCTGTGTGTGGTGGCACACTGTGTGTGGTGTCACCCTGTGTGTGGTGTCACCCTGTGTGTGGTGCCACCCTGTGTGTGGTGCCGCCCTGTGTGCGGTGCCACCCTGTGTGACGATGCACTATTTGTGCGTCGTCAGGAGCTATGCAATGTTGCAAGGCTAGCAA
This sequence comes from Cherax destructor, assembly GCA_009830355.1. Taxonomy (NCBI): domain Eukaryota; kingdom Metazoa; phylum Arthropoda; class Malacostraca; order Decapoda; family Parastacidae; genus Cherax; species Cherax destructor. The sequence continues at coordinate 551,383 of WNWK01000024.1, forward strand.
CAGACTGTAGGAGGAAAAATTCTCTCTGAGGAAAGGCAGAAGCGTAAAGCGTCAGGCCCATGTCTAGTATCACTAGACTGTGTAGCAGACGAAGGCATTGTCACAGGTAGGCGGGATTCCCCAATAGAAGTAGGTCATACCCAAGGACGGACCAGGAGTAAGCCCTTCCCTTGGGTATGACCCACTTCCACTGGGCAATCCAGTGACAATGCCTTCGTCGGCTGTCCATCCCTCATCTGACGCCAGTTTATAAGCGATAATCTTTCTGTCTGTGCTATATATTCTTCAAGACTATGGTGCTCTTCACCAACTCCAAGGATAAGGGAATGAATACTTCATCTTTTGTATATACCTGTATATTCTTCACATTATTTCCTTGTATTGATAAAGCCACTGGTTGGCGAAACGTCTACAAATAAAGATACCCAGATATTGTACGTGTCTAATTCTTCATCATGTCTATATATCATTCATATATAACTATGGAGATTAGGTCTCAGAAGTTTTCAAATGTTCTATTGTTTGCTCAGGTGATATATTAAACCACTTGTCGGTATTAATTACCAGGGCTAATAACATTAGCTGTGGGGTTAATAGTATAAATCAGAGGGCCCAGGAGGGGTTGCTGAGGTGCTTTGGAAACTTAAAGAGGACGGAGCAAAATAGGATGACTGGGATGGTATACACATCTGAGGTGGAGGGAAAGAGGTGCAGGGGTCGTACCAAGAAAGATTGGAGGAAGGAGCCAAAGAAGATTTTGAGTGCTAGGGACTTGGACATCCAATAGGTGTGTGTGGTGCATTATATCGAAGTAAGTGAAAGCAAGTTGGTTTTTGAGACCTGACGTGTTGTTGGAGTGTGAGCAAGGTAACTTTTATGAAGGGATTTATAGAAATCTTTCGGCCAGACTTGAGCCCTGGAGGTGGTGAGTACAGTGATTGCACGCTGAAGGAGAGGGTGAAGATGTTGCAGTTCGAAGAGTCATCTGAACTTCGATGTCAGCGCTCCCGGCAGGACAACCTCGGTGGGAGACTGCCGGTGTGTTAAAAAATATATATATAGTCTAGGTCAACACAACCAATATACTTCTTGTAGATAAATGACTCAGAAAACAGACAGGATGATGAATCAGACAATTGTGTAACACTTGGGTATCTTTATTGTGGGAACGTTTCGCCAACCAATGACTTCCTCAGTCCACTACAGAGAAGAATGACTGTAGATAAGAAGGAGTTTGAGGTAATCAGTCCCTCAGCCTGGAGTCGATGTGATCAGTCCATCAATAAGGATACCCCGGTGTTACACAAGTCTCTAATTCTTCACTATGATTCTTACCCCACCAAAGCTCTCGCTTCACACGTGGAGGTCCCTGGTTCGATTCCCGGCGGGGTGGAAACATTTCGACTCGTTTCCTTACACCTGTCGTCCTGTTTACCTAGCAGCAAATAGGTACCTGGGTGTTAGTCGACTGGTGTGGGTCGCATCCTGGGGGACAAGATTGAGGACCCCAATGGAAATAAGACAGACAGTCCTCGATGATGCACTGCCTTTCTTGGGTTATCCTGGGTGGCTAACCCTCAGGGGTTAAAAATCCGAACGAAATCTTATCTCATTTTCCCCCACTCCAGCATAGCCTATATTCCATCCACTCCAGCTTAGTTCGTATCCCCCACACCCCAACACAACCCATATCCCCCACCCCAACACAGATCCCTACCCCAACTCAGCCTCCTACTCACCGAATCGCCCCCTACCGTCTCCCTCAAGACCCGCAAGAATAAGTACCGCCACGCAGTAGTTGGTCGTCTGCAGCTGTCACAGTTATGCCTGGCGGAGATCAATACGTCGCCGGCAGTAGTTACGGCAGGAGCAGCGGCGGGGTCATCAGGCCCCCAGCAGGAGGCCGCCCGACGCAGGTGTGGATCAAAGGTCCTTGTTTCGTGCAGCACGGCGAGCTACCGATTGGTCGGCACGACTCTCACGAAGCTTGGCCATGGCCATATGGAGACTAGGCCATGGCCACATGGAGACTTTGCCATGGCCACATGGAGACTTGGCTATAGCCACATGGAGACTTGGCTATGGTCACATGGAGACTTGGCCATGGAGATGTGGCCATAGCTACATGTAAACTTGGCCATAGAGATGTGGCCATAGCTACATGGAAACTTGGCCATGGAGACATGGTCATAGCTCTATGGAGAACTGGCCATGACTACATAGAGACTTGGCAATGGTTAAATGTGGAAATTTGGCCATGGCTGCATGGAGACTTGGCCATAACTACATGGAGGCTTGGCAATGGGTAAGTGGAAACTTAACCATGGATACGGGAAACATGGCCATGGATACAAGAACAAGTGAAGGAGACTTGGCCATGGCTACAGGGTGCTGGCCATAGGTACATGAAGACTTGACCATGGGAATATGAAGACAACCATGGACACAAGAAGAATTGATCATGGGTACAATAGACTCATTAATGGTTGCTAGGAAACTTACCCACCCCTTCTCTCTCTCTCTCTCTCTCTCTCTCTCTCTCTCTCTCTCTCTCCTTACTTTCTCTGGAAACTAGGTATCTCATCTGCTTCAAATAAGACAGGTTTTTTTATTTATCAGCGGGAATAATGAATTGCAGAACCGGCCACACAGGCTGGTGTCAAGTTGTAATCCAAATTTTGCTTTTAAATGTCCCATATCTCTAAAAACTTTTATTATTATTATTATTATTCACGTGAGAGTTTTGTATCTCATACATTGTTAAAAGTTCTTAAGGCAGCTTTTATTTCCCACATAATTGAAAAAACAAGAATGCTTTAACAGATTAGATTTTCTGCCGAAGAGGCCATTTATTGTGCTCCCCTTATCCTGTGGATTATTATTATTATAATCAAATAAAAGCGCTAAACCACAGGGGTAACATAAAAAAATGATATTCAAAATGTGGAGAGTAACGTAAAAAAATGATATTCAAAATGCCTATAGTACCTAGGCTTTTTTTATTATATGTATGTAATATATATATATCGTGCCGAATATGTAAAACTTGCGATTTTGGCTTAAATAGCAACGCAGTAATTTCGCAAAAATCATTCTGAACCTAACGAAAAACATATATATTTCAATTTGTTTATTATTAAATTATTGTAAACCTACCTAAAATATATTTAGTTGGATTAAACTAAATTAAATTGCGCTTGTTAGAATAAGGTTAGGTAAGCTTTCTAAGGTTCTTTTGGTACAAAATTATTAATTTTTACATCAACATAAATGAAAAAAAAAAATATATTTCTACATTTTAAAATTATATACTTTCTCTAAATAGCTTGGCGACAACCAGCCGCCTAGACGTCTTAAATTTCCCTTCACTTGTACTCAGCAGCCCTCCCCAAATGTAGGCTGACCCGAGATGAGTAGGCCTAAGCTACAATACTGAACACTAAAGGAACAAGAGCTGGGGGGTCATCATCACTGACAGGGGGAAGGGAACCAGTGCTGGGGTCATCCACGTTGACAGGGAGATGGGGAGAGGAGACATCAAAGAAAGTCTCCCCCAGGCTGGGGGGAGGATGACTGGGGGAAGACAATAGAGTCAACGTTATTGACCACATATCAGTGCCGCGCGAGCGAGCAGGTAACTAGCCGTGGCACTCTCAGCCCTATGGCACCAGCCATAGGCACTCATCCCAATGGCACCAGTTGTAGCACTTATCCAAGTGGTACCAGTTGTGGCGGCCATCCCATTGGCACCAGTGTCACTCACCTCAGTTGCACCAGTTGTGGCACTCGTCCCATTGACATCAGTTGTGGCACTCGTCCCATTGACACCAGCTGTGGCACTCCCATCCCATTTGCACTAGCCACAGGCACTACTATCCCTATGGCGAAAGCCACTGGGATAGTAGTAGAGCCTGGTTATAGTAGTGCCTGGTTATAGAGATGTTTGGTTATAGTAGTGCCTAGCTATAGCAGTGCCAGGCATTTCTAGATGCCATCACTTCTATAAGCACCACCATTCATTCACATCCTGTCTGACACTGCAACATCTTGGTATCTTAATTCAGGGATTTCTTCGCTTGCCTATTCCTTGGGCACGACCTACTTCCACATTGAACAAATGTGACACCTCCTACAACTGCTGCACCTCTCCTGTCTACAGTATATAAGATCCCTCTGCTCATATGCTGTTATTCTATTCAAGATTGATGGACTGACAACATCGTCTCAAGATTGAGGGACTGACAACCTCACACTCCTCCTGTTCTTCACGATTCTCCTTTGTATGGACTGATGAAGCCACTGTGTGGCGAAACGTTTCCTCAATAAAGATACCCAAGTGTTGCATATGTGTCTAATTTACCATACCCAGATGTTGCACATGTGTCTTAATTTCATCTTCTTATATTTAATATTGACATTATAATTATTATTTTATTATTATTATTATTATTATTATTATTATTATGTAATATTGACATTATAATTATTATTTTAATATTATTGATATTATTATTAATGATATTATTATATGATACTCAAAAGAAAGATCTGAACTCGTAGAGGCTAGCCATGCTAGGCATGATAGTGGCCCTCTTTGTAATTAGTATTCTATAATATGTAAATAATATGTAAATCACACATTGTAACCAATATCCCATATGTAAACCTCACATTGTAATCTTTACAGAGAAATAAACATCGTATAGTATTGTATACACCTCCTGGGAAATGGAAAATATTTAGGTTTAATGAAAGGAATGGGAGGGTGGCTCCATTTCCTTAGATTTAGAGCCTTTCATGGGCATCAAGGTGTGGGTGTGGGCTTGAGTTGGGCTTGCCTAGCATGGGCCAGTAGACCTGCAGTAGTTCTCCTTGGAAAAATAAACACATAAGCAGTATAATGTGATCCTTTATTGACATTGTGTCGGTATTTTATACCATTTATTTCCATCAGTAGTTCTCCTTCCTTCTTAAGTGGGTGTGACTTGGACGTGCCTAACACGGGCCAGTAGGCCTCCTGCAGTGCTCCTCCTTATGTTCTTATTCTGATGACCTTCATGGGTTTTTGCACCTCCTAATGAATACCACTTTGCTATAATGGCAGCCAGACTGGTAAGAATTGCCCTTCGTGCATTACTAAAAATTACTAAGAATTTTTAATATTTATTCTTGGTTAAGTTAGGCTAGGTTAGTTTAGGTTAGGTTAGGTTAGTTTCGGTTAGGTCACTGTGACTTTGTAAATGGTCCAAGTTGCACCGAAACGTCGTCGTAAGCTCCTCTCTTCTATGTGTGGGTTATTTGTGTACAGGTAAACAGGTTAGGTTAGTTGAATGGTTCAGAGAACCGACAAGTTGATAAATTAGACATATATGTAACAATTACGTATCTTTATTGAGGAAACGTTTCGCCACACAGTGGCTTCATCAGTCCAATACAAAGTAGAAAATTAGACACTTATGCAACAATTGGGTATCTTTATTGAGGAAACGTTTCGCCACACAGTGGCTTCATCAGTCCAATACAAAGCAGAAATGTGTAAGGAGAGGAGTTTGAGGTAATCAGTCCCTCGGCCTGGAGTCGATGTGTTTAGTCCATCAATTGATGGACTGAACACATCGACTCCAGGCCGAGGGACTGATTACCTCAAACTCCTCCTCTCTTTACAACTTTCTACTTTGTAATGGACTGATGAAGCCACTGTGTGGCGAAACGTTTTCCTCAATAAAGATACCCAAGTGTTGCATATGTGTCTAATTTATCAGGTTAGGTTAGGCTACGTTACGCTGACGTTTGAATTTTGGCATTTAATTACCCAGCAATAACGAAATTAAAAACGAGAGGAAGGGGGAGTTCCGTGCGTGTTGCAAGCGTGTGTTGTCTCTCAATCGGTAAGACTGAGGATATGTTGCAGTAGGAATCACAACTACAACATTATTGTCTGTTCTTGGTGATGGTGTCAACAAAAGTTTTTCTCAAGAAATCTACAGCTGTATTTTGTAAAAGGTACTCTAAATTTAAGCAATGGTTATGAAGATGCATAAGTTGTAGGTATGGAGATAAATGGTATAAAATACCGACACAGTGGAAAAATAAACGCAAATTCAGCATAATGCGTTCCTTTATTGACTACGTTTCGCCCACACAGTGGGCTTTATCAAGTCAACTGTGTACAGAGTACATGAGTATATATAGGGCGGAGTCACCTGACTCTCCACTATATACTCATGTACTCTTTACCCAGGTTTTGTGACTTGATAAAATCCACTATGTGGGAGAAGCGTAGTCAATAAAGGCTCGCATTATGCTGCATTTGTGTTTATTTTTCCAAGTTTTAGGAATACAGTGGTGATAAATTAGATTTAACATAAGATAACTCAATAATGTACATAAATAGATCAGAGAACCGACGAGTTGATAAATTAGACACATGTGCAACACTTGGGTATCTTTATTGAGGAAAAACGTTTCGCCAAACGTTTCGCCATTCTCCTTTGTATGGACTGATGAAGCCACTGTGTGGCGAAACGTTTTTCTTCAATAAAGTTACCCAAGTGTTTCACATGTGTCTAATTCATAACCCAGTAAAGTCGAACAGTGCCACTTTTCTCTGGGATCCCACAGAATTTCTCATTTTTCAGATTGTTAAGTCAGGTTATGCTGGAATTAGTTCACCGGATGTTTAAGAAAGAGATGGTTCCTTGAGACGACTTGTGAAATGAAAATAAAATGTGTGTTGGAAAGAGTGAGGGTGGAAGGGGTCTAAACTAACGACTGATTTCAAGGCAGGCTGAGGGACTGATTACCTCAAACTCCTCCTTTTCTTATACCTTTCTGCTTTGTATTGGACTGATGAAACCACTGTGTGGCGAAACGTTTCTTCAATAAAGATTCCCATATGTTGCATAAGTGTCTCAATTCTTCAAGGCAGAGCATTTCGGAAAAATTTCCCCGTCAGGTAGCACTCACCGGCCGCCCTCCCCAACACGCCCCTGGGTAAACGTAAGTACTCGTGTAATAATTTCAGCTTGATGAGGGTAAAAAGCATTATTTATTTTTGGGGTCGCCGTCGACGGAGAAAAACTAATACGAGCTCCCATCGTATTCAAATTAGGTGTAATGTTGTCATCGTTGTGTAATAACTCTTTGTTGGGGACTCCCATCACTGATGGCGCCAGCTAGGGGATCATCGACCCTTGTATTCTCCTCACTCACTACCACTGCCGAGTCTAGTGGATTTTTACGAACGCGAAGGCTAGGAATCCACAGTAATGTGTGTTCTTAAGAATGTCAAAACCAGTGATCCCCGATGCCAAAAGAGCAAAAACAAACAAACATTCTTAAACATTAGGAAAGTTGAGTAGCTGAGGCAGCCATCCATCAACCAATGACATGTCATCACAGGGGAGTCACGTGACGCTTCCGCACCAATCAGGAACCAGTGATGGATGTTTTTGGGGGAAGGGGGGGGGGGAGGGAAGAAAGTAATCCTCGATCCTGCTAGTTTGTGCACACGTCACCACAACTGACGCTCTGCTTTGTTTCCCTGAAGCGCCCTGTGGTTAGGAGGTCAGAGCGAAAAAAGGGAAAATTTTCTTGTTATCTTCAAACCGTTGCAAAAAAAAAAAATCTATCTTCGGGTGTAACGTTTCCTTATCGTCAATTCGACAATTGTGTAAAGAAACACGTCCACTGTTTCTACCCTGGCTGGGAATCGAACCCAGACCCTCGCCGTGTGAAGCGAGAGCTTTAGCCACCAGGCCACCAGAGCCCAGTTGTAATACTGTATTTTAAAAGCATATTTCAGACTATCTTCGTAGGGTTATTAAATAAGTACAACCCCCCGAAAAAAAGCAGGCAATGTGTTTGTTTTCGTTAGGTTCCATCCACATGATGCGGGATCGAGCCTCAGGCTTTACGAAGTTATAAATCGACCGAGACGCGGGAATATTTTAGCATATTAATGACAATAAGGCATTGGAGCACATCTGTGTATTATGTAAATTAGCTTCATGTATCGGGTACTGAACGTGTGCGCATTAGTGTGTTTAGTATACACACGCACTTACGAACCGGGGCGCGCACACGCATGTGCTGATGAACCGCTTGGTGCTGGCGAATACAGCAGCAGCACGGGTTCAGAACCACCTGGTGTGTCGTTGCTTCGTGATACTAACAACACGGGGTCAGAGCCATCTGGTGTGTCGTTGCTTCGTGATACTAACAACACGGGGTCAGAGCCATCTGGTGTGTCGTTGCTTCGTGATACTAACAACACGGGTTCAGAACCACCTGGTGTGTCGTTGCTTCGTGATACTAACAACACGGGGTCAGAGCCATCTGGTGTGTCGTTGCTTCGTGATACTAACAACACGGGTTCAGAACCACCTGGTGTGTCGTTGCTTCGTGATACTAACAACACGGGGTCAGAGCCATCTGGTGTGTCGTTGCTTCGTGATACTAACAACACGGGTTCAGAACCACCTGGTGTGTCGTTGCTTCGTGATACTAACAACACGGGTTCAGAACCACCTGGTGTGTCGTTGCTTCGTGATACTAACAACACGGGGTCAGAGCCATCTGGTGTGTCGTTGCTTCGTGATACTAACAACACGGGGTCAGAGCCATCTGGTGTGTCGTTGCTTCGTGATACTAACAACACGGGTTCAGAACCACCTGGTGTGTCGTTGCTTCGTGATACTAACAACACGGGGTCAGAGCCATCTGGTGTGTCGTTGCTTCGTGATACTAACAACACGGGTTCAGAACCACCTGGTGTGTCGTTGCTTCGTGATACTAACAACACGGGGTCAGAGCCATCTGGTGTGTCGTTGCTTCGTGATACTAACAACACGGGTTCAGAACCACCTGGTGTGTCGTTGCTTCGTGATACTAACAACACGGGGTCAGAGCCATCTGGTGTGTCGTTGCTTCGTGATACTAACAACACGGGTTCAGAACCACCTGGTGTGTCGTTGCTTCGTGATACTAACAACACGGGGTCAGAGCCATCTGGTGTGTCGTTGCTTCGTGATACTAACAACACGGGTTCAGAACCACCTGGTGTGTCGTTGCTTCGTGATACTAACAGCACGGGGTCAGAGCCATCTGGTGTGTCGTTGCTTCGTGATACTAACAACACGGGGTCAGAGCCATCTGGTGTGTCGTTGCTTCGTGATACTAACAACACGGGGTCAGAGCCATCTGGTGTGTCGTTGCTTCGTGATACTAGCAGCACGGGGTCAGTATCCTTCCTCACAAATTAACAGTCTTTAACAATATTATGATAGCAAAGCTGCATATGATGGCTAGTTGGAGGTGGCTCTTTAGTTTAATAGACATTCTTAGACATTCTCCCAGTAGACATTCTCCCAGTAGACATTCTTCCAGTAGACATTCACCTGGGATTCAAGTGTAAGTCTAATCACTACAATCTGATTTAAAAAGATAGTGTGTGTAAACAATGCCTTCTGTGTGTGTGTGTGTGTGTGTGTGTGTGTGGTGAATAATAGCAACACTGATCTTCAGACTACGAACATAAACCAATAATAACAGTGGTGGTGAGGTAATTATCCCGTACCCTCTCTGTTCTTATTCTGCGATTGTGTGGCCGACGATAATTCATTGCAAACAATAGTTTGAGCAACTTTGAGGCAGTGCAATGCTGTCAACAGATGTAGCTGACACGAGGGTCAGTTAAGTTAACCAGGTTCTCAGTCTATAATTTAATATTCATTTCTACTAAAGAGAATAAAAATATTTTATTAGGAATCATTTACTGCTTTTCAGTTTAATAATTTTACAGATCTGAACCTTTTTATTTTACAAATATGAACTTTTCCTAGTTATTTTACAAATCTAAACCCTTTCTGGATACTTTTGGCTACCTAGTTACCAAACATATAGGCCATTTTTATATAATTTTCTTGTTTGTGGTTAAATATTCGTTTGTGTAACCCTAGCTAACCTGAAGACGGAGGAAGGTGGTAAGGATATTGGGAGGCTGAAGTTAGTTTTGCGAGGTAAGGGCTTGAGCATCCAGCAGGCATGTTATAAGTATGTTTGATTAAGCGGGATGAGTGGATTGGAGTGGTTTTTAAGACTTGATATTCTTGCCTTACAAAACCCTGGGATGTAATAAAATAACTACAGAATTGGGCCCTAGCTCGCTCGTGCCATGAACTAAACCTCTTGAACTAGTGTACATTGCCTTTGTAATGTGATCCTGTGTAAGTGGCGTCTGACTTGTGTGTCCCAGACGAAGTTCACTTTTCTGGCGAGTTATGTGTTGTTATAAGCTAATAAAAAGTTCGAAGAATACTGTAATTTCACATAAATGAATTTAACATTAAAAGAGAGGAATCATACGGGATCGAATCACCGTCCCACTAGTAGTGGAATAATCAGGCTAACCATTTCAGCACGTGTCCCTTAAAAGAGGATGGTGGTGCCTTGATACTGGTGAAGGCTCCTGCTCCAAGGAATCAGAGCCACCTTTTTCTTCTTTGAATGAAACCTGATTACCTCTCATTCTCCATATACTGTCTGACTCCTGTGGGTTTAGCATTGTATCGTGAATTTAATAAAGAAATTAAAGGAATTGCAAGAGGTCACCGGAATGAGGTGGTGTCTGGAATGAATCTTCAGTCTTATATTTACTATCCATCCATTCAGGTTATGTGAGTGTCATCGTGATTCCGTCCTAATGCCAGGTGTGTTGAAGTATAAAATACCGAGAGGTTGATGAGTAAGACACATGTGCAACAGTTGAAATTTTTCTCTTACACAGTAGACTTCTTCAGTCACTACTACACCTGCTTCCTCTGTGTTGAACTGAAGAAGCCTACTGTGTAGGCGAAACGTTTCGACAATAAAGATACCCAACTGTTGCACATGTCTTACTCGTCAAGTTTGAGGTACCGTCGTGACTATTTTCATGGTGATTCCATCCAGAGTCTTCTGGCAGCTGCTGGCTTGTAATGGTACACTTCTAAAGCACAAGATTTTTCAACGCTCCTCACACTAGTTCCTCAGAGACAACGAAATCAGGAAAGCTATTATGGAATTCCTTCTACCTCTTATGGTCCTCTGTAATCTTTCAACAACTACCCAGAGGATGGGAATAGGATAAGTTGTCATAACATTAGATAATGATGCTCTTGTGGTTTGACGAGAAACGAACACGTTGCTGGGCTGGCATAGTGCTGGGGTGTTGATAGCCAGATGTTCGTGGCTAGTTTACAAAAAACATTGTTTTTTATTGTTTTTTTTTAAGTCTTAGACTTTACATTACCAGTTTCGTACACCCGGATGATGGAAGAACTATGTCTTAAGACCTAGTTCGATCGCTAGCGCACTCAGCTCACACACTGAGGTCCGGAGTTCGAATCTCCAGTATGGCTGGAAAACATTAGGGACGTATTTCCATAAAACACCTGCTATCCCTGTTCATCTATCAGTATAAAATGGGTACCTGGGTGTTAGTCGAATGGTGTGAGTCGCATCCTGGGACAAAACATACCTAATTTGCCCAAAATGCTAAGCATAACAAACTGTTTTCTATATAGTAATGTCATTGATGTCAGCTAGGCTTGTATACCTTGTACATGTACTTGTAGTAAATAAAGATATTATTATTATTTCCTGGCTACAAGGTCGTCCACCTGAACGTTAAGTGAATTCAGTTTTTGACACAAGTCCTGTTTAACCCCTGACGGCCTAACGCCGTGGCCAATTACTATAATGCTCAAAAACTAGACGCAGCTCTAAGTTGGTAACGCGAACTTATGATTCCTGGAAGTCGTGAGTGCATGTTGAAGTGTTAAGTGATCTCCACTACTTTAGAAGGAAAATTTGTATTCATTTCCAGAAGAGTATTCCTGGTACAAGTGTGTGCCTTAGGGGACATTCACAAGAAACATTTATCCTCTTCACCAGCGACATAAAGCCTAATTTAAATATTTATGGAAATTTCTTCTTTCATACCAGAAATATTTTAATTTGCAAAATATTTGGCTGTATGTTGGTGTAAATGATATATTTATTTTTGCTCCTGACTTACAATAGCACCAACACCGCTGAGACAAATTTTGAAAAGTTTCGTAATTACCGATTATTAAGACTGAGATAGTAAGACCCACATAGGTGTCATCTGCAAAAGAAGATATGGCGCTGTGGCTAATATCCCTGTTTATGTCAGATATGAGCGTAGCCACCTCAGACTTTACATAGTTAAAGGATCAAGGCTTCTTATAGATCGTCTTAACGTCACCACGAAAAAGTTGGAGGGGTTTGTCACAGCTGTCCGGACCATTTTAGAGTATTTGTCGTATTTCGTGTCAAAAATTTCATTCAGTGTAACCTCAGCTCTATATATATATATATATATATATATATATATATATATATATATATATATATATATAAAATATATATATATATATATATATATATATATATATATATATATATAATATTATACACACGCACATGCATACGGACTCTTATACTTGAAATTGATTTCGCTGTGTTCCCATTACCTTTGCATTTTAGCAAAATATTGTGCATTTGCAATTTTCAATTTTGGCCGGCTATAACATAATGCAATAGAATTTTCATTTCCCTAATGCCATTTCAGAAAAAAACACTTACCAGCATTAACAAAATTATTCTAATTATCGTTTAAACTTTCGGACAAAAACAGCAATCATTTACGATAATGAGAGTGTTCACGTCAGCAATAAATACTGAAAACATACATACGGCTTCCCCTCCAAATTCTTTAGTGACAACAAATCGACCAAATTTTTGATTTACCTCATATAATAAAACAAAATTATCTTACAAGCAAGGACTTGAGTGTCCTTAAGGACTTAGGTTTATGCCCGTCCAATGTGTGTGTATTATATAATATATACATAATGATATATATATATATATATACACACATATATATCTCAAGACAAGCCACGGGGGATTCTTGCATTGTTAAGATCGTCTGTCTACGATTGTATTGCTCATATAACTCTCATGTCTGTAATTATCGTCTATATTTTTTTGACCTGTTCACTCCCGTTACCTGTCCTGCTCTCAATGTCACTCTTTCTATTTATTCCCGCTTTTAATACTACTGGTTTTTAATATTTCTGGTTTTTAATACCACTGGTTTTAAATACGCCAAATTTTGACTTCGAATAGTTTCTATGTCGCTCGTTTCCCTGTCATATGCATTTCAGTTTGTTTTTTCCAACTTCTGTTTCCAATTATTTTTTTGCGTGAGAGTTCGTGTATTTTTTAGTTGTTTGGATGTGCACAAAATATTGATATTTGTATATTTTTCTTCAGTTCTCTGAAGTGGGAAATAATATTAAATATTTTGAATTTCATTTATAGAGTGAGATTTTTTTTTCGGCGTTCTAACCATTCAAGAATAATTTTAATATATTTATAAAAAAGCGCTAAATCCGTAGGGCCGTACAGCGCCTGGGAAATGATCAAAGGAAATTGAGTTAAAAGCCCTTAAATAGCACCAAAGTGTTCCCCATAAATTATTAATATACGATACGAGAAATTCAACTCTCAGGCACAAGTGTAGCAGCAACAGTGGTGAGAGTAGACAGTAGATTGCTAGTACACTCGGCTCACACACTGAGGTCCGTGGTTCGATCCCCGATACGGGTGGCAACATTAGGATGTGTTTCCTTAAGACACCCGCTGTCCCTGATCGACTAGCAGTATAATGGGTACCAGGGTGTTAGTCGACTGGTGTGGGTCGCATCCTGGGACAAAATTGACCTAATTTCCCCGAAATGCTCTGCATAACAAGGGGCTTTCTATACAGTAGTATGTCACTGATGTCAGCTAAAAATAAAGATTATTGTAATGATAATAGTAAATTATTATTATTATTATTATTATTATTATTATTATTATTATTATTATAGATAGGGTTGAACCCATCGCTGTCGATCCCTTCCTCGGCACCGTTTGCAATCTCAGTCTGCAGACTATTGTAAAGGGTGTCCCGTAAAGTTGAACCATAGTGCAAAACAGTTAATAATTTGCTTTTCGTTTATGCAGATGCCCAGAATGTCTTTGATGTTGAACCTGGCTGGATTTTCACCTCTGACAACGCTTGAAGTCTTTGGTCTAAGGGGCCGACAAATGGCTTGGGGTCAAAAGGGGGTTCAGTACATGCTTGAAACTGGTTTTAGCCATACAAACGCAATCCTAACTACGCAGATAAACAGACTGAACCGGGAAGAGCGTGGTGACTTACCACTAAAACTGGTCACGTATAAATAGATTTATTATTGAAGTTTTTGTTTTTTCTTGTGGGTTCAGACACACGGGGCACCTATACGGACGTTGCTCTATAGCAGAGTTCTGGCTCAATGACTTCGTGGAGCACAAACATTGATGTGTTCTTGGGAAAGGTGGGCCTGGTGGGCGCTATAGACGAGCAACAAGCTATGCAAGATTCGAAATGATGGGAATGTTTCGCTCACAGCTTTCCAGCAGAATTGTCACCATGAGACTAGTGTCCACAGTAGACGTAACAGAGCCATGACTATTGCAACACACATTTCGTTCGCTCATTCAATGCGGATTAACAAAACAATATCCAGAACGGAAAGTAAACCTGGATATTGCATTGTGAGAGCCGCATTGAACGAGCAATGGAGCCACATGCAACTAGCGAGCCATGACGTATCTGTGCAACAGTTAGGTATCTTTATTCCGACAAAATAATTCAGTAATAAAGATACCTAACTGTTGCACATATCTTTCACATCAGCTTATCAGTATCGTGTACTATCACATTTACACATAATCTATAGATTTAGGATCAGGCAAATACACTTCACCCACCAAAAGTTAACTGCTGTGCAACTAGCTGTGTAACACATTAATTTGGTGTTAATGTGTCGGACAAGTATCGTATTGATGGCTTACGATACTCTCAAGCTAATGAATAAGACATGTGCAACAATTGGATGTCTTTATTGCGGAAGTTTCGCCTGCAAGACAGACTTCTTCAGTCGAATATTATCCTGTGTTCGACTCAAGAAGCCTGTTTCGCTGGCGAGAGGTTTCGGTAATAAAAATATCCATGTCTTATTTATCAGTTTGTTGGTGTTGTATAGCATCAGTGATATAACGTATTAATTGTTCCCCTCACGACGTCACATTAACTGTTCCCCTCACGACGTCACATTAACTGTTCCCCTCACGACGTCACATTAACTGTCCCCTCACGACGTCACATTAACTGTTCCCCTCACGACGTCACATTAACTGTCCCCTCACGACGTCACATTAACTGTCCCCCTCACGACGTCACATTAACTGTCCCCTCACGACGTCGCATTAAATGTTCCCCTCACGACGTCACATTAACTGTCCCCTCACGACGTCACATTAACTGTTCCCCTTATGACGTCACATTAACTGTCCCCTCACGACGTCACATTAACTGTCCCCTCACGACGTCACATTAACTGTCCCCTCACGACGTCACATTAACTGTCCCCTCACGACATCACAATAACTGTCCCCTCACGACGTCACATTAACTGTCCCCTCATGACGTCACATTAACTGTTCCCTCACGACGTCACATTAACTGTCCCCTCACGACGTCACATTAACTGTTCCCCTCACGACGTCACATTAACTGTCCCCTCACGACGTCACATTAACTGTCCCCTCAAGACGTCACATTAACTGTTCCCCTCACGACGTCACATTAACTGTCCCCTCACGACGTCACATTAACTCCTCGACGTCACTTCTGTCCCTACGACGTCACTTAACGTCCTCGATCACATTAACTGTCCCCCGACGTCACTTATGTCCCTCACGACGTCACATTAACTGTCCCCTCACGACATCACAATAACTGTCCCTCACGACGTCACATTAACTGTCCCTCATGACGTCACATTAACTGTCCTCACGACGTCACATTAACTGTCCCTCACGACGTCACATTAACTGTTCCCTCACGACGTCACATTAACTGTCCCTCACGACGTCACATTAACTGTCCCCTCAAGACGTCACATTAACTGTTCCCTCACGACGTCACATTAACTGTCCCTCACGACGTCACATTAACTGTCCCTCACGACGTCACATTAACTGTCCCTCACGACGTCACATTAACTGTTCCCTCACGACTCACATAACTGTCCCTCACGACGTCACATTAACTGTCCCTCATGACGTCACATTAACTGTTCCTCACGACGTCACATTAACTGTCCCTCACGACGTCACATTAACTGTTCCCACGACTCACATTAACTGTCCCTCACGACGTCACATTAACTGTCCCCTCAAGACGTCATTAACTGTTCCTCACGACGTCACATTAACTGTCCCCTCACGACGTCACATTAACTGTCCCCTCACGACGTCACATTAACTGTCCCCCTCACGACGTCACATTAACTGTCCCCTCACGACGTCACATTAACTGTCCCCTCACGACGTCACATTAACTGTCCCCTCACGACGTCACATTAACTGTCCCCTCACGACGTCACATTAACTGTCCCCCTCACGACGTCACATTAACTGCTCCTTCACATTACGCGACATCAAACTTCTTGTCTAGGTGGAATATGTTATTATTGAAGTACATGTATAAACACCTTGAAAATTTTTGGAGAGTCCAGTGTTTTTTGTTGTTGTAATTGACACTGTTTAACTTTCTGTAAAAAAAAATTTTCCTGTGATTAGCTTTCGTTCTAAGTTCAGCTTGAACTTGTGAGCATTACTCGTTCTAAGTTCAGCTTGAGCTTGTGAGCATTACTCGTTCTAAGTTCAGCTTGAGCTTGTGAGCATTAGTGTGTATACGCGACTTTAAGCATCTTGTTTTATTGACAAGAGCAGTGAATAGCCTCATAGGTGTAAAAAAATTTTTATATTCCAGCTGCCTTCTACCCCCTGTGTGGAAACTTGTCTGGCAGCCTGTGTGTCGTGCGTATTAGGAAGGTAGACACAAAGACAGAGGAAGAAACACGGATCTACCGCCACGTTTAGCAGCAGAGATTGTGGGAGGCCGCACGCTGTTTACGACAGGAGCCGCGGCTGGCCTCTACTTGCGGCAGAGAACGAGATTGACTTCACATTTTTTACAGAAGGGATCAAGGCTGGTCTCGTGACTGCTTGCGGCAGGGATCAAGGCTGGTCTCGTGACTGCTTGCGGCAGGGATCAAGGCTGGTCTCGTGACTGCTTGCGGCGGGATCAAGGCTGGTCTCGTGACTGCTTGCGGCAGGGATCAAGGCTGGTCTCGTGACTGCTTGCGGCAGGGATCAAGGCTGGTTTCGTGACTGCTTGCGGCAGGGATCAAGGCTGGTCTCGTGACTGCTTGCGGCAGGGATCAAGGCTGGTCTCGTGACTGCTTGCGGCAGGGATCAAGGCTGGTCTCGTGACTGCTTGCGGCAGGGATCAAGGCTGGTCTCGTGACTGCTTGCGGCAGGGATCAAGGCTGGTCTCACGACTGCTTGCGGCAGGGATCAAGGCTGGTCTCGTGACTGCTTGCGGCAGGGATCAAGGCTGGTCTCACAGTTCTTAGGGAAGAAACTCAAAACTGAGGCCGAGATCGCATCTGACCTATGACTGCTTGCGGCAAGGGCCGTAGCTGGCCGCAGGGTGCGGGTGAGAGGATTACCGTGCGGCGGGATCACAAGGCTTGACATTACACGGATGCCTGCGTGTTTTCACGAGTATTTTCGGAGGCAAGGGGATAAATCCCAATGACTATCGATCTTTAATGCTGGGCTGCGGGACGCCCGGGAGGCCATGACAGTGCTATACTTCCCTGAACCGCTGAGTCGGCAAACACGCTGTGTCCAGCAAAGAATGAACCATAGAGCAACCTGGTTGGATGGGCTGGTGCAGTGGGGAGGTGGTTTGCTTGTCCAGGGAAGAGTGTTTGTAAACAGTGATCGGTGGGCGCGGATTACGCGCGTATGTATCTCTCGCGGATTTCAGCGATCGCCAGCCTACATGTAGTGTGTATATGAGTTTTATATATATATATATATATATATATATATATATATATATATAATATAATACGAATATAATTGGTCTAGCAAGAACTCCTTTAAAATTAAGTCCTTTCTAAAATTTCATACGTATAAAGATATATTTTGCAAAATTTTTGCATACATAAATTATCGCTTGCCTATTCGGAAGAGCATTGCTGTTTAAGCCAAAATAGCAAGTTTTGCCTATTCGGCCGTATATATATATATATATATATATATATTATATACAATATATGCACTTATCGAAACATTATATAATATATAAAAGCAATTCTATTCAGGCAGATATATATATATATATATATATATATATATATATATATATATATATATATATATATATATATAAAAATAATAAACAGTATATAAATATAAAACAACCACTATGAAAAAATAGAAGAATTCCAAGCGCTTTCATGACTACTCACATTATCAAGGAACTATGATAATGTGAGTAATCACTGAAAGCGCTTGAATTCCTCTATTTTTCATAGTGGATATCTTATATATATATATATATATATATATATATATATATATATATATATATATAGCAGCACCCTAATAATTCCTTTCCTCGGATTAAAAGTGTTTCCCAATATAGTTTAGCTTTTCACCATAAGTATAATAATAAAGTTAATTTAAATATAATAATAATGATAATGAAATAGTTATGTAGCTAAGTTTTAGAGTCCAAAACAGTTTATTACAGTGTAGTCAATTGTCACCAACGACCATACAGGGTGGCAGCTCATAGGAATTATGATCAATTTTACTAATGTTTGCTTGGAAATGGTGATACTGACCAACTGTGGAGGGGGACCTTTGTGTATACTGCAAATTTCTTAAGGAAGTCTTTTGCTACTGATGAAGCCCCTTGTGCCGAAACGTTTTAATAAGTTTTGCTAACTGTACACAAATGTCCTTCTCTTTAACTTGTATATGAGTGTTTCAGTCTGACGTTCCAGCTGCAACACAAGTTTTGCTTTGAATGTCTTAAGTATAGGGGGTTATGATTGGTAAAATACTCACTGGCGGTATGTGAGGGTTGAAGTCGAATGATGGAGTGGTGAGGGTCGTTGATGGAGTGGTGAGGGTCGTGGATGGAGTGGTGAGGGTCGTGGATGGAGTGGTGAGGGTCGTGAATGGAGGAAGTGGTGAGAGTCGTGGATGAAGAGATGAGGGTCGTGGATGGAGGAAGTGGTGAGGGTTGTGGATGGAGTGGTGAGGGTCGTGGATGGAGAAAGGGGTGAGGGTCGTGGATGGAGTGGTGAGGGTCGTGGATGGAGGAAGTGGTGAGGGTCGTGGATGGAGGAAGTGGTGAGGGTCGTGGATGGAGGAAGTGGTGAGGGTCGTGGATGGAGGAAGTGGTGAGGGTCGTGGATGGAGAAAGTGGTGAGGGTCGTGGATGGAGTGGTGAGGGTCGTGGATGTAGTGGTGAGGGTCGTAGATGGAGAAAGTGGTGAGGATCGTGGATGGAGGAAGTGGTGAGGGTCGTGGATGATGAGGGAGGGAATAGAGAGGGGTAGTGGATGATGAGAGAGGGAGTGTTGAAGGTAGCTGATGGAGGGAAGTACCAATGGAGTGGTGAAGGCCACTGATGGAGTGAGTGATGGAGGGATGGAGGGAAGGAAGGAGTGGTACTACTCACCCTCCATTGTTGTGACCCCGTGCACCCTCCAGCTAGACCACCATTGTCTTACAAACTGATGACCTCTACTCCCTCTTTCTCGAGTTCTTCCTCTCGTACTCTGTCCTCTCTTCTTGCACCTTTTACACCATTTTCTTCTCTCCTTTCCATCCATCAATCTATCCACCCATCGATCTATCCAGTAGTCGTGTGGCTAGTTAATGGTCCAAGTCCAAATTTCGTGAGCTATTATTGCAGTCATGGGGAAGCGCTAAACCTGTAGGAATTATACAGCGCCTGTAGGGAGGGGGGACGGTACGTATTCAGGCTCAATTCAGGTCTCTGGAGTACAGATCCGGTTCCTTAGATCAAGAGCCCCTCACCTGCGTCAAGGAACCTCCCTTGAGGGAAATTTCGTGAGCTGTTGTGCATTTCCTGTATTTGTGAGACCGAAAGTTGTATTGTTATTCTTAGTAAAATTCTCGGTAATAATAGATACCTGGGTGTTAGTGGACTGGTGTGGGTCGCATCCTGGGACAAAACTGACATAATTTGCCCGAAATACTCTGCATAGCAAGCGGCTTTCTATGTAATCATTGATGTTAGCTATGGTCTGTATACCTTGTACATGTACTGGTAAAAATAAAGATATTATTATTATTATTATTATTATTATTATTATTAATTATTATTATTAGATCAGTCAATCTCTAAGCTTGTGGTTTTAATCTCATTATTTTGTCTATCGCTTTCCTTGGAATTTTGTGACTGTGTGTGTGTATTCATCTGTTTGTACTCACCCATATGTGGGTGGGGTCGAGTAACAGCTCCTGGCCCCACCTCTTCGCTAGCCGCTACTAGTTCCACTCTCTGCTCCAAGAGCCTTATCGTACGTTCTTAAAGCGATGTATGGATCTTGCCTCCACTACATCAGTCTCTAGATTGTTTCTCTTCCCCTTCCTCTGTGTGTGTGTGTGTGTGTGTGTGTGTGTGCGTGCGTGTGTGTGTGTGTGTGTGTGTGTGTGTGTGTGTGCGTGCGGTGTTTACATGTGTGTGTGTGTGTGTGTGTGTGTGTGCGTGCGCGTGTTTACATGTGTGTGGTGTCGGTCAGCTGGAGTCATTCATCTCTTACCACGCACAATACGCATCAAGACCCTCGGTCATCTCTCCCTCCGCCTCCTCTTCCCTATTCTATTCGCACCCTCACTACCTCATCACACACACACACACACACACACACACACACACACACACACACACACACACACACACAAAATCATCACTAGTTTGCCCAGCTTTTCCCTTCCCCGACGATGGTTAGAGCAATGTAGCGAAAAAATAATCCGGCAGCCCTTTTCTCGGTCTACATAGCAGGGATATTTCCCCTTTTATCAAAATTTCCCTATGCTAATTCTCCACGACTTGAAACGGATTATAGCTATGATATCAACTATGATACGGGGACTTTAGCCTCCACCACTGCAAATGTTATCGACACCTCAGCTGACATCAACAGAGTGACACCATAACCACAGTCATATATATATATATATATAATATATATATATATATATATATTTGTGATGACTGTGGTTATGGTGTCTGCAATGTGACTGTAAATTGTTGAAAGGTGAAGTTTTTATTGTAGCAACGCCTTAAGTTTACTTAAAATCTGTAATGATAACTGGGAATTATCAATGATACAAACTTTGTAAAGTGTACAACCATAGTAATATGCAAAGATATACACGCATGTACCACGCGTATTTATGCGCGCACGTGCACAGAAATACAAATATAAGAAGGCCAAATATGAGTTTACAAATGTAAGGACAGAGGAAGAAGGAAACTGTAAAGGAAATAGTAGAGAAGAACAAGGAGGAGCCAAATATCTTATTCAAGTTTGTAAAAAAGTCAGCTTGATGCAAAAGACAAAATACAAAGACTAGAATAACGGCAAAATCACTGATGTAGAAGAGGAAATGTATCGGGAATTAAAGAGAAGGCTTCGGTGTGCGCTCACACGAAAACAAAACAAAAATTAGTAGATTTCGATCCCAAACATATAACTGGAATGGAGGATATTGAAATAATTGAAAAGGAATTAAATTTTTTCACTGCTGGATGCTGTCAAGGGAAAAAAAAAACAATAGGACCAGAGGGAGGATATAATACCATGTATTGTACAAGAATGTGTGGCAGAATTATGCAATTCACTTTGAAATATTTTATGATTTGTCGACTAGAAGTAAATTTGCAGACAAATTTAAGATAGTACAAATTGTGCCAATAATCACAATTGGCCTATTTAGCTGACTAATGTAGGTGGGGTGAGGGGAGAGTGAAAGCAGCAACTTAATGAGCAGAAATAGCAAGGAATGTGCTGTGGTGGATTAAAGAGTACCTTAGAGACAGGAAACAGTGTGTGTGTACGAGAAGAGGTGTCAGAATGGGGAGAAGAGGTGTCAGAATGGGGAGAAGTAATAAACAGGATTCCACAAGGGTCGGTGTTAGGATCAGTACATTTTCTGGTAAATGTGAATGGTATACCAGAAGAGTTTGAATAAATGGTTCTAAAAACCGACAAGTTGTTACGTGAGACACTTGTGTAACATTTGGGTATATTTATTCCTTAAACGTATCACCAGCCAGTGGCCACTTCAGTCTAATGCAGAGAATGGTAGAAGAAAATGAGTCAGATGTAACCCTGTTTGCTGATGATGTAAAACTAACGAGAATAAAAACTAATGGGGACAAGGTAAAGCTACAAATGGATGTGGACAAACTACAGAACTGGTCAGATAATTGGTTACTCAGATTCAGTCCTAGCAAGTACAAGGTTGTGAAAATTGGGAAAGGGCAAGAAGACACGAAAAAAATAGACCCAGGAGAGAGCATAGTGCAGAGCATTATCACCAGAGGCTCACATCAATCGCACATCCTCAGCAGCCAAACCTGCACAGAATGACAAAATCATTCAGAACAATCCTCGTTACATACCTCGTTACATGCCCTGTATATAGGGCACAGAATGTCAGTCATTATGTGCCCTATATATATAGTGTATATCAGGCCCATCACAGAGTATACAACACAAACATGGAATCCACAACTTATTAAGCTTTTTAAGAAATTGGAACAAGTGCTGAGGCAGGTAACGAGGATTATTCCAGAGGTAAGTGGTATGAGCTGCTAGGAAAGGCTTACAGAACTAAACCTGACAATATTAGAGAACAGAAGACCCAGGGGAGACGACAACAAACAAAACACTCAAAGGGAATGATAGGGTAGGCAGAGATAGAGACGTTCACGAATGTGCAGTTGAAAGTTAGACATCGATGAATCCTACGGATGTTAGGAAGTATCTCTGCAGCCTCAGGAGAAAGGGAAATGATGTCAAGAAGGCGAATGATCTGGACAAAGAAACTCTGGAAACAAACTCCATACATAGTTTTAAGAGTAGGGACGATGAAGCCAACGATGCTTTGAGGGAATGTGTCTGACCAGCGACAGTTTGACAATTGGTTCCAGGAGCTAGGATTTGACTCTTTTAACTACATACATGTGAGTACATACCCTCTGTTAGTCCATTTTAACAGCAACTCACATCTTCGGCGTACAAGTTGATAGACTGGCTGACTCCGGTTGCATTTACAAAACGGCACTGCAAACATTATTTTTATAACCCCCTCAGTTATACATAGGGTGACTTCACTGGATTGGAGACCGCAGGAACCAGGTGACCGCAGGAACCAGGTGACCGCTTCCCTTGCGCTTTTGTCAACACACGCGCCAGAAGGCTACCCACATCCGCATTACACCATTGGCTCAAGACTCGTGTTGTGTCTCAAAGCAAAAGTTTGTAGGTCTTGTGGTCTTCTTGAACACTCAGCGTCGGGTTGTGGTTGTCTGCCCGTGTTCCTGTGACCTAAACTGCTTACTTGTGGCTTCATGGGGTGGAGGCTGGGTTGTAGGTTTAATGTGAGGAGGTAAAGTTTTTCTTGGGTTTAATGTGAGGGAGACCATTTGTTTATAGTTTTATAGTGAGGAAGACCAAGTTTATTGTGAGTTTTATGTGGGAGAGGCCGGGATTTTGTTTTAACAACAGTTATTCTAGCTGCTGTTTTTAGGAGAGATGGAAAAATTGTGAGGGAGAGGTGACATAATTGTGAGGGAGAGAAGTAGTGAAGAAGTGGGGTAGTTGTGAGAGGGAGGAGTGGGGTAGTTGTGAGAGGGAGGAGTGGTGTAGTTGTGAGACGGAGGAGAGGTGTAGTTGTGAGAGGGAGGAGTGGTGTAGTTGTGAGAGGGAGGAGTGGTGTAGTTGTGAGAGGGAGGAGTGGTGTAGTTGTGAGAGGGAGGAGGGTGTAGTTGTGAGAGAGAAAAGTGGTGTAGTTGTGAGAGGGAGGAGGAGTGTGTAGTTTTGAGGAGGAGTGGGTAGTTTTGAGGAGGAGTGGGGGTAGTTGTGAAAGGGAGGAGTGGGATAATTGTGAGAGAGAAAAGTGGGGTAGTTGTGAGAGGGAGAAGTGGGGTAGTTTTGAGAGGGAGGAGTGGGGTAGTTGTGAGAGGGAGAAGTGGGGTAGTTGTAAGAGGGAGAAGTGGGGTAATTGTGAGAGGGAGAAGTAGGGTAATTGTGAGAGGGAGAAGTGGGGTAGTTGTGAGAGGGAGAAGTGGGGTAGTTGTGAGAGAGAGAAGTGGAGTAGTTGTGAGAGGGAGGAGTGGGATAGTTACGAGAGGGAGGAGTGGGATAGTTACGAGAGGGAGGAGTGGGATAGTTACGAGAGGGAGGAGTGGGATAGTTACGAGAGGGAGGAGTGGGATAGTTACGAGAGGGAGGAGTGGGACAGTTGTGAGAGACAATTAGGGTAGTTGTGAGGGAGATTTAAAATAAAATATACTCAGAATATTCACACAAGACACACGACCCAATGGCGAATATACATTTAGATATAGGATTTGTATGAGTATATAAATCGCACATAAGAGGAATTGTCAACACACCAATATTCAAGAAGAAACTTGAAAAGTTCCACCTGGAAGTTCCTGCTCAGTCAGGCTATGGTGTTAAAAAATACTGCGTTACTCCTAGCACTAATAACCTGGTTGATTAGGTTACCACTCAGGATGCCTAGTACAGAATTGGGCAGCGAAGGATGATGTTCCCGGTACAGTCCAGGTGCGGCTAAAGATAGTCCAGGTGCTGCTAAAGATAGTCCAGGTGCTGCTAAAGATAGTCCAGGTGCTGCTAAAGATAGTCCAGGTGCTGCTAAAAGATAGTCCAGGTGCTGCTAAAAGATAGTCCAGGTGCTGCTAAAAGATAGTCCAGGTGATGCTAAAGATAGTCCAGGTGCTGCTAAAAGATAGTCCAGGTGCTGCTAAAAGATAGTCCAGGTGCTGCTAAAAGATAGTCCAGGTGATGCTAAAGATAGTCCAGGTGCTGCTAAAAGATAGTCCAGGTGCTGCTAAAGATAGTCCAGGTGCTGCTAAAAGATAGTCCAGGTGATGCTAAAGATAGTCCAGGTGCTGCTAAAAGATAGTCCAGGTGCTGCTAAAAATAGTCCAGGTGCTGCTAAAGATAGTCCAGGTGCTGCTAAAGATAGTCCAGGTGCTGCTAAAAGATAGTCCAGGTGCTGCTGAAGATAGTCCATGTGCTGCTAAAGATAGTCCAGGTGCTGCTAAGGATAGCACATTTTGTGCTAAATATAGCATATACTGCTAAATATAGCACATCTACTGCTATATATAGCACGTCTACCGCTAAATATAACACATCTACCGCTAAATATAACACATCTACCGCTAAATATAATACATCTACCTCTAAATATAACACATCTACTGCTAAATATAACACATCTACCGCTAAATATAACACATCTACTGCTAAATATAACACATCTACCGCTAAATATAACACATCTACCGCTAAATATAACACATCTACCGCTAAATATAATACATCTACCGCTAAATATAACACATCTACTGCTAAATATAACACATCTACCGCTAAATATAACACATCTACTGCTAAATATAACACATCTACCGCTAAATATAATACATCTACCGCTAAATATAACACATCTACCGCTAAATATAACACATCTACCGCTAAATATAACACATCTACCGCTAAATATAACACTCGTGCTTGTGAAGAGCTCAAACAATTATCATTATTATTATTATTATGGGGAGCGCTAAACTCGTAGGGAGTATACAGAGCCTGCGGGGGGGGGGTAAAAGGTGCGGAGGGCTTAATTCAGGGCTCAATTCAGGAAATTACAGCACAGATCTAATTCCCTGGATCAAGATCCCTTCACCAGCATCAAGGAACTTTCCCTCTTTTTCAATTGACTTCATTGTTTATGTAGACTTGTTTTTGGTGATAGGCTCCTGATTCGAGGAAACAGAGGTACCTAAGGCTCGGATCGAACCTGATGGCTTCCTATTTCCCTTTGCGGTGTATGATTCTTACGGGTTTATCGCTTTCCCCGTGTTGAATGCAATAATTTGCTTCGTATGGGAATCGACTTTCGCGACCTCATCCCTCTTCTTTGATTTTTCTTCTTGTTATGCCCTGTCGCCCTCCGACCCCTCTTCCTTCCCCTACCCCTCTTCTTTCATCACCCCCTCCCACCTCTTCCAGACGAAGGGAGGGAAAGGGGGGGGGAGGTAATATTGACCTGGATCGCGTTATGGTGGGGTCAACACGATTGTCAGTGGCACCTGGCTTGTTCCCTGACCCCCACTGTCAGAAACATTCACCCCACCTCCACCCATGCAGCTCATCACCCCATGTGTGCGTGCGTGTGGGTGTGCGTGTGGGTGTACTCACCTATTTGTGGTTGCAGGGGTCGATTCACAGCTCCTGGCCCCGCCTCTTCACTGATCGCTATTGGGTCCTCTCTCTCCCTGCTCTATGAGCTTTATCATACCTCTTCTTAAAGCTATGTATGATTCCTACCTCCACTACATCACTTGCCAGACTATTCCACTTCCTGACTACTCTATGGCTGAAGAAATACTCCAAACATCCATTTGACTCATCTGAGTCTTCAACTTCCAATTGTGACCCCTTGTTTCTATGTTCCCTCTCTGGAACATCCTGTCTATGTCCACCTTGTGTATTCCACGCAGTATTTTGTATGTCGTTATCATGTCTCCTGTAACCCTCCTGTCCTCCAGTGTTGTCAGGCCGATTTCCCTTAACCTTTCTTCGTAGGACAATCCCCTTAGCTCTTTAACTAACCTTGTCGCAAACCTTTGCACTTTATCAAATTTCTTGACGTGCTTGACCAGGTGTGGGTTCCAAACTGGTGCTGCATACTCTAGTATGGGCCTCACGTACACGTTTGTGTGTGTGATCTCACCAACATTTACTCTTACAAGTTAGCGCTTAGGAAATTACAAAAGCTTGTATCACACCTGCAAGAATTTCCCCTCAGTTGTTCCCATGAATGTGAGTGAATCATACTGTATGAGTTTTGCGCATAGCCATGAGGAGCTCATGTATGCGTTATGTATGCTGTCCACCCAAGAGGGTCGAGATTCCCCTCAGGAAAAAGATGCTCGTCCCTGGAGGGACGAGATCCATCCCCGGAGGGAGGAGATCCATCCCCGGAGGGACGAGACCTATCCCCGAAGAGACGAGATCCATCTCCGGAGGGACGAGATCCTCCCCCGAAGGACGAGATCATCACCCGAAGGGACAATAATCCATCCCCGGAGGGACAAGATCCATCCCCGTAGGGACGAGGTCCGTCCCCGTATTGACGAGATCCTTCCCCGGAGGGACGAGATCCATTCCCCGGAGGGAAGAGATCCATTCCCCGGAGGGAAGAGATCCATTCCCCGGAGGGAAGAGATCCATTCCCCGGAGGGAAGAGATCCATTCCCCGAAGGGAAGAGATCCATTCCCCGGAGGGAAGAGATCAATTCCCCGGAGGGAAAAGATCCATTCCCCGGAGGGAAGAGATCCATTCCCCGGAGGGAAGAGATCCATTCCACGGAGGGAAGAGATCCATTCCCCGTAGGGAAGATATCCATTCCCCGGAGGGAAGAGATCCATTCCACGGAAGGAAGAGATCCATTCCCCGGAGGGAAGAGATCCATTCCCCGGAGGGAAGAGATCCATTCCCCGGAGGGAAGAGATCCATTCCCCGGAGGGAAGAGATCCATTCCCCGGAGGGAAGAGATCCGTCCTCTGATCGACGAGATCCGTCCTCGAGAGCTCTCCGGGGACAGACCTCACTGAGGGGACACGAGATCCTCCCTGGAGGGTAGAAATCCGCCCCGGGGACCGAGATCCACCCTCAGTGGTGTCCCCATGGTGACAGCGCCTCGTGTCCCCTCAGGTCACGCGAGGGCTATTGTGAGGGGATTACCTCAGCGGGATACCGATCAACATCCCCTCACCCCCTTAACCCTCACCCCCCCTTAACCCTCACCCCCCTTAACACTCAACCCCCTTAACCCTCACCTCCCTTAATCCTTCCTTCCCTTACCCACCACCCCCTCCCTCCTTGACACCTACCTCCCTTAATCAATCCCTCCCTTACCCCCTCATCTTCCTTACCCATAATCTTACTTACCTCCTTCACCTTCATTTTCTTACCCACTATTTTCCCTTCCATCCCGATTCCATCTCTTTACTTTCTTCTCTCTTCCCTTATCTCTCTCTTCTCACTGCCTTCCCATTTTTTCCTCGCGTTCTTCCTCCTCTCTCCATCAGACATCTTTTTTTTCCCTCTTCTCCTTCGTCCTCTTACCTCTCTCTCTCTGTCATCATCCCTCTCCATTCATTCTCTTCCTTCCTTACTTCATCCATCCCCTTATACCACCCCTTCCTCTCCCTGTTCTTCATCCTTCTCTTCTTCCTCTTCTTCTACATTCTCCCTTTCCTTCTCGTCCTCATAATTTTCCTTATCCTTTTCCTCATTTTCTCTTCCTATTCCCTTTCCTCATTTTCTCTTCCTATTCATTTTCCTTATTTTCTCTTCCTATTCCTTTTCCTTATTTTCTCTTCCTATTCATTTTTCTAATTTTATCTTCCTATTCCCTTTCCCTCTTTTCTTCCACCAATCCCTTCCCTATATACTTTTCATTTTTCTAATTTTATCTTCCTATTCCCTTTCCCTCTTTTCTTCCACCAATCCCTTCCCTATATACTTTTCCTTTTTCTCACCCTTCTCTTCCTCCTCCCTTATGACCCTTTCCCTCCCGTCGAGGTTCGAGGTTGGGGAGTGACGTTAGAAGAATACAAATACGGAACAGTTATTATATTGAATATTCGTGGCGAGTCTGGCCTACGTACGTCTGCTTGTCCCCTAGGCCTGGTCGAGAGAGAGAGAGAGACCTCTCAGACACGGCCTACGTGCGAGGTACAAACGGGGGTCATGGGACTAAGGCTTGGCCAGTGGGCCTGCCTGTAAATGGGGTTATCACAGTATATACTACACAAGTATTGTATTGTTGACACTGCTACTCTGCCTGTAGTAGGTTCACCAGTAGCTTGGTGGGTCAAGTGCTTGCCTTGAAATCGCAAGGTCACACACCCGTCCTCTTCCTCCACACCCCGTCACCCTCAAGTCCCCTCACTCTCTACACCCCCCTCTCATCCTCCAGACCCCTCTTCACCCTCCACACCACCCTCCTCACACACCCTCTCACTTTTCACACCCCCTCGCTTTCCACACCCCTTCACTCTCCACTCACTTCTTCAGTCTTCACACCCCTCACTCCACCCACCTTTCACTCTCCATACATTATCATCCTCAAATCGCTTCAGTATCCTTACCTACCTACTATCTAAAATCTGTATTTGATATAGCAAACAGAACTGTTATCCTACATGAACTAGCCAAAACGAATTTTGGTGGTAGCCTACTCCTCTGTTCTCTAACAGGACTTGAGAAGCGAATCTAAATAAATATCCCTAGGTACACCGCAGGGTGAAGTTCCCTGTCCCATGCTATTTAATGTCCGGATTAATGCTCTCCTAAATGCTCTACCTGCCTCACCTAAACATATAGTTATAAGTTTTGCTGATGACATCATGATCCACACAACAGGGCTTTAAAAAAGAAGTACCATTCATTCTTAACGAAGTTCATGTAATTTGCAGTCGACTAGGCCTCATATCTTCATCAAAGACTCAGATATTGATAAGCAAACAACATGCCCCAACCCTTCTGTTTGCAGGGTGAAAACAGCAGCTACGTTAAATCTTACAGATATCTTTGTGTAGACGTTTCCTTTAATAAATCCATCATACCACAACTAAATAAGAAATGCAGAGATAGGTTAAATGCTCTTAGGGCAGTTGCTAGCTACAACAACTATGATGCTAATGTGAGAATAGCGAGAATGATATGCATAGCCTATGTTAGATCCTTAATTATGCTGCGACCATGTTAATGTTAGCTAAAGAAAATTCTCTCCGGCTCTTGGAGCTAATTAAAGACGAAGCCTTCAAAATTATTCATGGCTATACTGATATTATCAATGAAGGAGGTTGGTGTTCCTAGTATCAGTGATAGCATTATTGACATAACACTGTACTTAGTATTAGAATATTGAGAATTGAACCAGACACTGTCATTACAAATCATTAAAAATATATATAAATAAATACAAATTTAAATTGATTATGAAAACATGTAATTATATTAAGTTCCATAACTTGCACGAAATGTATCGATATTGGTAGAATTACCGATAATACTAGTACTAGTACTAGTACTAGTACTGCTACCACCAGTATTACACCTCACTCTAAGCCTATATATACCCTCTGTGTCCATGTATTGTTTGTAACGGCTTGACAAAGCTCCTGGAGAGCGAAACGTTGCCACAATAAAATGTCACATTAGTTGCATTTGTGTCCTTTTACTTAACGTAATGCATCGCTGTACACAAACGCGTTTCCTCCCTCCATTTAAATTGTATTTCTTTAATTTCACATATCTGAAAGTCCCTCCCAAGAAGCTCGTCACTGGTAATCCCTTCCTTAAATCCCTTGCAACGGAAACTGTTCAGGAAGAAATTTTTGGCTTAACTCTAGTAAAAATATATTAGACATATACATTGATGGATCAAAGCAGGAGTCTATTAGCAGTTGCCACCTTCCTAGTAAAGAACTCTAGCAACTATATGAAATGAGGCATAAGAATTAACAACTTAGCGTCTACTCCGTAAACTGAATTGGCATCCAAATGGCACTAAAGTTAACTTATGACACTGAGCTTGACTCTGATTAATACTGATTCTTTGTCATCACTGAAGGCTCGTGATTCACATAATGACTCTAACAATATGCTCATTAGACAAGCCAGGTATAGATACATCAAAATCAGAGGCAAAGGAATCAATGTATATTTTTTTATGGATTTCATCTCTCAATGAATTACTCCTTCATGATGAAGTTGATAAATTAGCCAAACAAAAGTACCCTGAAGGTAAAATGCAGAATATAACTTTGGTACATCTGGATCTAGCATTAGGAATAATATTAGAAGAGACGTAAATAGGAAAGTGAATGTCATAGGAACGCAGCTAGAAGTTTGAATATATCTACCACTCATGGCGCTAACATGAACGTAGATAAGCATATCTAAGGAGCAGCTTGCAATGTGAACAAATTGACTGATGTTATGGTAGTCATAGTTAGGGTTGGTTACAAGTAATTATGGCAGTTTGGCAGAAACACAGATGACCAAATTACAGTACATTTATAGCATGTGGTCAACCTTATAGTCACTGTCTTCAACACTGTGCTTCACTGTTCACTTTCTGGGGAATATAGAGATAAAATAATGCCATATGTGATATGTAAAGGTATTTTATTAATAAAAATCTGGTACCACATATATTAAGGAAATATCCTAAATTTGTTTGCAATATATAAGACAATTGTAGATATAAATATAGACGTACTCCTGTTAAATCTTTTGCGGCCAACTTTGCCTTTTTGTGTTCATATGCTTTTGGGCTACTATCCATAGGCTGTTCTTGATTAGGAAAAAAGGTACATAAGAGTAGAGTTCGGAGTTAAAAAGCACAGATGAATAAAATGGCTGTTAGAAAGTATTTCTTCAGCCTCAGAGTGGTCAAGGAGTGGAAGAGGCAAGATCTCTAAATATCTAAAAGAACATTTACGATAAGGCTCATAAAGATAGTCAATCCAGTAACATATAGTTAAGAGACAGGGCCAGGAGCTGAG
The DNA here is from genome assembly GCA_009830355.1 of Cherax destructor. NCBI lineage: Eukaryota > Metazoa > Arthropoda > Malacostraca > Decapoda > Parastacidae > Cherax > Cherax destructor. Next base: position 583,296 of record WNWK01000024.1, read on the forward strand.
ACTCAACCTCTGCAACTACAAATAGGTGAGTTTCTCTTTCCCCCTCTCTCTTTTCCACTATTCCCCCTTCCTCTCATAATCTAAATTAGTAACCAGAGAAAAACGCAATAACCGCAATACGAAAACAGTTTTCTAGCGAGCCAATCACAGAGTTCCCGCCCCATTAGACGCCAGTGATCACAGGCATTCACGAACGCTGATTCCGTGCAGAATCGAATGCTCCGCCAGCTGGTCTTTACTAAAGAAAACAATGCCAGTTGAGAGTGCCTGGCTCTCTCACACCCACCACCGTCACAGCTACTCAATTTTGACGAGAGCCAGCCTTTCTTTTTTTCTCTTTCTCTCTCTCACTCTCTCTCTCTCGCGTACCTGGACTTGGGAGACGAAAATTTGATTCATATCACAATTTGCATAAAGATTGATGATTTGCATATTCATTTTCTTGGTATAATATTTTTGCTCTGACAAGTGAATGTGACTGCGTTCTCTGGCTGTCCTCTGCTTCCCTTCTTCTCCACCTCTTCCGCCTCCTCCCATCTTTATTCTCTCCCTCCTTTTTATTTTCCAACTTCCTCTTCGCGCTCCTTCTTTCTTTTGTTCTTCCCTTTTTCACTCTTCTATCTGACTCGCCTTTCACCACCTCTTAATTTTCTACCAGTTTCCGTTCCATCTTTCTCCTCCCCTTCCTTGTTAACGTCGAAGGGCTCTTGATCCAAGGAACTAGAGCTACTCTCCTTTGCCTTAGGTCAGTCCTGATTGCCTCATAATCCCCAAAAGCTGAGTGGCTCCTACGGTCCAGCGCTTCCCTCTTCATCTTTTTCTTGTTTGTCTTCATTCTATTCCCATAGATAAAAAATTGAGAAAATATATTAATTTCTAAACTCATAAAATTGAATGATAATTGAAAGCTAGGATTACATATACCGAGGTAGAGAGAATGGGACTTGTACCGAGGCAGAAAGAATAGGACTTGTACCGAGGCAGAGAGAATAGGACTTGTACCGAGGCATAGAGAATGGGACATGTACCGAGGCAGAAAGAATAGGACTTGTACCGAGGCAGAGAGAATAGGACTTGTACCGAGGCATAGAGAATGGGACATGTACCGAGGCAGAGAGAATGGGACATGTACCGAGGCAGAGAGAATAGGACTTGTACCGAGGCAGAGAGAATGGGACATGTACCGAGGCAGAGAGAATGGGACATGTACCGAGGCATAGAGAATAGGACTTGTACCGAGGCAGAGAGAATGGGACATGTACCGAGGCAGAGAGAATGGGACATGTACTGAGGCAGAGATAATGGGACATGTACCGAGGCAGAGAGAATAGGACTTGTACCGAGGCAGAGAGAATGGGACATGTACCGAGGCAGAGAGAATGGGACATGTACCGAGGCAGAAAGAATAGGACTTGTACCGAGGCAGAGAGAATAGGACTTGTACCGAGGCATAGAGAATGGGACATGTACCGAGGCAGAGAGAATGGGACATGTACCGAGGCAGAGAGAATAGGACTTGTACCGAGGCAGAGAGAATGGGACATGTACCGAGGCAGAGAGAATGGGACATGTACCGAGGCAGAGAGAATGGGACATGTACCGAGGCAGAGAGAATGGGACATGTACCGAGGCAGAGAGAATGGGACATGTACCGAGGCAGAGAAAATAGAACATGTACCGAGGCAGAGAGAATAATGGGACATTATTGAGGCAGAGAATAATGGGACATTATTGAGGCAGAGAAAATGGGACATGGAATAAGGCAGAGAAAATGGGACATGGAATAAGGCAGAGAAAATGGGACATGGAATAAGGCAGAGAAAATGGGACATGGAATAAGGCAGAGAAAATGGGACATGGAATAAGGCAGAGATAATGGGACATGGAATAAGGCAGAGATAATGGGACATGCACCGAGGCAGAGAGAATAGGACGAAAGAGAATAGGATCTATAATGAGACAGGGTGAATAGTGTGTGTATTGAGGCAGAAACAAGAAGAAAGTTTACCGAGGTAGAAAAAAATAGGACGTGCAACGAGGCAGAGAAAAAAACGGGAGAATGGGACATGTATTGAGGAAGGAAAGACAGAGAACACTGCTTGTACTGATGCATGAAGTACACATTCAATTCTAGTAGGGAGAAAAGGAAATGGAAACAGTAGGACACGTCTAATGGAAACAGTAGGACACGTCTAATGGAAACACTAGGATACGTCTAATGGAAACAGTAGGACACGTCTAATGGAAACACTAGGACACGTCTAATGGAAACAGTAGAACACGTCTAATGGAAACACTAGGACACGTCTAATGGAAACAGTAGGACACGTCTAATGGAAACAGTAGGACACGTCTAATGGAAACAGTAGGACACGTCTAATGGAAACAGTAGGACACGTCTAATGGAAACACTAGGACACGTCTAATGGAAACGTTTCGGCCTTTGGACTTTCGTGACTTCAAATGTGCGACAAAACCACTGGCGAGCGAAACGTCTACAAGTAATGATATCCACATGTTGCACGTTTCTAATTCCTCATCAAATACGTTTATTAAGTTTCAAAATTATCATTCCATTTTTATAAATTGTTGTTGCTTCTATTCAATTACCTTGAAGTACTTAAGGTGTGTAATTAAAAAAAATGGTTATAATCATAACCATAATTTTTTAAAGAGGTGGACCGGTAAGCCAGCAGAAGGCCTCTGTCAGATGACTAAAAGCTCCAGCTGCGGGTCATCATATGACAAAGACCCTCGTCAGGAAATACTTGTCCTGTTTTCTGACAAAACTTATCTAACCTAACCTGTAATTACACTAATTAGGAGTAGATACCGTAAAAAAAAACACTATGTAAGCCACATTTTCTCGTGAGGAACTAGGCTCTTTTTGCAACATTTGGGAATCTTTATTATGGAGACGTATTGCCAACAAGTGGCTTCCTCAGTTCGGTACAGAGATGGTTAGTGGAAGAATGAGCATAAGGTAGAGTCCCTCAGTGCAAGTGATGGACGTTCTAAAGAGTCCCTCAGTGCAAGTGATGGACGTTCTATAGAGTCCCTCAGCATGTAGATGAATAGTTCAGAGAACTGACAACATCGACTCAAGGTTGAGGGACTGACCACCTCATACTCCTCCTGTTCTTCACGATTCTCCTTTGTATGGACTGATGAAGCCACTGTGTGGCGAAACGTTTTATCAATAAAGATACCCAAGTGTTGCATATGTGTCTAATTTATCAAGATTCCTAGATGTTGCAAAACTCTAATTCTTCATTTCGTCGTGTTTCTAATCCATTTACATCATGTTTTCTTCCAGCCTTTCTTCCTTTCTTTTATCTCTTTCACGTTTTATCTTTCCTGGTATATTTTCCTTATCGATACTTCGAACTTTTCCTCTAAATCAAAGTTAGTTGTTCTGTAATTGGGAACTATCATAATGTTTTGAATCTCAAAGACTATTTTATTTTCAATCGAATGTTGTGATAACTGCTCCATAGTCTCTCTCTCTCTCTCTCTCTCTCTCTCTCTCTCTCTCTCTCTCTCTCTCTCTCTCTCTCTCTTGCCTTGTATTATTATATAAACTCACAATCTGTGGTCAAAACAAAAGGTAAATAAGGTACACTTCAAGGTACACTTCAAGGTACACTTCAAGGTACACTTCAAGGTACACTTCAAGGTACACTTCAAGGTACACTTCAAGGTACACTTCAAGGTACACTTCAAGGAACACTTCAATGAAGTTGACGTCTGAAGTGTTGGTGACTGATTGAAGTAGTTTTCTAAGAGGTGAGAGGAAATATAATTCTCTCTCTCTCTCTCTCTCTCTCTCTCTCTCTCTCTCTCTCTCTCTCTCTCTCTCTCTCTCTCTCTCTCTCTCATACAGCTTCTTATCCCCTTCCACTACCCACTACATTTCACTTTCCATCTCACTTGCTCTGTCTTCCCCTCCATCACTACTTGTTACCCCCTCCTTCCCTCCCTCTAAACTTGATTTTTTTATCTTTTACCTTTCCCCGTTCGTTATCAGTTCCTCCTATTTATTTTCCATAGAAATGTTGTAATCTATAGATGCTGGTTCAGCAAAGTGTAACAAACTGTGATCAGTGAAATAAAAACAATTGTGTAAGATTTCCTTTCTCGTGTGTGTGTGTGTGTGTGTGTGTGTGTGTGTGTGTGTGTGTGTGTGTGTGTGTGTGTGTGTGTGTGTGTGCGCACGCGCGCGTACTCACCTATCTGTGGTTGAAGGAGTCGATTCATAGATCCTGTCCCCGTGAGTGTGTGTGTACTCACCTAGTTGTGGTACTCACCTAGTTGTCGTACTCACCTAGTTGTGGTACTCACCTAGTTGTGGTACTCACCTAGTTGTGGTACTCACCTAGTTGTGGTACTCACCTAGTTGTGGTACTCACCTAGTTGTTGTTTGTTTAATATCTTTATTATACACCCCATACCCATCCTGTAAGCGGTAGTCCCTCTGAGAGAGGCAGGAGTGACCTGTACTGAATCCATGTTGATCTAGTTTTGTAAGTGCTGCATACAAATGTGATTGAGAATCTTGCTTCTTAAAACCATTTCAAAAATCTTGGTAATGTTTGACGCAATTGCTATTAGTCTAGAGTTTTTTGCATTTGCTTTGTGGACTGGTGGGACTATATAGGTGGATTTTCAAAGACTGTGCGATGATTCCAATGTCCAGGTTTCTTCTCCATAGGCTATTTAGGGCACAAGATAATGGTTTCTTCCAATTCTCGAGGAATATGGAGCCATATGAGTCTATTCCTGGTAGTAGGACCCTCCAGAGGGAGGGCCCTTCTACCCTCCAGAGTGAGGGCCCTACTACCCTCCAGAGGGAGGGCCCTACTAACCTCCTGATGCATGGCCCTACTACCTTCCATAAGGGGATACCCTACTGCCTTCCATAAGGGGATACCCTACTACCTTCCATAAGGGGATACCCTACTACCTTCTATAAGGGGATACCCTACTACCTTACATAAGGGGATACCCTACTACCTTCCATAGGGGGGTACCCTGCTACCTTCCTTAGGGGGATACCCTGCTACCTTACTTTAGGGGATACCCCACTACCCTCCAGAGGGAGGGTCCTACTACCGTCCAGAGGGAGGGCCCTACAACCCTCCAGAGTGAGGGCCTATTACCCTCCAGAGGGGCCTTACTACCATCCAGAGGAACGACCCTGCTCCTCTCCAGAGGCAGGGCCCTGCTACCCTCGAGAGGGAGGGCCCTACTACCCTCCAGAGGGAGGGCCCCACTACCCTCCAGAGGGAGAGCTCTACTACCCTCCAGAGGAAGAGCCCTACTATCCTCCAGATGTAAGGCCCTTCTACCCTCCAGAGGGCCCTACTACTCTCCAGAGGGAGAGCCCTGCTACCCTCCAGAGGGAAGGCCCTACTACCCTCCAGAGGGAAGGCCCTTCTACCCTCCAGAGGGCCCCACTACTCTCCAGAGGGAGAGCCCTATTACCCTCCAGAGGGAAGGCCCTACTACCCTCCAGAGGGAAGGCCCTTCTACCCTCCAGAGGGCCCTACTACTCTCCAGAGGGAGAGCCCTGCTACCCTTCAGAGGGAAGGCCCTACTTCCCTCCAGAGGGAGGGCCCCTACTACCCTACTATCCTCCTAGGGGCTGCCGTGGGCGGCAGCAGCTGCACCTGGCAGGCCAGCCACCGGCCACTGACACTTGTCAAGTCATCACAACACGCTGTGCTGAACGCCTTTTGAAAACACTTCTTCCACGAGGAGCCTTTCCAGCAGGACTCTTGGGCTCTTGCCTTATCCATCACCAGCACCCTCCCGTCTGCGATATATACAGTGGTCTGCCTTAAAATGTCCTCCTGTTCTCGAAGTTTGCGTTGTTTGGCATTAAAATGGTCTCCTGCCCTCCTGCTGTACAGTATATGAGTTGTCACACTTAAAAATGTCTTCCCTTCCTTGGTCTGCGTGAAAATGTCTTCACGGTCTCCATGTATGCGTTGTGTCTTGAAAATGTTCTACCGTACTCGATGCATGCATTGGCCTGCGTTAAAATGTTCTCTCGTTCTCTATGTATTCGTTGTCTGTTTTAAAAATGCCCTCCTGCACACGATACATGTTAGTCTGCCCTGAAATGTCGTCGACGTTGACACACCTGATCGCGGAAGCGTAAAATCAGTGCCATTTGAAGAGTTGAGGGGAGGGGGTGCTGGTGGAAGGGAGGAGGTGCTGGTGGAGGGGAGGGGTCCTGGTGGAGGGGAGGGGGTGCTGGTGGAGGGGAGGGGTGCTGGCAGGTGATCAATACATCAGTCAGCAGGTTATGGACGTGTACAATGTAGGGGACTTGAAGGGAGGAAAGTCTCAACGTGGGTTTAGTGAGGGAGGATCCTCAGTGTGGTTTTAACTGGAGAGAATCTCAATGGCGCTTTTACGGTGGGAAGTTTAAATGGAGGTTATACCGGGAATGTCTCAATTGGAATTTAATGGCACTTCTCAATTGAGGAATCTTAATGTGGGTTCCACGAAGATGGCAGAACGAGGTTTGCTGTAGAGGCTCAACAGAGGTTCAACAGGAGACTAAAGAAGAGTTTAACATTCTCCGAAGGTATTTAACACAAGTCTTAATGGTAGGCAAATTCTCAACGGAGTTTAACAAAGGAACATTAATAGGTGGTTTAAGTTGAAAAGATTCAACGGGCCCTGCATTGCAACTGGGTTCCACTGGGACCTCGTGTTTCCGGAGTGCCTCTCGACACCCTTCAGAGCTCAGCTGGGGTCCTGGAGCGGGGCTTCCCACACGCTACCCCAGCTCTGGCATAATCTTGCCAACAAATGTGTAACAAAACAAGGTGTGCCAAACACGATAAGAACAGAGAGGCGCCAATCACTGCACAATCTGGCCTAATCCTGCGTCCCCAGAGCAGCACGTGGCCGACGTGTGTACTGCCTTACAGCGCCTCGACGCGCCACGTGCTGTGTGTGTGTGTGTGTGTGTGTGTGTGTGTGTGTGTGTGTGTGTGTGTTTGTTTGTTTGTTTTCATTCGTTATATTTAATGCTTCAAATTGTTCTCATAATTGTTCTCATAATTAAACACAAGCTACAGGTTCTCTGCACTGGTTATAATTACATTAGTAACCTCACTTGAAAAATTATAAGAATATATGTATCCCTTTTAAGCACAGGATTTTCAGAGGTGCAACACCTCCAACACTGCATGAATATCTGGCTCTTAGGAGAGAAACCTTATGGCGACGTTTCGATCCGTCCCGGACCGTTGTTAAATCACAGCTGAGGCGAAGGAAAAGTAGAGAAGGCCAGAAGACACTATTGGCGGGGGAAGAGGTAAAAAGAGCGCCGTAGTAGTAGTGATGGTGGTCGTCGTAGAGTAAGCGGCAGTAGTAAGAGTTTCGGTAGCAGTAGTAAAGGAAGTAGTAATGGTAGAAATAGTGGAAGAAGAAATAGTAGAGTGTGGTAGTAGTAATAAAATAAATAGTAACAACAATATTAATAGTAGTAACAGAAATACTAGTACTTATCAAACCCACAGAGGAGCACTGCGCCTCTCCTTGCTCACTCCAGGCAAGACTCGTCATAGAGTAACGAGAGTAAATTATCCTTCAGGGCGGTGGATACTTAAGTAAGAACATAAGAAAGAACATGAGAAAGGAGGCCTGTTGGCCCATATTAGGCAGGTCTTTCACAATCCATCCCACACATGAGCTGCTGAATTTCTGCAACAAACACACCCTAAGTCAGCAGATAGTGGAGCCAACGAGACTAGAGAACACACTAGGCCTTATCTTCACAAATAATGAGGACCTGGTAAGAAACATAGCAATATCAAAAACAACAAATTCTGATCACAATCTAATCGAAGTCCAGACGTACATGCACAGGAGTCCTGATCAACAAAACGCATATAGCTATGAGGGTAACTTTACCAAATTCAACTTCAACAACAAGAACATCAACTGGGATCTGGTAAACTATAACCCTAAATGAAACATGTTGGGAAGATATCTTAAATTACATGGACCCTAACCAGTGCCTTGAAAAGGTCAACCACCTGGTAGCTGAAGTATGTTCAAGGCATATTCCTCTACGAAAAAAGAAGAGAAGAAGTAAACAGGAGAGAGAGAGACGCTCCCTATACAGGAGAAGACGAAGAATCACTGAGCTTCTCAAGAATGCCGAACTATCTGATTCACGGAAGGAAGTGCTAACCAGGGAAGTGGAAAATATTGAGCTAAAATTAAAGGACTCATACAGGATCCAGGAGAGTCAATAGGAGCTAAAAGCGATTAATGAAATTGAAAGAAATTCGAAATATTTCTTTTCATATGCGAAAAACAAGGCAAAAACCACTTCTAGTATAGGGCCCCTGCTCAGACAAGACGGATCTTACACAGATGACAACAAATAAATGAGTGAGATACTGAAATCTCAATATGACTCTGTGTTCAGCGAACCACTAATCCGTCTAAAGATAGATAATCCAAAAAAAAATTTCATGAATGAGCCTCAAAACCCTGCCAATGTATGCCAAATTTCTGACATAACCATAACTCCTCTAGACTTTGAGAAAGCCATCGATGACATGCCCATGCACTCAGCCCCAGGCCCAGTCTCGTGGAACTCTGTGTTCATTAAGAACTGCAAGAAACCCCTCTCACAGGCCCTAAGTATGCTATGGAGAAGGAGCTTAGACACAGGTGAGATTCCACAGTCATTAAAAACAACGGATATAGCCGAACTCCATAAAGGTGGCAGCAAAGCAGTAGCTAAGAACTATAGACCAATAGCTTTAACGTCCCATATCATAAAAATCTTTGAAAGAGTTCTAAGAAGCAGGATAGCAAACCACCTGGACTCCCAAAAATTGCACAACCCAGGACAACATGGTTTCAGAGCAGGTCGCTCCTGCCTCTAGCAACTGCTAGACCACTATGATATGGTCTGAGATGCTCTGGAAAACAAGCAGAATGCAGATGAAGTATACGCAGATTTTGCAAAAGCCTTTGACAAGTGCGATCATGGTGTAATAGCACACAAAATGCTTGCTAAAGGGATAACTGGCAAAGTAGGCAGATGGATCTTCAACTTCCTAACCAATCGAACACAAAGAGTAGTGGTAAACAGAGTTAAATCGGATGCTGCCATAGTGAAGAGCTCTGTCTCACAAGGCACAGTACTCGCACCTATCCTGTTCCTCATTCTCATATCAGACATAGACAGAGATGTAAACCACAGCACTGTATCATCCTTTGCAGATGATACTAGGATCTGCATGAGAGTGTCATCCATTGAGGACACGGCAAATCTCCAAGAAGATATAAACCAAGTTTTCCAATTGGCAACAGAGAACAATATGATGTTCAGTGAAGACAAATTCCAACTACTCCGTTATGGAAAACTGGAGGAAATAATAGCTAGGACTGAGTATATTACAAACTCCAATCACACAATAGAGCGGAAAAGTAATGTGAAGGACCTGGGTGTGGTAATGTCCGAAGACCTCACCTTCAAGGACCACAACAATGCCACTATTACATCTGCGAGGAAACTGATAGGATGGATAATGAGAACATTCAAGACAAGAGATGCCAAGCCAATGATGATCCTTTTTAAATCACTTGTTCTCTCTAGGCTAGAATACTGCTGCTGTACATTAACATCCCCATTCAAGGCAGGTGAAATTGCAGATCTAGAGAATGTACAAAGAACCTTTACTGCACGTATAAGTTCCATCAAACACCTTAACTACTGGGAACGCCTGGAAGCACTAGACTTATATTCACTGGAGCGTAGGCGAGAGAGATTCTGGAGGGACTGGTCCCTAATTTGCACACAGAAATCACTCCATACGAAAGCAAAAGGCTTGGCAGACGGTGCAACGTACCCCCAGTGAAAAGTAGGGTCGCTACTGGTACACTAAGAGAAAACACAATAAGTGTCCGGGGCCCAAGACTGTTCAACAGCCTCCCACCAGCCATAAGGGGCATTACTAGTAGACCTCTGGTTGCCTTCAAGAGGGAGCTGGACAGATACCTAAAGTCAGTGCCAGATCAGCCGGGCTTTGTTTCGTACGTTGGACTACGTGCAGCCAGCAGTAACAGCCTCGTTGATCAGGCCCTGATCCACCGGGAGGCCTGGTCATAGACCGGGCCGCGGGGACGTCGATCCCTGGAATGCCCTCCAGGTAGACTAACAAAATATTTGCCCAACCTAATTTTCAATTCTACCCAAGCAATAAGCTTTGATAATTATATTAACTCATGTGCGAGTCCCAATCAAATCCAACCTAAATTTGAAACTACCCAAGGTTTTAGCTTCAATACCCCTACTAGGCAGACTGTTCCACTCATCAACTACCCTATTTTCAAACCAATACTTTCCTAAAATACTCTGACACCAACCCCAAAGTATTAGAGAAGAATTACAATATGCCAAATATACCAGGTATACTAAGCTAGGAAAGGAAGGAAGGAAGAGGAAGTTCAGAAGATACAGAAGGCAAAGGAAAAATACAAAGAGAAGTCACAACTCCGTGGCTGGAACGGTTCACAAATAATACAGAGTTTCAAACCTATAAACGGTGTTTTGGTCCGTCTTGGATTATTATCATATAATGTTTATTTAACTGTGAATGTATATCAACTAACAGCACCATTACTACAAGCACCATCGACGCCACCCTCCCCCCTCCAGTGCCACCCCAACCATCAATACCTCCAGTACCACCCCCACCATTGCAACCACCATCAATACCTCCAGTACCACCACCATCACTGTCACCACCATCAGTACCTCCACTACCACCACCACCATCACTACCACCACCATCAGTTCTTCCACTTCCACCACCACTATCACTGCTTTCATCTCCACCATCACCAGCACCACCTCAACCACAACTACCACCAGTACCACCTCAACCACAACTACCACCAGTACCACCTCAACCACAACTACCACCAGCACTACCAGCAAGTGGCGAATATTTCCGAATATCACTAAATCTTTCACTCAAAAACATTGTTCACCTATGTCTCCTGGTCTCACCTAAGTCTCCTCGTCTAGCCTATATCTCCTGGCCTCACCCATGTCTCCTAGTCTCACCTACGCCTCCTGGTCTCGCCTGTTTCCTGGTCTCGCCTGTCTCCTGGTCTCACCTACGTCTCCTGGTATCGCCTATGTCTCCTGGTCTCACCTAAGTCTCCTCGTCTCGCCTTTATCTCCTGGCCTCACCCATGTCTCCTAGTCTCACCTATGCCTCCTGGTCTCGCCTGTCTCCTGGTCTCGCCTGTCTCCTGGTCTCACTTTCCCTATTCCTTCCCTTCCTTATGACTTTATTTTTCATTTCCCTTTTCCCTTTCCATCAAATTGCATCTGTCACTTTCACCCTTCTCGTCCCCTTGCCTTTTCCACCCCTCAAGCGAGGACTACCCTCCCCACCAGTTCCCTTTTCCCCCTTTCCCTACACCCTTTCTCTACTACCACTTTCTTCCCACACTTGCTGTATGACCCTTACGGGTTAAGCGTTTTTCCATGTATATAAAAATAATAATATTATTATTGCTATTGCTATTATAATAGCAATAATAATTATTAATATTGTCATTGTTGTTGTTGTTATTGTTGTTGTTGTTGTTGTTGTTGTTGTTGTTGTTGTTGTTGTTGGTTGTTGGTTGTTGGTTGTTGGTTGTTGGTTGTTGGTTGTTGTTGTTGTTGTTGTTGTTGTTGTTGTTGTTGTTGTTGTTGTTGTTGTTGTTGTTGTTGTTGTTGTTGTTGTTGTTGTTGTTGTTGTTGTTGTTGTTGTTCTTCTTCTTCTTCTTCTTCTTCTTCTTCTTCTTCTTCTTCTTCTTCTTCTTCTTCTTCTTCTTCTTCTTCTTCTTCTTCTTCTTCTTCTTCTTCTTCTTCTTCTTCTTCTTCTTCTTCTTCTTCTTCTTCTTCTTCTTCTTCTTCGTCTTCATCTTCTTCTTTGTCTTCTTCTTTGTCTTCTTCTTTTTCTTCTTCTTCTTCTTCTTCTTCTTCTTCTTCTTCTTCTTCGTCTTCTTCTTCGTCTTCATCTTCGTCTTTGTCTTCTTCTTCTTCTTCTTCTTCTTCTTCTTCTTCTTCTTCTTCTTCTTCGTCTTCATCTTCGTCTTCTTCTTCTTCTTCTTCTTCTTCTTCTTCTTCGTCTTCATCTTCTTCTTCTTCTTCTTCTTCTTCTTCTTCTTCTTCTTCTTCTTCTTCTTCTTCGTCTTCTTCTTCTTCTTCGTCTTCATCTTCTTCTTCTTCTTCTTCTTCTTCTTCTTCTTCGTCGTCTTCTTCGTCGTCTTCTTCGTCTTCTTCTTCTTCTTCTTCTTCTTCTTCTTCTTCTTCGTCTTCATCTTCTTCTTCTTCTTCTTCTTCTTCTTCTTCTTCTTCTTCTTCTTCTTCTTCTTCTTCTTCTTCTTCTTCTTCGTCTTCTTCTTCGTCTTCTTCTTCGTCTTCATCTTCTTCTTTGTCTTCTTCTTTGTCTTCTTCTTCTTCTTCTTCTTCTTCTTCTTCTTCGTCTTCTTCTTCGTCTTCATCTTCGTCTTTGTCTTCTTTTCTTCTTCTTCTTCTTCTTCTTCTTCTTCTTCTTCTTCCCTTTGTCTTCATCTTCGTCTTCTTCTTCTTCTTCTTCTTCTTCTTCTTCTTCTTCTTCTTCTTCTTCTTCTTCTTCTTCTTCTTCTTCTTCTTCTTCTTCTTCTTCTTCTTCGTCTTCTTCTTCGTCTTCATCTTCTTCTTCTTCTTCTTCTTCTTCTTCTTCTTCTTCTTCTTCTTCGTCGTCTTCTTCGTCGTCTTCTTCGTCTTCTTCTTCTTCTTCTTCTTCTTCTTCTTCTTCTTCTTCTTCTTCTTCTTCTTCTTCTTCTTCTTCGTCTTCATCTTCTTCTTCTTCTTCTTCTTCTTCTTCTTATTATTATTATTATTATTATTATTATTATTATTATTATTATTATTATTATTATTATATCTCCCAAGTTTACCCTCGGTATAATACCAGCATCCATATTATCTACTTTTCTTCCGCTGTTAACACCTCTGGTATCTAACCTTCACGATCACCAACAGCCTGACTAGTCAGAGACAGAGCAGTATTTAGCGGACGGAGGTTCGAGCTTCCATTACTACTAGAGTTAACTGATCATAACCAACACAGGTTTATTGTTTCATGATATACAGTTTCCTCTGTCCTCTTCTATCTTCTATTCTTTCTTCGTCTTTCATATATTTTTTCCATTCCCTATATCTCTCATTTCTCGCCTTCAAGAATGTGCCTTGATTTCTATTGAATGGTTTTGATCCAAGGAGCCTTGAAGGGAAGTGCCTTGATACTGGTGAAAGGATCTTGGTCCAAGAATAAAACCTGATTACTTCTCAGGTAATCAGGAACTGTATGACCCGAACGGGTTTAGTGCTTCCTGAGGCGTACGCCAAGTACATTAGTATACTAAACGTGGTTTAGGGGTAAACACAATCCTGCATACTGTCAGAAACCAGCTTTAAGCACAGGAGTTTGTTGCCTGTGTGACTGTATCCCTGGTTGACCAGGCAAGCACCAGATGAGACTGGCCCATGGCCGGGCTCCGGAAGTAGAAAGACTCACCGAACTCATCAGAGGTATATCAAAGGTATGCCTAATTGGCATACAGGTTAAGTGCCAATTGTGCTGGAGGTTTGCCAGTCAGGGTGAGGAAGGGAGCCCCAGGGTAGGCTACCTCGCATCTAGGGACAGTCCTGGGGCTTCAGTTTCCCATAAATCTCGAGATAGTGAAAACCATACTAGAATTTGTTCTATATATGGGTGTCTAAAAGGTGTAGTTAGTGAAAATTATAATTATGCTCTCTCTCACTGTGTCTCACTCTTTTTTACATGGGTTTTTACAGGGTTAAATTAGGAGTTCTTACTGTTATTAACAAGCTAAGAGCTGTTAACTACTTCAATTCATTTGAAAACCTTGCCTAGTATTACTTTTATTAATTTTTTATTGTTATGAAACATACAAATAAGGAATAGGATGAGGTTGGAACCAGTTGTAGGCCAGAGATTTCATTCGTTCTACTGACTATTTAATCGATGACGTTATGCTGTGCGAACATGTTCCAAACACGAGTCATTCTAGGAATAAACGATCTTAAGGGAAGAATATTCTTGAGAAGGGTATAACTAGAGAACAGTTGCTGTTTACTGCACGTCTTGTGATATATTAGCTGTCTTCTCACAGTCTCACATCTCTTCAGTGACGAAGGCTCTTCTGAAATGACAGATCTGTCCAGTCCGGGTCCAGGCGAGAAATAAGTTGTCTTTCTGTCCAGAAGTGGTGGATAGACGAGGATGGGGGGTGGGTTAGGGAGGCAGTCCAAGAAAGTAGTGCGTACTCAAGGTGTTTCTTGCAGAGATTTGCAACATCTCCTGTCGAGCAGGTACGAAATACACCTTAGAGCTGTTAGCTTCTTGGCTGTTTGCTTGCAAGATATGCCATGTGAGTCTTCATAGACATATTGGAGTCAAATTTCACCTTAGGATATCCACCTCATCCCAAGGTTCTAACACGTGCATACTTACCTGTGGAACATTAGCACCGATGTGTGCGTTGTAGATTACCTTGAAGGTAATCACTGAAGATATGTAGTGCAGAGTTAGAGACTGCAAGTGCTTGCAGCTTTGCCAAGAGTTCCTGTTGCCATACTCTGTCGAAAGCACCAGCAAAGTCTACTACACAGCTAATTTTGGATTCATCCAGCAACTGGTGCCACATAATGGAGAGATTTAACAGATCAACAGCAGAGCGAACTTTAATAATGTCATATAGAATGTCACAAGCAAGTGGTACTAAAATAACTGTCATCTGCAGTGAAATTGTCTCAAGAATTTTTGCCAGTGACTGACAGGAGTGATACTGGTCTGTAGTTGCCGATTCTCGCTCTGTTCTTTTTGTGAATAGGGACCACATTTGCATCTTTCCGCAAAAAAGACCTTTGACACTGTTCGAGCTATCTGATGCGAGATAAAGATGATGCTAACTGGTCTGCACATCTACTCAGCAATCTAGGGCTCACCTTATCCGGGGCAACAGCATTTTGTTGGTCCAGAGGTTTAAAGAGACGTACTTTATTCTGCGTTATTATCACGTCTGACATCTTTGACAGTTCTTGTTGCTAGCAGAGGACGTGTCCTGACTCTATCATGGACTTGCATCTTGGCAGGAAAGTGTCGATCTAGAGATAGTATCATCATGTGAATATCCTTGTCGGTCCTTAACAAAGGACAACCAAGTTTTGGAGCCCCACTTCCTGATGCCAGTTTTATTTTTGTGTCAACCTCCCATAAAGATGGCCCAGTTGTTTTGGACTCTCTCTCTCTCTCTCTCTCTCTCTCTCTCTCTCTCTCTCTCTCTCTCTCTCTCTCTCTCTCTCTCTCTCTCTCTCTCTCTCTCTCTCTCTCTCTCTCTCTCATCAAAACCTACTCGTTTAACTTTGATAGTGGTAATATAAGGTTAGTCAGTCAAAACCTAACAACTGATCTACATTGTATTTTCCATTTTTAAAATTGTGATTACGCTGGTATCTTGTTCGGCCAGGTACGACAGGCCTATTGAAAACACTCGTGTTCGTAATACTTTTGAAAATACTTGTGTTCGTAATACTTGCGAAAACACCCGTGTTTGTAATATTTTAAAAAAATACCCGCGTTCGTAATACTTTCACTGCACATATTAATAAAATAATTTCGAATTTCTGTCCTCAACTTCATCCTGCCGTCCACTTCCATCCCCTGCTTGCCTCTATCCTCTTATCATCCCTTCTTTCTCCCTTATCTCTGGTCTTTTTCTCTCCCTCCCTCTCCCTCTCTTTCAGTTTTTCCTTCCCTTTCCGCCTCACTCTCTTATCCATTCATCTCCTTCCTCTCTTTCCACGTCCCCTTTCCTTCCTCCCTTCCCTATCTCTCTCATCCCTTTCTCGCGATTTTCCTGGTTACTCTCTATTCCCTCCCTTAGCTCCCTCTCGATCTCCCCCCCCCCTCTCTTCATTCACATCTACCCCTCCCTCTCACCCATCTCATATTTCTCATCTCTCTCTCTCTTTACCCCATTTCTTCTCTCCTGTTCTTCTCTCTCTCTCTCTCTCTCTCTCTCTCTCTCTCTCTCTCTCTCTCTCTCTCTCTCTCTCTCTCTCTCTCTCTCTCTCTCGGTCTCCTTCTCTTATTCCCTTATTCCTCCCTCTCCCCTCCCCTGTGTTTCCCCTCGTCGCACACTTGTCGGAAGGGACGGATGGAGGGGGATGGGGGTTGTTCCCCCAAGCGATCGTCGGAGCGATAAAATGCGCATAAATTACATTATCTCCGCTAAACATTTGGAAAATTCAGCCACTAGATGCGTGATTACGGGTGGATTACTAGTGGTGGTGGTGGTGGTTGGTGGTGGTGGTTGGTGGTGGTAGGTAGTGGTGGTGGTTGGTGGTGGTAGGTAGTGGTGGTGGTTGGTGGTGGTAGGTAGTGGTGGTGGTAGGTGGTGGTAGGTAGTGGTGGTGGTAAGTGGTGGTGGTGGTTGGTGGTGGTAGGTAGTGGTGGTGGTTGGTGGTGGTAGGTATTGGTGGTGGTTGGTGGTGGTAGGTAGTGGTGGTGGTTGGTGGTGGTAGGTAGTGGTGGTAGGTGGTGGTCATAGTGGTGATAGGCTGTGGTGGTGTTGATAAGAGGTGGTGGTACATGGTGGGGTGGTGGTAGATGGTGGGGTGGTGGTAGATGGTGGGTGGTGATGGTGGGTGGTAGATGGTGGGGTGGTGGTAGATGGTGGGGTGGTGGTAGATGGTGGGGTGGTGGTAGATGGTGGGGTGGTGGTAGATGGTGGGGTGGTGGTAGATGGTGGGGTGGTGGTAGATGGTGGGGTGGTGGTAGATGGTGGGGTGGTGGTAGATGGTGGGGTGGTGGTAGATGGTGGGGTAGCGGTAGATGGTGGGGTGGTGGTAGATGGTGGGGTGGTGGTAGATGGTGGGGTGGTGGATGAAACAGCTCAAGAGGGAGTGGGTGGTGGGTTATAATAGTTTGTGATTGGGATGGTGGTAGTGGCTGAGGAAGTAGTGGTCGTCCTCATGGCTGGTGGTGGTACGAAGACAACTGTGGTACGTACCGCAGAGTGGATGTACCGCAGAGTGGATGTACCGCAGTGGATGTACCGCAGAGTGGATGTACCGCAGAGTGGATGTACCGCAGAGTGACTGTACCGCAGAGTGGCTGTACCGCAGAGTGGATGTACCGTAGAGTGGCTGTACCGCAGAGTGGATGTACCGCAGAGGGGCTGTACCGCAGAGTGGATGTACCGAAGAGTGGATGTACCGAAGAGTGGCTGTACCGCAGAGTGGCTGTGCCGCAGATTGGATGTACCGCAGAGTGGATGTACCGCAGAGTGGATGTACCGCAGAGTGGCTGTACCGCAGAGTGGCTGTACCGCAGAGTGGATGTACCGCAGAGTGGCTGTACCGCAGAGTGGCTGTACCGCAGAGTGGCTGTACCGCAGAGTGGCTGTACAGTAGAGTGAATGTATCGTAGAGTGGATGTACCGTAGAGTGGATGTACTGTAGAGTGGATGTACCGTAGTGGATGTACCGTAGAGTGGATGTACCGTAGTGGATGTACCACAGAGTGGATGTAAATATGCACTGTTAGTAACTTTTAAGATCATCTACGGCCACAACTGCAGCCATAACTACAACAGCCATAAATATTCAGAAACAACTACAACAGATAAAACAACCATAACTAAACAATTAGCAACTATAACAACTAAAACAACCCCTATTAAAAAGCAGCAACAACTACAATAACCACAATTACAACAACCACAACTACTGCAACTAAACAACAGCTAAGCCACCACAACTACAAGTGTCACAACTAAGCAGCCATAACTACAACAGAACACCTACAACAACAACAACGACAACTTACACATTACAGTTACAGCAACTACAGCAGCCACAACTACAGCCCTACACCCTGACAACCATCGCCTTATAAACTGACTCAGACGACAAGCGTAATTTTTCTTATCAGTTGTGTTAGGTCGGATGGGACGCCCCGAGAGCGACGTTAAGTCAAAGTTACCAGCAGATTTGTACGGGGGGCGAGCCCCCCAGGTCTTGGTGGTGGGGAGGAAGGATGGTTGTGGTGGGAGAGGAGGTTGAAGGAAAATAGTGGTTGTTTGGTGATGGTAGGTGGTGGTTTTGTAAGTGGTGGTACTTGGTGGGCTGTGGTTGTTATTTGGTGAGAGTTGTAGGGACCTCGGGCAATTTTTAGGGGAGTCTTCCTGAGTTTCAGGGGAGTTTTTGGGGCTTCAAATGAGTTTTCTTGGGCTTCAGAATATCAGTATAGTTTTCTTGAGTTTCAGTGTTTCAATGTAGTTTTATTATGTTTTAGGGTTTCAGTGGAGTTTTACTGAGTTTCAGGGTTTCAGTGGAGTTTTACTGAGTTTCAGGGTTTCAGTGGAGTTTTACTGAGTTTCAGGGTTTCAGTGGAGTTTTTATGAGTTTCAGGGTTTCAGTGGAGTTTTTATGAGTTTCAGGGTTTCAGTGGAGTTTTTATGAGTTTAGGGTTTCGGTGGAGTTTTACTGAGCTTCGGGGTTTCAGTGGAGTTTTACTGAGTTTCAGGGTTTCAGTGGAGTTTTCTTAAGTTTCATGAATTTCTTTTTTATTTGAACGATTTAATATGTTTTTTTAACTGGTGTAGACATCTGTAGAGACAAACAACATTTTCCACTGAGAAAAAAGGGGAATGCATCAGTATATTAGAACCAACATTATTTTATGGTTGTGAAGCATGGGTTTTAAACGTTGCAGTTAGGAGGAAGCTGGAGGCAGGAGATGTTGTGGCTGAGGACACTGTGTGGTATGAATATGCAGACAATTCGTAGTTTGGAGATCAGGAGGTGTAAGGTTACAAAAAAACATTATTCAGAGTGTTGAGGTGGTCTGGACATTTAGAGAGGGTGGAGAAAATTAAGATGACCAGGAGGGTGTATAAATCTGGGATGGAGGGAATGAGGGATAGGGGCTTTCCTAGGAAAGGTTTTGAGGAACGGGATAAAGGAGATTTTATGAGAGATGGGCTTGGACATCCAACAGGTGGCTTGAATGCATATGTTAGTGGAGGCAAGATTTGACGTGCTGTTGGAATGTGAGCAGGGTAACTTTTATGAAGGAATTCATGGAAACCAGTTTGAAGACTAGAGCCCTGGAGGTGGGAAGTACAGTACCTGCATTATGAAGGAGGGGTGGGGATATTGCAGTTTGGAGGGTCAGCTGAACTGTGATGTCAGCACGCTTCTAGTAAGACAGTGACTGAATAATTGCAAAAGTGTTTTTTCTTTTTCGGGTCACCCTACCTCGGTGGGAGAAAAAATAGAGTAATTCATAACATATTTTGGTTAAATATGGAAATACAGGAAGCAAGAAACGACATGTAAACAAACAGGAAAACAACGTTTATCGTATAGTTCGACCTTAAACAGAAAACTTAAGTTGAAGGTCAAAATAGACAGTAAACTTTTCTGAGTAAGTCATGTGCATCAGTTGGGTATCTATATTATCGAAACGTTTTACCAGCTCAGCAGACTTCTTCAGTCGGTTATTGCGGTGACTTAAATATTGGAAACAGCCGAAGCAGTGGAGAGGTAAATATGAGGTGAGAAGTCCCTCAGCCTCGAAGGTTTTCTGAGGTGTCCATTGAACATGTCTCACTCATCTACGTGTTGGTATTGTATACCATTAATATAATGAAACTTTTACTCTCTCTACATGTGGGTCTTATCTCTCGTAGACTAGTGTTCATTACACTTAATTTGGAAACACACACACACACGTATATATATATATTACTTAATATCGGTTGGAGAAATTATTCATATTGATCAGCAAACAAAAATCTGGTTCCTAGATGATGGCAAACTGGCAGACACAAAGGCGTTCCTACTAACAGACCTTGTTCAGGTTAAGACGCATGAACAGGTCATGGCACTCGTCCTTAATCCTGCCAGCAAGGAATCGAGGCAGAGACATCCATGCTCCCTCTGAGTGCACCTGTTTGGAGCTCCTCCAGGAACAACTAATGTCATTGACTAAATTTCAAGAAAAGATAGATGATTTGGGGAGGGTGGAACAATGATTAGGTAGTCGAAAGCCCTTGGTGATTTGTATCTTATCACAAATTGCTGTAAGCTTTTCAGGTTAAATTTGTAGGATGTGTACTCATATATGACAACCCAAAACTTAAAGACTACGACAGTATCCTGATATCAGTGTAAGACACTTTAAAAGATGAGCAGTATGACCTAGCTAAACTTTCTGAGTAGCAGGCACTGGTGTCCACAAGGCATCACAGACAGCACTCCCTGCATTCCTGTCTTTGCGTGTGGCGTCCAGGAGACTTGTAGTAGCAATTCTCACTGAACGTCTCATTGACAATGTTGGGTTTTATGACCCAAAGTTCATTGATGGGGCCAGGCGCTGGGATACCCTAACAGACTCCTCAACCAAATTAGCTTCCCCTGACAACTACAAATTGTCGCATTGATGCGGCCAAATAGTGGAGAACACAGCTTCAACCGTGTAGTGTGTGTGTGTGTGTTTTGGGGAAGAGCTGAGCTCGCTTCCATGTATTGAAAACTCCTCAGGAGAAGTTTGTGTTAATCGTCCATAATTCCTTTTTAGACACACGCCTCGACCCTTAGAACGGTCGAAATGGCGTTGTTCTTTACCTGGCCACCTCCATCCTCACTGTAAACAAGTGTATCTGCTGCAGTGCATCTGCAGACCGATTTGTATTCCACAGTGAAATTTTCCGTAGATCTGGGGAAAAGATTGCAAGGGATGAAGACGTTAAAATCATCAAAAGAAGAGTTGCAACAGCCTGATACCTAGAAATAAGGGGGCCTCTCAAGTTATGCAGATCCGATAGCAATTAAAAGCATCCAGCTGGACAAATAACATGCAGGTGATGAGGAACTAAACATGCATATACACACTGCCTTTGATGTATCTCCAATACAGCAAAGATAAAAGAGACGCAGTTGCCAGCTTCAGGGAATCCTTAAAATCTGGAAAATACAATGAATTTACTCAATATTACATGTTCATTCCTTTAGGTACAGAGACCCTCAGCTCACTTGGAAAGAGTATATTCAAGTTCCTGAATTAGTTAATCATGACTCATTAGCGAAACTAAAGATGCCAGAACAGCTCATTTGTTCTAGTCCATCACATCGTTGTACCTGCAGTGTATATTTTGAACCTTGTACACAATTTTGCGTTATGAGTTATGTATAGGTATAAAAGACGGGGTGGTTGGAGATTATTATTTAAACAGCCTGAAAGAGAAATGAAAAAAAAAAATCAATTAACACCATTTTATCTTCTCCGAGGCTATTGGGTCCCAACGTTCAGACCAGATGTGGACCTATTATGTAATATATAAATTTTCGCTCACCATGAGGCGGGCGAAACCAACACGGGTTCGATCCTCCGGCTAGTCGCAGTATTGTTATTGATATATATATATATATATATATATATATATATATATATATATATATATATATATTTCATCTTTGCTACTCAGCCTAGCACTTTCATAGGTCCTCGCTAACACCCTTTATACTATCTAGTTAAATAAATTCTTAATGTTTTGCAGTTGCTAATACCACTAATTCTATTTCCACAACTACATTGTCTGGCAATTAAAACTTTTCCAACTGCAGATTAAAATTGCAGTTCGACAGAAAGCTCACTTAGATACACGCAAACGGGACTTTATACTTAGTTTGCAAGGTTTAGAGTCAGTCTACTACACGTGGGTCTCCTTGAAGAGGATGGTGGTGCCTTGATGTTTTAGGGAAGGGAATTTGCTCCTAGGAATTGGAACAAGCTTCCACGTCTTGAGATTAAAGCTGATTACCTTCCGTTCCCCAGGCACTCTGCGACCTTTGAAGATTCAGTGCTTAATCATGAACTCAAAACTCCATGTAGATAATTTAGGATAAAATTTGCCTGTACAATATCAACGTTTTCAAGGGTACTTTAATCTTAACATGTAATATACACTGAGAAAAACACCTCGGTGTGTATATAATTGGACACATTCCTCCGTATGTATAGACATTCATAGATACACACCTTGCTGTATATATATCGAGCGCCCAGTAGATGGTTTCTTATGCTTAAACCCTGTTGACTTGGTGATGGTCAAGAAGGCTACGCATCACCAGTACATTGTGCCGTGCTGGGTGCTAACATCACATATGAAGAGCATCGCAGGTAACTACGCATTCCTGTATATCATAAACTGGCTTCAAGGTACAGTAGTTTAGTGCTTAATCTGGAGTAGGGGTAGCTGCTAATTATGCTGGAGGTTTAGCTTGTTCAAGGAGAGAGAGAGACGTCAAGGGAAAGCTATCTCACCGTGAACCCTCAGACTCTCACTAGCCTGGAGATGAGTCTGTCCTTTCGGGACTGGTATCGAATGGCGTCACAATGAGTTCTCATACTTGAGCTCTTCTCTTTTTAAACATTCTCACAGTACGGCATTTGTTATATCCCCTGTGTATAGTGTAAATACTTGCTTATAAGTATTGTGGTGGAAATAAATGGTAAATTTAAAGCTAATCTCTGGTGTATACTTCATTCCTCATTGTCTTGATTGCTTTAAATGCTTGAGCGGAGGCTGGTATCCTGCATAGCCAAGTTGAGCAGACATGAGCACTGTGCTCCTCGTATACATCTCCACTCAAGAATACATTAAGAGAGTGGATTAAAGTAAATTCTCAGAATTGCATGATTCTCACTGAGAGATATGCAAACTGTGTTTAAGAAATAATTATATATATATATATATATATATATATATATATATATATATATATATATATATATATATATATATATATATAATATCGTGCTGAATAGGTAAAACTTGCGATTTTGACGTAAATAGCAACGCTCTTCTTGCCGAATAAGGCAAACGAAAATTTGTGTATGCAATAATTTCGTAAAAATCATTCTGAACCTAACGATAAAATTATATTTCATTATGTTTGTTTATTATTAGATTATTGTAAACTTATCTAAAATATATTTTGTTGGATTAGGCTAAATTAAATTGCGCTTGTTATAATACTGTTAGGTAAGTTTTCTAAGGTTCTTTTGGTACAAAATTATTAATTTTTACATTAACATAAATGAAAAAAATATATCTTTAAACGTATAAGAGAAAATTTTAAATTAGTTCTTGCTAATTGACCAATTTTACCTATTCGGCACGACATATATATATAGTAAACTATATGTACGAAAGTATAGTGGTACCAACACTCTTATATGGGTGTGAAGCATGGGTTGCAAATGCTGCAGCGAGGAGGAGGCTGGAGGCAGTGGAGATGTCCTGTCTAAGGGCAATGTGTGGTGTAAATATTATGCAGAAAATTCGGAATGTGGAAATTAGGAGAAGGTGTGGAGTTACTAAAAGTATTTGTCAGAGGGCTGAAGAGGGGTTGTTGAGGTGGTTTGGTCATTTAGAGAGAATGGATCAAAGTAGAATGACTTGGAGAGCGTATAAATCTGTAGGGGAAGGAAGGCGGGGTAGGGGTCGTCCTAGAAAAGGTTGGAGGGAAGGGGTAAAGGAGGTTTTGTGGGCGAGGGGCTTGGACTTCCAGCAAGCATGTGTGAGCGTGTTAGATAGGAGTGAATGGAGACGAATGGTTTTTGGGACATGACGATCTGTTGGAGTGTGAGCAGGGTAACATTGTGTGAAGGGATTCAGGGAAACCAGTTAATTGATTTAGTTGGACTTGAGTCCTGGAAATGGGAAGTACAATGCCTGCACTTTAAAGGAGGGGTCTGAGATAGTGACAGCTGGGAGGGACTTTTCTCAGCTGTAGTATCTGAGCTCCTCTGCAAAGACAGTGATTATGTATGAGTGTGGTGAAAGTGTTGAATGATGATGAAAGTTTTTTCTTTTTGGGGATTTTCTTTCTTTTTGGGTCACCCTGCCTCGGTGGGAGACGGCCGACTTGTTGAAAAAAAAAAAAAAAAAAAAATGTATATAGTTTAAGCATCCAATCAGTTAGTGTCGACTTGTTGAGATTATAAAATGTTGAACTTAAAATCTCTTATATAATCCTCCCTTCGAGCTGGAGGTATCCTCCGCTTCCCCGGATCAAACTAGGCTGCCTCTCATTCGCCAGGCGCCGCATGCCTCTGCACGTTCAGCATTTCCCTATGAATATAATTTGAATAATCTTACAGTATCTACATTTAAACATCGTTCAAATATTATGGACAGTTTTCAAATTTATTGTTAATTTATCGTTATGAATATTATCGCAATGTCAAAAAAGTAGCATCTAAAATTAAAATTTTAGAGTGAAAAAAAGGCAGTAAATGCCCTCAGCTAGAAGGAAACGCATCGATACATTAGCTAAGGACATTTTTATTTAAGATTTCTCGGTCCTGGGACCTTTTTGAAGGTCCCACGCCCAAAACGTCTTCAGTAAAGGTATCCTAAGTGAATGCAGTGGTGTCCATTTCTCTCTAAAACATTTGAAGTTGGATGAGTTTCTCAGTGGATGTTTCCCCTGGGAAATACAATGATGCCATCGCGCGAGGAATCGAACACTGGCCTTTCAGCGGCGCAATTTTGGATCGATTTCACATTAAACTTTTGAATAAGCGTGTTTACAGTGTGAGTAATGTTGCCATAAATGAAGATAAGAGCAATACGGGAGTCGCAGCAGAGATAAAGAAGAGTTAGGGGACCAGTTTATCACAAGGGGCGCCACGCGCACCCCTTGGGACCTGACGGGGACTGCCACCTTCACATCCCTTCCCCGGGGACTGATGGAGGGCACCACTCTCCTTCGGGACCTGACGGAGGGCAATACGTTCCCCTCGGCATCTGAGGGCACCACGCTCCTTCGGGACCTGACGGAGGACAACACGCTCCTACAGGGACCTGACGGGGGACACCACGCTCCCTCAGGACCTGACGGAAGGCATCACGCTCCCTTGGGATCCGACGGAGGGCCTCACGTTTCCTCGGAACCCGACAGAGGGTACCACGCTCCATTAGGGACCTGACGAAGGGCACCACTCTCCCTCGGGACCTGACGGAGGGCATCACGCTTCCTCGGGACCCGACGACCTGACGGGGTATGCCATGCTGCTACCGGCAACCTTACGGAGACTATTATGAAGAGACCAGCAGACAAAGTATTCTGCAGAAGTGTTCAGCAGATAGAGCATCAGCGCTCCGCAGACCTGCTTGGATGAGAGCTTGAAGAGGGGAGGATTGGTGAGGGGAACTGATAAGAAGTAGAGAATGAGGAGGATTTGAGGGGGAAACAGATGAAGAGATAGGGAACTCAGGGAGGAGCGGGTGAGATACAAGAGACGAGAGAGAGAGAGATGGAGGGAGGGAGGGAGGGGAAATCGGAAGGGGGAAAGAAATGATTGGAATAGAAGAGATGGGATATAGAAAAAGGGAAGAGAGAAAGACAGGCAGACAGATAGACAGACAGAGACAGACATATACAAGGGTATGAAAGGAGAGCGTAGGGTAGGCTAGACAAGAGGTAGGACTTGAGAGTAGACACACTCTCATTGTGAAGACAGACTAATGCAATACTGAGTGTTTGGATGAGGTGCAAGATTGAGTGCAGGACTGATTGAGTTTGACGAATAAATGAGTGAAGAATAGACTGACTGGGTGCAGGGTGGATTGACTAGGAGCAGCGTTGACTACTTGCAGGGTTGACTGACTGTGTACGGTGGACTGACTAGATATATGATGGACAGGGTGTAGGGTGGACGGACTGGGTGCAGAATTGAGTGACTTAGTTCAGAGTGGAATGACAGGGTGCACGAGTAGTTACTGTGTTTAACTGATGAACCCACAACAGTGTTTCAAAGTTTGTAACCGTCGACCTTATTCCTGACCAGCCTGGCTGTGGTACATACCTTGGGCTGTACGTGACAGGCCCCAACAGCATAGTCGATCAGGCCAGCAACCCAGAGGCCTGGTCTGGGACCCTATCGCGGGGTCTGTGACACCTCGGAAATGATTATAGGTAACTTACAGATAAGTTACCGGTAACCTGCATACGTCAAGGATAAATGTGAAAAGGCAGAGATGTGTGTGAGAAAGAGAGAGAGAGAGAGAGAGAGAGAGAGAGAGAGAGAGAGAGAGAGAGAGAGAGAGGTGGATCGGGAAAAGGTTGGGTAAAGAGGGAGAGAGCGAGGAGGGGAAAGTGAAGGACAGAAGAGGAAAGAGCAAGGAAAATGGGAATAGAGACTCTCCAGGTATTCTCCAGGTATTGCTGTTCTCACTGGATCCATGTCATGAATAGTGAAGAAAAGAGAGACTTTGCTAAACATGTTTTTACTGAGACAACGTTTCGCTTTCTATAAAGTTTTTCATTCATAACTTGTGGTAAGACAAATGACTTCCGAAAAGTGAGGGAAATGGACGTTTCGCCCCATAGACTTTCTTCATTTGTTAACTCGTAATTCCCCTCGTGTAACTGAAATGGTGAAGGTCCCAGGACCGAAACATCTTCAATAAAAGCATTTTAAGTAAATACCTTTGTAACCATTTCTTCATAAATAACTTGATGGAAACTGGTTACAATTATATCCTTAATTTTTAAAGGGGTGGAGGAGTAAGCCAGCGGAAGGCATCGGTGAGGTGACCAAAAGCTCCAGCTGCGGGTCATCACATGACTAAGACCCGATAAAAGCTTCTGCAGCGGGTTTATCTTCACTCTTCTAGTAATAATACAACCTAGTAATAACTCAACCTAGTAATATTACAACCTAGGACTTCTAACTTTCTATTGGATTCTATATTAGTTTCATTTGACGTGATAAATATTCCAGACTTCTTCCATACCTTCCTTCCTACGCTCACTGTTACAATATACATTTCTAATTACGATATTCCATTGACTGCCAGTCAGACATTCGCAAATATACTAAGATAAACATTTTATAATATATTTGGTGGTGCGTGTTGCCTCTGGCGTCGACACAAACACGTTGCAGTGCAAAACGAAAGAGGCATTTTAATTACATCAACATTTAATTATTTTGGAATGGTGTGGGCGCCTCGATATTTTAATGCATCATAGCTAGATGGGCGCTTGCGCATGCCTCGTTTTTACTCAAAATGCTACATAATTTCAACATATATATATATATATATATATATATATATATATATATATATATATATATTAATTGCGGCTAGCCGGGGATTAGAATTCACGATGCCCTAACCACCAGGCCCTCAATCCTACAGACAGGTTTCATCCCCGGCTATCCGCTGTTTTTTAATTGCTTAAAAATCACTTGTTCGTGGTTCCAGTGGCCAGTTTATTAGGTATAACTGTGCACCTGCTCGTTAATGCTAATATATAATCAGCCAATCACATGGCAGCACCAATGCCTAGAAGCATGGAGACATGGTCAACATGTTCAGTTCTTGTTCAAACCGAACATCAGTACTGGGTATAGAGATATGTGATCTAATAACTTTGGTCGTGGAATGATTGTTGGTGACAGACGAGGTGGTTTGAGTATCTCAAAAACTGCTGATCTGGGATTTTCACGCACTATAGTTTCTAGAGTTTATAGAGAATTGTGTTAAAATCACAAAACATTCAGTTAGTGGCAGTTCAGTGGGCGAAAACGTCTTGTTAATGAGAGAGGTCAGAGAAGAATGGCCAGACTGGTTCAAGCTGACAGGAAGGCGACAGTAACTCAAATAACCATGCTTTACAACAGTGGTGTGGTGGAATTTATTCCACCGGCTCCTTCACTCATCCACAAGCCTAAAGGGGGGGGGGGTGAGAAGTGTGAACATTACATCCCCGCTAGGGAGGGGGTAAGTACCGTTTCCCCTCCTTTACCCCTCACTCTCCTTGTGAAGGACCCTATCTAGTATTACATTCCCCGACACATGAGTCTTTAATGAATTATTGTCATAATTCTATCTCACCAAGCTAGGATCTTCAAGTTGATGTTTAAGACACATGTGTAGCAGTTGGGTATCTTTATTGTTAAAACGTTTCGCCCATACAGTAGACTTCTTCAGTCAAATACATACCGCTTGTCAACAATAAAGACACCTAACTGTTGGATATGTGTCTTAATCATCAACGTGTCAGTATTATATAACATTTTCGACATAGGATCTTCAATTAATCTATGTCTAATGTATCTGACTTTCGCACAAGTCTAGAACACTGTACGTGTTCATATATTCTGCTGTCTTGGTTGACAACCCCTTGCCCAGTTCCTACCTAGGGAGGACTCAATTTGAATTGGGCAGGTGGCTTCAGTCTTGTAGGATGTCAGAGACCCGCCTGGTGTTTGGCATGTCATAATACAGCAATTACCAACTAATTAAAGGTTGCAGCTCGAAGTCGTTAAGACTGATTGTGGATCCCTCAGTTACATCGGCTCACAGAAGGGCAGAAGAATTATAACCTTATTTTACTGTGCATAGCGATGACCCCCACCCAAGACGACTATCGGCGGACTGGTAGCTTGTTCAGTGCCACTTGCAATACCTGTTCAGGTTAGGTAGGTTCCTTAGCATAGGCAGTGGTATCTGGTTCAGTAACAGTCAACACAAGATAGACGTCACTCCGCCAGCCAGTGTACTAGGTATGAACGCCTGGATCTTGGTCCAGGATCTAGGTGTCAACCGGGACACCACAGTGGGTTAGTACTTAGTACGATTATTAATAATAGCCAGTCTTATTAGGGGGCAATCCACCTGTTAGAGACTTGGGATAGCCAGAGTTTCTGGTCGGCTTGAATGACGTGTGATTAATTAATGTCAATCACCAGGTAACCCCCTAAATATAGACAACAAGTGGTATGCAGCAGAGCATCTCTGACCGCACAACACGTAGAACTCTGAAGTGGATGGAGGATATCAACAGATCACACCGGGTTCCACTCCTGTCATCTAAGAACAAGAACGGAAGCTACAGTGGGTACAGGCTCACTAAAACTGGACAGCTGAAGATTGGAAATGCATCGCCAGATCTGACGAATCGAGATTTTCGCTGCTTCATTCAGATGATAGGGTCAGAATCTGGCGTAAATCTTTGGGATATGGTGGAACGGGAGATTTGCAACATGAAGGTGTAGCCGACAAATCTGCAGCAACTTCGTGATGCTATCATGTTAATAAAAACCAGAATATCTAAGAAATGTTCCTAGCACCTTATTGAATCCATGACCTGAAGAATTCAAGTTGTTCTGGGGGACAAAGGTTGGGGGAGTCCTCTTATCCAGTACAAGATACACTTCATATTACTTATTGTTAGATAAAAGGACACATATGCAACTAATGTGACATTGTATTGTGGTAACGTTTCGCTCTCCAAGAGCTTTGCTAAGCTGTTAGAAAGAATGCAAGGTACAGGTAAGTTTGCCAGGACATCCTGGCCCTGGTCTTCTCCATTTGGTGACCCGGCCGTGACTTCCGATAGGGGTAATGTCTTCAGGTTTTAATCAAGGCGACGGGACATACAATGCAAGGACACAGGGGTATATATAGGTACCACGTGAGGTGAAAGGGTAGATCTACTGACCCGTGTGGTAGGTAGTAGTAGTAGTAGCAGCTTCGTCATCTCGGAGGTATTAGCCAGAATTCTAATCAAAACAATAAACCATGCCATTACATAGCACCCTAGAGTTACCTCCACTCATACTACTACTACTGCAACTACAATTACAACAACTACTGCAACTACAATTACTACTACTACTACTACTTACCTACCTACAACATGGATCAGTAGGCCCATCCTGTGGACGGCAGCGCAAGAGCATATGGATACACAAAAGGCCTAGGAACTAGGCCCTAAAAGGGTTAACAGGTGTACATTTGGATTTATATCAACAGTTCACTTATCTGTTACAAGCAAATTTAGTATATCTGGTATCCTATTTTCATTAATAAGATATCTTGACTTGTCACATAGGTTATTATACTGTCTATCTCTATATTCCTCAGTAAGTAGACAATTAAGCACATAGTGTTCAAGACAGTGACTATATACCTGACCACATAATTTGCATGTGGTTTGATCATCATCTGTGTGTCTCCCAAACTGCCAAAAGTACTTGTAGCTAAGCCTAAGCCTGGCCACTACAACATTAGTCAGTCTGTTTACATTGCAAGTTGCTCCATAAAAATACTTATCTACGTTCATGTTATCATAGTGGGATATAGATCTATTCAGGCTTCTAATTGCATTCCTATAACATTTATTTTCATTGTGTGATAAATGACTTTGAAAAGCGACAAGTTGAAAATTGAGACACTTATGCAACATTTGGGAATCTTTATTAAGGAAACGTTTCGCCACACAGTGGCTTCATCAGTCCAATACAAAGCAGAAATGAGTAAGGAGAGGAGGAGTTTGAGGTAATCAGTCCCTCAGCCTGTATAAAATTTGCAGCATATGCAAGGAAAGCTAATCTCAGAATTGCTTTCAGAAACCTCAAATAGAAAATTAATGAAGCCCTCACCTGATCAAGCATGTACGAAAAGTCGATAAGGTGAAGAGGTTCTCCAAAATACATATCCTAGAGCTAAGAGGAGAATCTGGAGGAGCTGAACCTTACGACCTTAGAAGATACATGATTATTGTGGAAGATACATGATTATTGTGGAAGATACATGATTATTGTGGAAGAAATCACAATAAGATGTGTGTGTAAGCACATGAAAACGTTCAGGTGTTATTTCCTATTTCCTGTTTTCGCACATGATTAAACCATTCAAGAAATTCAGAGGATTTAAAAGCGTAGAAAAGAACAGACGTTTCGAAATGAGAGGCACAACGATAAAGGATTATGGATGGAAATTAAATACACCGATGCGCCAAAGGGATGTTAGGAAATACTTTTTTAAGTGGAATGAAACCATACCTCAGGTGGGGTTCGAACCCGCGGTCAGAGAGTGGAATGAGTTAGATGAGGAAATGGTAAAGGCTAATGTAGTACAGAGTTTAAAGAGTAGGTTTGATAATTCCTATGAGGCCTGGAAGCAATTATGCCGATGATTGTAGTTTAAGAGGCAGGGCCAGAAGCTGAGGCTTGACCCTCGCAAACGCAATCCGGTGAATACAGGAGTGAGAAAAAAATTGTGATAGAGAAACAGAACAAGAATGAATTTACAATTGTGTCAGTGAGAGATGGTTTGTCGAGAGGCGAGAGGAATGGGGGAAAGGCTTTTTTTTTTTTTGTAATAGTCCACTCGGGTCGGTCCAGCTACTCTGGTCCATCCAGAACCGTACAGTTACAATGGTCCCCTGGGAATGGTCCGGCCACTATGCTTCACCCTGGATGGTCTAGCTACTGTGACTGACTGGAGTCATTGGTCCACCAGAGCAGTCTAGCTACTATGGTCCACCGGACCGATCCAGAGACTACGGTCCAGCGGAATATCCATGTAGACTACAAAGGGTGCTCTACCCTCCTCGCTCCCTGTGAAAATACGTGGTTCTCCCATGAATTATTTAACACCCATTATCAAAATATTTGTGCAGGCGGTCTCTCCTCTTGCCAGCCCCGGGCCATGGTTTCCCTCACCTCCCCTCTCCCTCGTTCCCTCTCCACTCCTTTTCTGCTCCCCCTCTCTCTCTAGCTTCCTCTCCAGCTCCCCCTCCCTCTCTAGCTTCCTCTCCAGCTCCCCCTCCCTCTCTAACTTCCTCTCCAGCTCCCCCTCCCTCTCTAGCTTCCTTTCCAGCTCCCCCTCCCTCTCTAGCTTCCTCTCCAGCTCCCCTCTCTATCTAGCTTCCTCTCCAGCTCCCCTCCCTCTCTAGCTTCCTCTCCCTCTCTAGCTTCTTTCCAGCTCCCCTCCCTCTCTAGCTCCCTCTCCAGCTCCCCTCCCTCTCTAGCTTCCTTTCCAGCTCCCCCTTCCTCTCTAGCTTCCTATCCAGCTCCCCTCCCTCTCTAGCTTCCTCTCCAGCTCCCCCTCCATCTCTAGCTTCCTTTCCAGCTTTCCTTCCCTCTCTAGCTTCCTCTCTAGCTCCCCCTCCCTCTCTGGTTTCCTCTCCAGCTCTCCCTCTCTAGATTCCTCTCCAGCTTCCCCTCCCTCTCTAGCTTCCTCTCCAGCTCTCCCTCTTTCCCTCTCTAGCTTCCTCTCCAGCTCCCCTTCCCTCTCTAGCTCACCCTTCTTCTCTGGTTTCCTCTCCAGCTCCCCCTCCCTCTCTAGCTTCCTCTCCAGCTCCCCCTCTCTCTCTTGTTTCTTCTACAGCTCTCCCTCCCTCTCTAGTTTTCTCAACAGCTCTCCCTCCCTCTCTAGTTTCCTCTCCAGCTCTCCCTCCCTCTCTAGCTCCCATCACCCTTCACCCTGGCTACCCTTCATCTAGCTCCCTTCATCCTATTTCCCATTAAACTTCTCTTCCCTTTTCTCCCCATCATTCCTCTCTCTCTTTCCTCTTCTCCATCCCTCACGTCCATCTTCCTCCCTCCCTCTCTTCCTTCTTCCATTTTACTTTTCCCCTCTCCTCTCACTCTCCTCTCCCCCCTCTTTCCCTCACACCTTCTTTCCATTCTCCCTCCTCCTTATCTCTCCCCGTCGTCTCGTCTATCCTCTTTCCCTGCCTTCTTTCTCTTATCTCCCTCCTGCCTCTTCTCTTTCATCTCTATTCTCCCTCTCGGTTTATCTTATCTTTCAATGACTCCCTTCCTGTCTATCTCCTGTACGTCTTAAAATATTCTTTGACCCCCCTTTACCCCTTCCCCTTTACACCTTCCACTTTACCATTTACCCTTTACCACTTCCTCTGTACCACTTTTCCTTTACCCCTTTTGCTTTCCGCTTAGCCCCTCCCCCTTTACCTCTTTCTCCTTCTACTTTACCCTTCCCACTTACCCCTTTTCCCTTCATATTTACACCTTCTTTTCCCCTTTCCCTTTCCTCTTTACCCCTTTTGCCTTCCCTTTTACCCCTTTCGCCTTCCCTTTGCCCCTTCCCCTTTACCCCTTCCACTTTCCTCTTTATCCTTTTCGCCATCCCTTTTACCCCTTTCGCCTTCCCTTTGCTCCTTCCTCTTTACATCTTCCCCTTTTCCCCTTCCCCTTTCATCTTTACCCTTCCGCCTTTTACCCCTTTCGCCTTCCCTTTGCTCCTTCCTCTTTAGATCTTCCCCTTTTCCCCTTCCCCTTTCATCTTTACCCTTCCGCCTTCCCTTTTACCCCTTTCGCCTTCCCCTTTGCCCCTTAACTTTCCATCGAACTTCCATACATACATTCTCTTCTGTATTTTCCTTCTCTACCTTCAATTTCTTCGCTGCCTTTACTCTGTTCCTTGTTTCTCTCCTTCCCTTCCTTCACATCTCCTTTTCTATATCTTTCTCTTCATTGCCGTTCTTCTCTCTCCTTATCTTCATTATATTTACATTGCTTTCCACCCTCTATCTTGTGCCTTTCTGCTTAGCTTCTCTTTATTCTGTCTCCATTACATCTCCTCTGTTGCTTCCTTCATATTCGTACTTCTCCTCATTTTATCTTTCATTTTTTTCTATTTCTTCTGCCTCTTTTCTGTTTACCCTGGGATTCTCTTTCCTCTGTTTAATTTTTTTTCTATTCACTTTCCTCTCCCTCTCCTTGCTACTCGTTTTTCTCTTCCTACTTCACCTCCCGTTCTTCTCCTTCCTCCATCATTAATTTTTATGTGCTTTCCTTCCTTTTCTCTTCCAATCCCACACCTTCCTACTCTCTTCGTCATGGTCTCTTTCTTGGTCCTCCTCTCTTCAACAGTCATTGGGATCAGTGTCTTTAATGTCTCCTAATGCACTCCTCTCATCTCTGGGACTAGTCTGGTTGCAAACCTTTGCACCTTATCACGAACTCTCTTGTTTTAAAATATTGCATCTTTTTAGTTACTAAAAGTAATTCTCTCTGCACACTGGTATTGTTTATTTCTTCTATGAATTCTTGTGAATGTAACAAGATGGATTTTTAGGCTAAAAATACTGTCACTGAACAATGAAGCTGTTCATTCCGGTATGAACATTGATGTGTTGAACAAGATACCTTATTACATATTAACTTTTTAATTATACTGGACATTGATGTGGTCTCCAATGCATTCACTCTGGACACATTTATTAAAAACGTTTAGGAACTTTCGGACCTTGAGCACTTGAAGGTTCAAAGACTGTGCCTCTTGTCTAAGGGAATTTCTATCCCTTGCAACGAACTTTCCTCTCAAAACCCAGCCTCTCAGGGATTCCCACCACAAAAACTCCCATCACATAGCTCTAGTCCCATGTTGCCCCGGGCAACATGGGACTAATACGTTTTCTATAAGGTGTCCTAAGCTAAGGAATTCGCGTCCATTTTCCTTACGTTATTGGCTGCCCTTTGCCTTTTATTGTGTTACTATACTAAACTGCTTTACAAGATGCCATTTCTGAACACTGTAAGAACTAAACGACGATGTTTAAAATATAATTTATAATATCTGTAAGTTCTAATCACTATGAGAATATTCTATCAAAATTAGTGTATACGATTTTTAAAAATGTATTAGTCTTGTTTGCCCATCTGTTTCAACACGATTTTCATCTTGTGCTCTTCTCTTTGAGTAAAACATCTGGGGGGTTTGAATAGCCTTGTTACTCTGTAAAAAGAATTCTTCCTCAACCTCTTAGCAGTGTTCCTTCAGCCTCTTAGCAGTGTTGCTTCAGCCTCTTAGCAGTGTTGCTTCAGCCTCTTAGCAGTGTTGCTTCAGCCTCTTAGCAGTGTTGCTTCAGCCTCTTAGCAGTGTTCCTTCAGCCTCTTAGCAGTGTTGCTTCAGCCTCTTAGCAGTGTTTATGAAATCTTGTATTTTTGCCCAATCGTTCTCAGAAATATCTTCTCTAATCTGTATATCTTCATCACCCTGCGACTCCTTGATGTTATTTTCTGTGGTATATGTTCGTCTTCCTCATAATTTCCAGTAGGCCTACATGCCACAATATGTTCTTGAAAGGTGACATCACAGTGTATTTTGTCATCTCATTTATGTGTTTTTCTTCCTTTTCGATTATTTTTACTCGTGATTTTAATCCTTTTCAACACAGAAATAATAACTGTTTTATCTCTATCAACAGCGATTCTCAATAGGTTAGTTATTTTCAATCTCCTTTTTAAATTTTTGACTAATATTGCTTATAGTAGTGATTTTTTTTTATCTAATATCTGTTGTTCAATCTCTGTCTTTTCTTCAGTGAATTTTGCAAAACTATCATCAATCATAGATTAATATTTTTTCCAGATTTTTCCTCTCCTTCTCTAAGTTTCTGTTGACATCTAAGAAATAACTTTTACTAGCTGCACGAGATATTTCTTCTAATTTTGTCGTATGCTTAGCTATTTCCTGCATAAATATCTTCTAATTTAGTTTTGTAGTCTAATTTCCTTCTCGATATTATTCATATTTATAGGGAATTCCTTGTCAGACCCTGATCTACCACGAGGCCTGGTCTCAGACCGGGTCGCGGGGGCGTTGACCCCAGACACCCTCTCCAGGTATATCCAGGTATCACCTCTCTCTTCTTCATTACCTCAGTTTTCTCACCCAATATCTTCTGCATTTGCTGTAAAAAGGCCCTTAAATCTTCTATTTATTTTTCAAGTGTGTGTGTGTGTGTGTGTGTGTGTGTGTGTGTGTGTGTGTGTGTGCTTGCCGTGTGATAATAAGCGGACGCGAGCAATTATGTGTTGTGACAGCAACAGGATGTGAAACAGGCCGTTTGCTGTGATCTATGTTCGCTACACTGTTTTTGTTGCATGTGCTGCGATCTACGTGTATTACGCATGCTGTACACTGTTCTTTATTTTCTTTGTTTTGTGTTGTATCTTAATGATCTAATAGTCTAACCCTTATGTATTGTACGGTTTGTGTTGCGTGGGTTGTGTGGTGTGTCAAGTGTTGTGGTGTAAGGTGGCTGACGAAGTATGGGAGACGTCTGTCTGTTCACAACAATAAGGGAAATGTTGTAGGAGGGAGGAACAAAATGTAAACAACTTAAGGTAGATGTTGTAGAAGTGATACATAAATTAAGGCAAATGTAGTAGACACAATGTAAACATATTAATACTTCTGAATTACTAATAATAATAATAATAATAATAATAATACAAAGCATACAAAATATGAAATAAGGGAAATATAACAAGGTACAAATGCAGGAGAGGAAGACGGAATGACACAAAACGGTGAAAATATTAAAGAAGTATTAGGGAGAAGAATAGTGGAAGTACAAAAAGGCAAAAAATTAGATAGAGAGGAGGTAGAATCCGTGTTAATATAAAAAATGAAAAGGGCTAAATAACGATAAAATAAAGGAGGAAAATTTAAAAAAAAATGAGAAAGAAAACTAGGGAAAGAAAAACTTCTCGATATCTTTTGGCTAGAGATTTTGAGAAGGATTAAAAAAATGACTTAAAGAAGAACAAAGTGTGTAAACCACCGTAGTAAGCAGGAGTTTCCCCTTGTTTGGTTTTCAAAGGCTGCTGCCACCCTTTAAACATCATAGTTGTAGAGACCATTTGTACAACAGCGGAGTTGTAGAGACCGTTTGAACAAAAGTAGTGTTGCAAATACCATTTGTACAACAGCGGAGTTGTAGAGACCGTTTGAACAAAAGTAGTGTTGCAAATACCATTTGTACAACAGCGGAGTTGTAGAGACCGTTTGAACAAACGTAGTGTTGCAAATACCATTTGTGCAACAGCAGCATCGCAAGGAATTCTCATGCAACAGTGTTGTAGAGTGAGTTCGTGGAACAAGAGCATTGGAGGGAGCGCTCGTGAAACGCCAGTGTTTCAGGCAAAGTTCGTGAAGGGCCATCAGTGTTGTAGTGAACCCTCGTGCAACACCTGCAACACTGCTGAGAGCCTTCTTGAAACACAAAGAGCTTTTTTGCAACTACGGTTTTGTGAGAAGAACTGGTGCATCATCAGCGTTGCAGGACACTGCCCGACCAAAGGTTACACATAAGAGTCTCCCTCTCATACAGGCATCCCAGAGAAGCTATAGACATCATTAATTACGAACGCAAACTGACCATCTAAATGGATACAAAGTAACCAAATTTCAAAATCGTGTTCCAGATGTGTTTATCAACTAAAGTGTTTTAATACCACTCTTATAGAGAAAATGTGAAAGCTTTATCCTGATCACCGAATGTTTTCAAAGTTTATGTAAACATTGAGCACACAGGGGAGAGGAATGAAGCTTCCCTGAAGGAATTAGACAAAATGTCTGGCAATAGGTGAGTTTTGCATTATTTCTCTAAACATATAAGTCCTATTGTCGTAATATATGCTATGCAAAATAAGCAAATGTTTAAGTAATAATATGGAGACAAATTTATCTTAAATTTCTTCCTTACCTATTATATATCAGCTAAAATTATCATGGAGCTCAAAGAGCATCTTTCTATGACAGACTTAACAGTTATGTTTTATGATATAAGTTGATGGATTACAGAACAAAAGCTCATTACCATAAGTTTGTAGATATATTCTTTTAATATTATAATGAAGCAAATTTGTTTTACTCGCTGTGTCTAGTTGTTATAGGTTTCTCATGAATGAGGAGGCAGTTGAATACTTACGTTATATTGGTGAAGGTACCACAGGTATGGGGTTTATCACTGGAACCTTCTGATGATTTACGTGAGGATATAAATGCTGTTAGACAAGAA
Organism: Cherax destructor; assembly: GCA_009830355.1. Taxonomy (NCBI): domain Eukaryota; kingdom Metazoa; phylum Arthropoda; class Malacostraca; order Decapoda; family Parastacidae; genus Cherax; species Cherax destructor. The sequence continues at coordinate 621,061 of WNWK01000024.1, forward strand.
AACCTGAATCTACTGGGAGGAAAACTTTTAGCAAATAAAAATTCAGAGGTGGAACCTTGTTTATCTTTGACCTCAATAATAATAATTCAGGGCCATGCACCAGGGCATAGATCTACGGAGAATGACTGGGAAAAATCAACCACCAAAGAAAAAACAGACAAGCACGAAACCTGCAGTACGTAATTGTTGGGCGAAAAAATGACACAATAATCTAATGGTAATGGAGAATCAGAACAAGTCACATAAACCGTCTACTTTGAATTGACGATTTGATGAAGGACTGACACCTGTTGACATTTTTCCAGGTATTTTGCAATGATTAGATAATGGAAGTTATCAAGATAGAAACAAGCCGTTATCATCAAATTAGATTTAGAAAGTTGTTTATCACAGTAGTTCTTCGCATTTTCCTTCTGTCCTGATACGTGGAGTATACCTGGAGGGTGTTCTGGGGTCAACGCCCCCCTCGGACCGTTCCATGAACAATCCTCGCGGTGGATCAGGACCTGATCAACCAGGCTGCGACTGCTGTCCGCACCCCAACCGCCGTACGAACCACAGCCCGACTGGTCAGGTATAGACACAGTTCCAAATTGACGGCTGTTCTGGCCCTATGCTGTACTTCCTACAAGAGGGACTGATTACCTCAAACTCCTCCTCTCCTTACACCTTCCTGCTTTGTATTGGACTGATGAAGCCACTGTGTGGCGAAACGTTTCTTCTGATCAAAACTTCAAAAATCTTCAAAATTCGACCACAGTTTGACCATTCCAGTCAGATGATCATGGAGCCAGCTCAACTGTTTCCAGTGATGTGGTTCCAGTGCTGAAGCCATGGAACCATACTGTGGTCAGCGTGGTTTCAACAGCTCATCAGAGGAGAAACCTGTGGGATTTGGTTTCAAATTTTGTTTCTTCTCTTAAAATAATAATAAATATATGAATAATAAGAATAATTTTAGCTATAAATGCAGGTTATTTAAGCAATATTAGTATTAGTTATTCCTTCTAAATATTACTATTAGTTATTACTTCTAAATATTAGTGATGGTTATTACTTCTAAAGGTGGTGTTGATTCACCGGGAAATCTCCCGGCCCGGGTCTTTACCAGATGGCGACCCGGCTCCGGCTCCCTGGCGTGGGAGTAGCAGAGACCGAAGTCTCCCATGGGAGGGGGTACCCCTCAGCGGTGGGACCAACTGGTCCCAGGCCTAGCCATATTCGCCCATAAGCACGAGGCAGGTAGGTAGATAGTTGCCAGGCCCCTCTGGTCTGCCACCTTCCCCGCCCCAAGGAGGCTGACGGGAAGGGCAGGCTTGCGAGCCGCAGATGGTAGCAAGCTCCAGCCTTGGCACCTACCCTGCCCTAGAAGGGCTGGGCATAGTGAGCGACTACTTCTAAATATTAGTGATGGTTATTGCTTCTATAATCAGATTACAATAAGAATTTCGGTAGCAAATGATATTGGTGAATATTTTCCGTCAATATAATTCCGTCAATACTTTACATCTGCTATTTTTTTTTTTTTGTGAATAAATTTCTAAGCAAAGTTTTTTATTTCTTAGCAGATTGAACATTTTAAAACTAACTGAACATTCCCAACTAACAACAGCAAAAACATTCTACTGCAAAAAATAATATTAACTAATTTACTGTTTAAACGTACTATAGCTGAGATAAAGACACCTGTGCAACACTTAATTATCCAGAATAAAGTCCCACAAGTGTTGCACAAGTGTCTTATTTTCTTGTCGATTTTCTTAGCCATTTAAATATCTGAGATGTTGATACCGTATACAGCCCATTTAAATGGCCTGGATTCAGCCGAGCCTCCATGGAGCCCATTTAAATGGGCAGTTCATTTATCTTTATAGATGGTGAACATTACAAAATCTTGTATAGACATCAGTTTTAGGTCGAAATTTATTAGATATGAAAAAAAGTCGATTGTGAAATAAAATAAAATGGTTCAGTGATTTCTTGGCTTAATAACATCGTGTAACACCAGCGTTGCAGGGTGCGTTCGTGCAACACCAGTGTTGCAGGGTGCGTTCGTGCAACACCAGCGTTGCAGGGTGCGTTCGTGCAACACCAGCGTTGCAGGGTGCGTTCGTGCAACACCAGCGTTGCAGGGTGCGTTCGTGCAACATCATCGTTGCAGGGTGCATTCGTTCAACACCAACGTTGCAGGGAGAGTTTGTACACTAGCGTTGCAGGGTGCGTTCGTGCAACACCACCATATGTTAGCCACTGTCAGTCTCCCTTCAAAACGTAGCCAGGCAGGTGTTACAGGTGGTGACACCTGTGTTGATATACATCATCATACGTCAGCCAGAGTTTTAACATTCAGTAATCAGGGCGAAATTACCCAACTTGTCGCTATTGCTCCATATCCCCCCATCCCCTCTTTCCATAAATGGTCTACTATCCTCCCCTTCCATAAATGGTCCACTATCCTTCCCCACTTCCTTACATGGCCCACTATCTTCCCTAATTCCTTACGTTGACCACTATCCTCCTCTGTCCCTTACATAGTCAACTATGCTCCTCATTACAGGGTCCACTATCCTCCCCCTTTCTTACATGGTTCACTATCCTACCCCTTCCTTCCCCTTACGTGCCCCCTCCCTCCCTTCCCTCACATTCCCCCTCCCCTCCCCTACTCCCTTCCTCCCTCCCCCACCTGGTCAGTACACACCAGCAGCTGATAATGAGCAGTGATGGCGTGAGACAAAATTGACTCACAATACCTGCATTTAACGGCCTTTTTTTACAGCCAGCTTCCACACGCGACCCCGTGACGATGGTGGGGAGGTGGGGGAGATGGGGAAGGCGAGGGGAGGTTGTTTAGGGGTTATGTGGAGGGGAGGGGGGATTTGGCATTTGGTGAGGAAAGGGGGAAGGGTGATATAGTGAGGGATGGGCGGAAGAGGGGGGAAATGGAAGGGGGAAAGGAAGGGAAGGGGATGAAGAGAAAAGATAGGAGGGGAGGGGAAAGGTAGGGAGGGGGAGGAAGAGAAAGTGTATTTGGAGGGAAAGAGAAAGTGTTTTTGAAGGGAAAGAGGAAACGTAAGAGAGACAGGGCACGGAAGGAAGGATAATGGGAAGGGATAAAAGGGGAAGGATAAGTGTCAAGGAAGGGAGACTAAGTGAAAGAAGAATTATGACTGTTGATTTCAAACAGTAATATTTCGCCTTGTGTCCTTATTGTTGAGTTCTGTGTCCTTATTGTTGAGTTCTGTGTCCTTATTGTTGAGTTCTGTGTCCTTATTGTTGAGTTCTGTGTCCCTATTGTTGAGTTCTGTGTCCTTATTGTTGAGTTCTGTGATCTTAATGTTGAGTTCTGTGATCTTAATGTTGAGTTCTGTGTCCTTATTGTTGAGTTCTGTGTCCTTAATGTTGAGTATAATCTAGGTGGCCAAAGACTGCAAACCTCACTCAAGGAAAAAGATCTTGGGGTGAGTATAATACCGAGCACATCTCCTGAGGCACACATCAATCAGATAACTGCTGCAGCATACGGGCGGCTGGCAAACCTAAGAATAGCGTTCCAATACCTCACTAAGGAATCATTCAATACTCTGTACACCATATACGTCAGGCCCATACTGGAGTATGCAGCACCAGTTTGGAATCCACACCTGGTCAAGCACGTCAAGAAATTAGAGAAAGTGCAAAGGTTTGCAACAAGACTAGTCCCAGAGCTAAGGGGATTGTCCTACGAAGAAAGGTTAAGGGAAATCGGCCTGACGACACTAGAGGACAGGAGGGTTAGGGGAGACATGATAACGACATATAAAATACTGCGAGGAATAGATAAGGTGGACAGAGACAAGATGTTCCAGAGAGGGGACACAGAAACAAGGGGTCACAATTGGAAGTTGAAGACTCCAATGAGTCAAAGGAATGTTAGGAAGTATTTCTTCAGTCATAGAGTTGTCAGTTGTCATAGTATACGTCTGTAAAGTATACCTATACGTCTGTTAAGTATACCTATAAAGTAATCCTATATCAATTGCAGATTACATTTTATAGAAATAAAGTTTATCTTTATTATTCTTAGCATTAATATTGGTGATCGCACAATAGGTTAGTTATCGCTGTGAGTCTTACATTTTCTTACTTCCTGTTATTTCAGAGAAAATTGTTAGGTACGACTAAAATAATTCTCAGAATTAAATTTTGTTCATAAATAACTTGCATATAGGATAATAAAACTTATGACGACGTTACGGCCCGACTTAGGAAATTAACTAGTCACACAGAAGTGCGAAGTCGGACCGAAAAATCATAATAAATTTCATTCCCATTTGCGAGGATTATTTGTATGTTGTTCCAGCCACGGTATTGTGCCTTATTTTTTCCTTTATATTATAGTCATTGGCAACAACATTTATCAAGAGAATAATGTAAAATTATCTAATAATAATAATGAAAACAGAAATAGTTTCAAGACAGAGATGAACATGGACAAGATTCAGAAGCAAAACTATCTTTATATCATAACTATCTTTATATCATAAATGATGTAGAACTGAATATAGGATAACCCAGAAAAATGGTCGATCACCATGCCCAGCCCTTCTAGGGCAGGGTAGGTGCCAAGGCTGGAGTTTGCTACCATCTGCGGCTCGCAAGCCTGCCCTTCCTGTCAGCCTCCTTGGGGCGGGGAAGGTGGCAGACCAGAGTGGCCTAGCATCTATCTACCACCTGCCTTGTGCTTGTGGGCGAATATGGCTAGGCCTGGGACCAGTTGGTCCCGCCGCTGAGGGGTACCCCCTCCCATGGGAGACATAGGTCTCTGCTACTCCCACGCCAGGGAGCCGGAGCTGGGTCGCCATCTGGTAAAGACCCGGGCCGGGAGAATTCCCGGTGAATCAACACCTCCTTCTAACCCAGAAAAGGGGTCGATCACCATGCCCAGCCCTTCTAGGGCAGGGTAGGTGCTAAGGCTGGAGCTTGCTACCATCTGCAGCTCGTAAGCCTGCCCTTCCCGTTAGGGACGGTGGCAGACCAGAGAGGCCTAGCATCTATCTACCTCCATGCCTCATGCTGGTGGGGAATGTAGCTAGGCCTGGGGCCAGTTGGTCCCGCCGATGAGGGGTATCCCCTCCCATGGGAGACATAGGTCTCTGACACTCCCACGCCAGGGAGCCGGAGCCGGGTCGCCATCTGGTAAAGACCCGGGGCCGGGTGAATTCCCGGTGAATCAACACCTCCTCCTCCTCCTAACCCAGTAAAGTAAGTTGTAGATTAATGAGTTGAGACTGTTAATGTTAATGTAAATAACTCAGTTTACATTATTCTTAGTACGTATATCTGGAAATTGTGTATGGACTGTCTCCTTGTGAGCTGCTCACCCTGGCAAGTACTGTTGACACAGACACCCTGAGATTAGTCGTCTCAGTCTCACAAGTGGCTTTTAGGACACATTTCCATATACAATTGATCTTGTAAGAAATTCCTAACTACATGCACGAACAAAGGACTGACTGACTTGGTGGTGGAGAATATGCTACTAGAAATCCCCTGATTCTACCCAAACAAACTAGATTTCTCTGGTCCCTCTCTTCAAGACAGCACGTGCAGTGAAGAACTTATTTTCTGCAAGTATTCAGAGGGTATTAGTATCCATGCCTGCACCTCAGAGATCCCTGATATCAATGCAATATTTATGCAGTAAGTGACACTAGCTTCTAGACTAATAATTAAAAGGAGATGCCCGCAAACGTACTGGTCTGTGGGCGTTTGCCCGCCTCGTGACCCTAAGCTCAATTTTCCCTCGTTCCCCCATACATCGTTGGCCAACTAAATACAGGAAAATGTTGGAGATTATCTTACTAAGGGGTGCCTGGTGAGAGACTAGTCCGCGGTACTTCGGGAAGCCTCTCAGTGAATTTCAGGCTGGTATTTGTCAGATATGCGGAGACCTAATTATCTCCACGGTGTCTTGTCTTAGAAGGAGGTGTTAGCGTCTTCTCCGACCCAATCCCGCTTCCATTCAAGCGTGGGGTTGTCAGTTCTCCTTAGCTAATAAAACCTAATATTTCTAATATTCGTCTATATTAAGGCCTAAGCCTACCTATGTTAAGATCTAATGATACATTATTAATATCTAAGGTTACCTCACTAATTCTAATACACTTTATAAACCTACCTAGACTTTCTTTGAAGGATAAATATATCAATCAGTATGTACAGTCTCACTGCCTCTGCCAACTAGTGTTTATTTGGGTGGATTTGGGGGCTCCTAAAGCTCATACACTGCGAACCCGTCCGTGGAATTTTTGGGAGACCAAATAAATTTCCACATCCTCCTGCCAGTGAAGGTAGACACTAAGTCTACATCAAATTCACCTTCCGAAAGCCCCCACAGCAGGCCCTGGACATGAGTGCTGTCTAGCCGCTCTCGTCAAGCAGACTCTGGTCTAACTTCAACTGTCCAGTTTCCTGTGCGTGGACCTCTGTGGGGAGGAAACTTGTCAGTTCCGGTGGTCTTAACACCCTTCCCTTTAACATCTTTTGCATGTCTAGCCTTCTCTGAGCGGCTCCTTATTTTCCCACCTAGTGGCCCATATGCCCTGGTAGCCTTTCCAGGTTTAATGACAATACTATATCTTTTTTTTTAGGTTCCCAATAAAAGCGTTTCCCCAAGGTGGCTGAGTGTTCGTCACTCCCTATTTGGTTTATTGTGTATACTAATACTCATTATCACTACTCCCCCAGCTATCATGGTGTTAGCTTCCTCCCTCTCTGGCGTTGCAGGGAATTTGGATGGAATCTTGCCACCGATGATATATCCTACTGATAATCTGTATAAATCAATTCCTTAATAATCCCTTGTGTGGACAAGAAGTCATCTATCTAAATTTCTGACTGTGTCAGTGGTAATTCCCTGATCTGCCAGCCTTACGCCAAGGTCTTTCAATCGCTTGGCTGCTGCAGCAAGACCTCTGGCCCCAATTGCCATGGGTAGCGTCTTTACCGTCAATATTTCTGTGATGTCCACCTAACTTAACAGTGACATCCACAACATCATAAGACTTGGGCGGAGCCTGACTTATATCCCCTCCAAATGAAATACTAACTTTGCCGGTGGCCTTCAACTTTAATTTAGCCACCAACTTCTCTGTAATCATGGACACTTGTGCTCCCAAGTCAAATAACAATCGTGTTGTTTCGGGCCTTTTCCCGTTCACAACCCCTGCCATGACTGTAGGTAGGACAGCACCTCTGTAACTCTCACTCGGATTAGAGACTTCACACTCACTAATCACGTTGGCTACCACTTCAGGCTCGGACTCGGTTTCTATTTCTACCTGAGAAACGTCCCTACTTGCCTGGGGTTCCCTTAAACTATTGGGACATAGAGCAGTATGATGCTTACCTTTCCGGCAGTTAAAGCACTTCCCAAGATGTGTCTGGCAATCTTCTGCCTCGTGTCCCCCACAGCACTTTAAGCATAGACGCAACTCCTTTAGTCTCCGTTGTCTACCGCTCAGTGTTGTATACATAGATCAACTCGTGCTAGTGTATTCGCCTTCGCAGAACACGCATATTCTAGTACGAGTGCCTCTGAGGTTCTGCTTACAGGCCCTTGCATTAGACACTTCTTGGCCATAATACACTCCAACGTCAGTCTTATGAGCTTTAGATTGATCTCCCGAGATATTTGAGTAACTATCTACTTTTTCATGGGGTAGTGGTGGTTATTCTTCTCTCTCTCTCGTATTCCTTCTGAGCTGTATCTACAGTATCCTCAGACTCATTTACAATATAGGCTTCTGACTCATAATGAAGATACGCTGTCTCAAAGGCCTTTAGCCTTTCCTCTAAAAGTTTCAGGAAGCTTTTTATGTCCTCACAATCTATATCCACTTAAGAATAAGAAGTTTATTTTGACATGATACATGGTTGTACAGAATGATTGCTTGGCACTCATCACGTGCCTTGTTTAAGTTGTGTATTGAGTTTGCCTCGACCACTGCCTCGTCGAAGTCATTCCACTTTTTAACCACTCTGAGACTAAAGAAATACGGAACTTCCTTACATCCCTGCGGCTCATCTTCGTTTTCATTTGTCTCCTTGATTCTGATCCTCCTAATTAAAACAAAGAAGTCTGCTCCTATCTGCTCTATGAATTCCTCTTAAGATTTTGTACATGGTGATCATCTTTGTCCACGTGTGTGTGTGTGTGTGTACTCACTAAAATATATGTGGTTGCATGAGTCACTTCACTAGGTGTGCTCTCTCTTGGCTTCAAAAAGCCTTATTGTACCTCTTCCTAAAGCTACGTATGGATCCTGCCTCTACCACTTCACTCGCCAGATTGTTCCACTTCCTGACAACTCTAAAGGCTGAAAAATTACTTCCTGACATCTCTAGAACTCATTTGAGATTCCTACTTCCAGCTGTACCGTGTGTTGGTGTTTCCCATCTCTAAAACATTGTTCCTATTCACCTTGACAATTCCTCTCAATATTTTATAAGTTATTATAAGCCCCTCATCCATAATCCTGTCCGCCAGTGTCATCTGGTTGAGTTCTCTTAGTTTCTCCTCATAGGCCATACCATTTAGCTCCGGGATTAGTCTTTGCAACAAGACTAGTGTTTTCACTTTCTCCAATTTCTTGATATACTTGAGCAGATGTGGGTTTTATACTAGTGCTGCGTATTCCAATATGGGCCTGACGTACACAGTGTACAGTGACGTTAATGACTCCTTACTTAGATGTTGAAAAGCTATTCTTATGTTTGCCAGACGCAAATTTGCTGCAGCAGTTATTTGGTTGATGTGCGTCTCAGGTGATATGCTCGGAATGATAGTCACCCCGAGGTCCTTCTTGAGTGAAGTTTGGAGCCAAAAAAAATAAAAGAGAAGGATTCGTGACCAGATTAGATCAGACAGCCCCACTCAAGTTGGGGTTTGAGCTTCACCTCCTGGGCTCTAAGATCCGATTCCTAGGCATGCAAGTGCTGAGTTTCAGTACCTGGGCTTAGTGTTTTATGCATGTGTTGAGCTGCGTGTTTACCATGATAAGGATGATTAATCTACATAGCATTACTTAAAGCCTGATATATGTATTTTAAAGTTACCAAATCCTTATCAAAAGACAATACTGTGTGGTGATCCATTGTTTTTTACATGAAGTTTAAAAACGCGTCATTGTAACTAAAGTGATATTAGCTTTTTTACGGAAGGTGTCGACCAGATGACCAAAAGATCCAAAGACCAGACCATCATACAAACACTGAAGAACATTTTCCTTTTACGTATGACAAAATTCCTCCACTATCATAAATCCCCTCCTCGATTTCTCAATCAAGCTTAGTGACCATACCAACAATAATAAATATTACATAACAACAGCGGCAAGGTGTCACTGGTTGGAAACTTCCCAAGCAATGATAAATAATTAAGTCAGGCACACCCAAAGGTTATCTTAAATGTTAGCCACCAAGGCTGCTTACTCGCAATCACTCTCTTGTCCTTGTGGCTGAAAAAAACTAAGTGTTGTAAGATGTATGTAACGAGAAGCCCATAGCAACAAGAACTTGGGGGCCACTGCCCCCACAACCCAGGTTTTTTTTATGCCTCCCAAAATGTTGTGCATTTACTTTTGTTTTAATTATTGGCGTATTGTACGTTAAGATTGTTCTTTATTTCATCTGTGTTGGATACTTTTGTATTACTAACTGACATTTTGCCCCTGACAGGGGCAAAATGTCAGCTAGCAAGAAGAAAAACAGAACTTTCAATAGATATCTTATAAGAGTTAATGAAAAAAAAAGGAGCTAATGGTCTGATGTGCTAAACTGTTGTTTTACTGTTTAATATTGTACAGTGCTTTCACATTGTTTTTTTTGTTAGGTAATTTAAATTCGTAAGTGTTTTTCTCATCATAAGGATAAGGAAGATATGTTTCCATTAATTTCTTAATATCAAGCGAATTATTCAAGTCTCGTTTAAATTAGTACCCAAATGTCTTCAACACTTATTACCACATCATATCCATGGCAAAAAAAGATGTATTACAGTCACGTGTAATAACTAAATATATAAGAAGGGGAAGGGGCTGAGAAAAAGAGGTATAGAGAAGGCTATGCACTTAAAATGTCTTTTTTTTGTGGATGTCTTAATATAGATGGAATATTGTATTAATATTGGTAGAATTACCGACAATATGTTAAGTAAAAGGACACAAATGCAACTAATGTGACATTTTATTGTGGCAACGTTTCGAAGATGGAATATTGTCTGGTGGCCGACGGTCAAGGATGGTTAATAGACTTTGTTAGGCTAAGCAGTAAATATGACAGTAATAATATAATTATTTCTTCAAGGAAGGATGATTCACTGCTGGTGAAGGACTGATGATTTAGACACACTTGCGACAGTTGGGTATCTTTATTGTTGAGACGTTTCGTCTACACAGGAGGCTTCTTCAGTCAGATAGAGAGGCAACAGGTGTAGTAGTGTAATGAAGGTGATGTAATCAGTCCATCAATCTTAGAGAAATAGTATTTAAGGTGGTCAGTCCCTCAGGGTTCTTGATTTAAGGAGCCGGAGCTTGTCTTCCATTCCATTCCACTAGATCTTCCTTGTGAATATAAAAATGAATATGAAAAAAAGGGACACTTCAGTTGATATCGATACTTATCTCAACTTCCTATAAAAATTTCATAAAAAATCTGTAAGCGGTTTTAAAAATTTTGATCACGAAGGATACCACCACTTAATGAGGGTTGGAAGCTTTCATGGTCATTTTTTTAATAATTTTACAGATTTTTCATGAAATTTTATGAAAAGTTGGGATTAGCCATACAGGAATAAATAGGGAAAACAATATAGTTTTGTTTGATAATGGAACACTAGATATCATTAATGGGAAATTCGGCACGTAATTAAGGCAAGCCTATTTCAAACTTTGACGTAAGGAATTAGTAGAAAAAATACATCATGTTGCCACCCTCAAAAAATCATGAAATAAGTGTAATAAAAAATGTTTGTAAATTTGTGGAGGAATTTGAACAAAATCTCTATATCAGGCTGACAAAAAAAAAAAAGACTCGTTTACATATTCTGTGGAAATGAGGATTATAGTACTATAACAGTGTGTGTGTTATTGTTAAAGGTCCTCTTGCGTGTTATTGTTAAAGGTCCTCTTGCGTGTTACTGTTAAAGGTCCTCTTGCGTGTTATTGTTAAAGGTCCTCTTGCGTGTTATTGTTAAAGGTCCTCTTGCGTGTTATTGTTAAAGGTCCTCTTGCGTGTTATTGTTAAAGGTCCTCTTGCGTGTTATTGTTAAAGGTCCTCTTGCGTGTTATTGTTAAAGGTCCTCTTGCGTGTTATTGTTAAAGGTCCTCTTGCGTGTTATTGTTAAAGGTCCTCTTGCGTGTTATTGTTAAAGGTCCTCTTGCCTGTTATTGTTAAAGGTCCTCTTGCCTGTTATTGTTAAAGGTCCTCTTGCGTGTTATTGTTAAAGGTCCTCTTGCGTGTTATTGTTAAAGGTCCTCTTGCGTGTTATTGTTAAAGGTCCTCTTGCGTGTTATTGTTAAAGGTCCTCTTGCGTGTTATTGTTAAAGGTCCTCTTGCGTGTTATTGTTAAAGGTCCTCTTGCGTGTTATTGTTAAAGGTCCTCTTGCGTGTTATTGTTAAAGGTCCTCTTGCGTGTTATTGTTAAAGGTCCTCTTGCGTATTATTGTTAAAGGTCCTCTTGGGTGTTATTGTTAAAGGTCCTCTTGCGTGTTATTGTTAAAGGTCCTCTTGCGTGTTATTGTTAAAGGTCCTCTTGCGTGTTATTGTTAAAGGTCCTCTTGCGTGTTATTGTTAAAGGTCCTCTTGCGTGTTATTGTTAAAGGTCCTCTTGCGTGTTATTGTTAAAGGTCCTCTTGCGTGTTATTGTTAAAGGTCCTCTTGCGTGTTATTGTTAAAGGTCCTCTTGCGTGTTATTGTTAAAGGTCCTCTTGCGTGTTATTGTTAAAGGTCCTCTTGCGTGTTATTGTTAAAGGTCCTCTTGCGTATTATTGTTAAAGGTCCTCTTGCGTGTTATTGTTAAAGGTCCTCTTGCGTGTTACTGTTAAAGGTCCTCTTGCGTGTTATTGTTAAAGGTCCTCTTGCGTGTTATTGTTAAAGGTCCTCTTGCGTGTTATTGTTAAAGGTCCTCTTGCGTGTTATTGTTAAAGGTCCTCTTGCGTGTTATTGTTAAAGGTCCTCTTGCGTGTTATTGTTAAAGGTCCTCTTGCGTGTTATTGTTAAAGGTTCTCTTGCGTGTTATTGTTAAAGGTCCTCTTGCCTGTTATTGTTAAAGGTACTCTTTACGGGATACCCAATGAATATTTTGTTCATATAAATGTATTTTGGACACGATTTCAAAACAAGATCTTCGATTAAATTAATAACAGTATAATTACTACTAGAACTACTACTACTGCTTATACTATTGTTACTAGTCTATTACTTTTCCTAATACTTTTACTACCATTACTAATACTAATAATAGAAATAATAATAATGTAACGTAACTATTTAGTCGTATTATTAGTAGTAGTAGTAGTAGCAGCAGTAGTAGTAGTAGTAGTAGTAGTAGTAGTAGTAGTAGTAGTAGTAGCAATAGTAGCAGTAGCAGTAGTAGTAGTAGTAGTAGTAGTAGTAGCAATAGTGGTAGTAGGATACTACGGAACCCTCAGCTGTTCCACAAGCCTTAATTCCACCACACAAGGTTTTCCTCTCATCTTAAACACCAGCTGAAGGTGCAAGAGATGCCACGGCCATGACGGAAGAGAGTTATGCTCGTCAGGTTCCTGGCGTGTGACTTAACATGTGGGAACACTACATGGGAGATAAAAACACTTCACAAATAACCCGTACATAGGAGAACGAAACTTGTGAAGACATTTCGGTCCTACTTGGAGCATTAACAACACCTTCCGCTCTGCATCAAGTTATACGACGGCTTCAACGACTGTTTTGCTGTCGCTATTGTTCAAAATAACAAAGTTGTCAGAATGGCTAAAGTAGCTGAAACCTTCCTTCTTATGTGGGGTGCTTTTATTCTGTTGAAGGGGTCTTGATCCAAGGAATCAATCAAGAGGTATCATCCCTTTACTTGATTTAAATCTATTTAGCCCAACTCCTCTTCCGGTTCCACAAGATCATGTATGATCCCATCATATTTAGTTCATCCAAATGTTAACCTCTGTTGCAGAATATACATAGGTACATGCATATATATATATATATATATATATATATATATATATATATATATATATATATATATATATATATATATATATATATATATATATATATATGTAAACCCATGTGGAGATAGAAACTCAGATCAATTGGTGTTTATATTTGGATCCCCTTCTGGTCTCCTCTTTAGTTGATACATAAACGTTGTTGTTGTAGGTTTGCCGGTACCACCGGCCCGGGTCTTCTCCAAATGGTGACCCGGCATTGGCCCCCTGGGTAGAGGGTGTCGGTCATCTTCTTCTTTCTTCTGTCTTCTTTCTTGGGGCCCCCCGGGTGGGGTGTGACTTCTTCTTCTCTCTTGCTGTGGCTCCCCACGGAGGGGAGTGTCTTCTGGCGTCGCATCTTCATCAGCAGGCGTCCTCTTAGGCCTTCATCAGCAGATCTTGGTACTTCATAAACGATTAATAATCCGATACAATAAAGCTGTTGTAGAGCTCCTCTGTTCTTATGTCCTCAAGTAATATTAACCCCAGCACTACTGGAAGGAAACTTTTGAAACTCTCACAGGCGATACGTCCAAAGTGGATTTTTTTGACGCTATCCTCGACGTCTTACAAAAGCCTTCTTGCTCAGCCTAACAGCTTTGATTATCGCAGCACGATGCTAATGTAACTAATTTTGTTTAAAATCGTGCAGTACTATAATGTGTATGAGTTCGGGGGTGACTACAATGTGCATGACCATATCTTTGTATAAATTATTTAGATAACCGATAAGTTAATAATTGAGACATACAACATTTGGAAATCTTTATTCCGGAAACTCTTCTCCAGCTAGTGGCTTCTTCAGTCCAATACAGAGAAGAACGGTGAAAGATGAGGAGTTTGAGGTAATCAGTCCCTTAGCCTGGAGTCGATATGTCCAGACCATCAATCCTGATAGAAGTACAACATATCCGTGTGGAAGGGGCTTATGTGCTACACACATCGACTCAAACCTGAGGGACTGATTACCTCAAACTCCTTATCTTCCACCGTTATTCTCTGAATTGGACTGAAGAAACCACTGGGTGGCGAAACGTTTCCAGAATAAAGATTCCCAAATGCTGCCCAAATGTTTCGATTATCAACATAAACATATCTTAAAGAATATAATATGCATGTAACATAAGCACTCACTCCCCGGGTAAAGAGAGACAACGATATAATATAATGTTTTATTATATAACTTGATACATTCCGGACACATTGAGGCAAATATACACACGAGAAATTCTTTGTTTTGCACAGATTAAAGACGTTTAATGTTTGCAGCTCAGTTTCATTTCGGACACAGATATTGTACATTAAAATAGGATAAAAGTGTAAATATGAGAGAGAGAGAGAGAGAGAGAGAGAGAGAGAGAGAGAGAGAGAGAGAGAGAGAGAGAGAGAGAGAGAGAGAGAGAGAGAGAGAGATTATAGTATTGGAAGTGCACACCGGAGCTGAAAGATCCTGCAAGTCTGGATGAAGATCATACCAGTCTAACAAGATCATCATACAGGTCTGGATTGAAGGGTCGGAAGATCCTACAGTTGAGGCCTGAAGGGTCGGAAGATACAACAGTTCTGGCATGAAGGGTAGGAAGATCCAACAGTTAAGGCATGAAGGTCGGAAGATCCTACAGTTCTGGTATGAGGGGATCTAAGGTCCTAGACGTCTGGCATGAAGGAGCCGCAGGTGGGGAAACCCTCAGGGACAGGCGGCAGGTCGCTAGTCTCACCAACGTGCAGGGCACCGATCATGCCCAGCTCAGAGTGGAACACCAGATGGCAGTGCATCGCCCACCATCCTGCAAGACAAACTACACTGTACACTTTTGACGCGCGTATAAAACTACTCTCAACAGTAGACATATAAGCATATAAGTAAGTTTCCTTTTGTTAGGCTAAAGGACACATGTGCAACTAATGCAACCTTTAATTGTTGCAACGTTTCTCTCTACTGTAGTTTTGTCAAGCCGTTACCAACAATACAGGAACACATAGGGTATATATAGGTAGGGTGAGATGTACAACCATAATACAAGGCTAAGCACGAGTGACTTAATTCACATAAGAAACAATAACATGTTTTAAACTAAAAGTCTTTATGCTTTTGTCTCACCGGGGTTGTCAGCAGTGAACCTAATAACGGTGTAGCCTCCGTCAGGAATGGTCACTGTGTCCTTCTTGACGGCGTTCTCCAACTTCCGGGTGATGAGGCCCGCGGCGTCCAGAGCTCTGACCTCCTCTAAGGTTGTCTCACTGTAACCATCACGTTGAAAAATTAAATCATTAGAAGCAAAGTGACGTAGATATTGACCTTCAGCTTGAACATTATGTAAGTGTTGTGTCCCTGTATAAGAGGAAAGATTAAATGAATTTTGTGAATTATATTTCTTTGCATCCTTACTCCGTAAGTCATACGTGTGGTAAGAGGCGACTAAAATGGATCACCCTGCCTAGATGGGAGACGGCCATTGTTTATATATATATATATATATATATATATATATATATATATATATATATATATATATATATATATTATTTTATTTTTATTTTTTATTAACACATCGGCCGATTCCCACCAAGGCAGGGTGGCCCGAAAAAGAAAAACTTTCATCATCATTCACTCCATCACTGTCTTGCCAGAGGGGTGCTTTACACTACAGTTATAAAACTGCAACATTAACACCCTCCTTCAGAGTGCCGGCACTGTACTTCCCATCTCCAGAACTCAAGTCCGGCCTGCCGGTTTCCTGAATCCCTTCATAAATGTTACTTTGCTCACACTCCAACAGCACGTCAAGTATTAAAAACCATATGCCTCCATTCACTCCTATCAAATACGCTCACACATGCTTGCTGGAAGTCCAAGCCCCTCGCACACAAAACTTCCTTAACCCCCTCCCTCCAACCTTTCCTAGGCCGACCCCTACCCCGCCTTCCCTCCACTACAGATTTATACACTCTCGAAGTCACTCTGTCTCGTTCCATTCTCTCTACATGTCCAAACCACCTCAACAACCCCTCCTCAGCTCTCTGGACAATCGTTTTGGTAATCCCGCACCTCCTCCTAATTTCCAAACTCCGAATTCTCTGCATTATATTCACACCACACATTGACCTCAGACATGACATCTCCACTGCCTCCAGCCTTCTCCTCGTTGCAACATTCATCACCCATGCTTCACACCCATATAAGAGCGTTGGTATAACTATACTCTCATATATATATATATATATATATATATATATATATATATATATATATATATATATATATATATATATATATATAGGTAGTAGGTTGGCAGACAGTAACCACCCAGGGAGGTAAAACCGTCCTGCCAAGTGAGTGTAGAACGGAAGACTTTAATTGCTTCTCATCATGGTAGGATTGCTGGTGTATTTTTTCTGTCTCATAAACATTCAACATTTCAGGTACGTCTTGCTACTTCTACTTACACATAGGTCACACTACACATGCATGTACAAGCATATATATATATATATATATATATATATATATATATATATATATATATATATATATATATATACACACACACCCCTCTGGGTTTTCTTTTTTCGTACTGTTTCTTGATCTTGTTTATTTTCTCTTATCTCCATGGAAAAGTGGAACAGAATTCTTCCTCCGTTTTTCTTTTTGGGCCACCCTGCCTCTGATCAAACATGATATACCCCCACTCCTATTCCCCAGGATATGCATGACCCATGGAAATTTAGTACGTTTCTATTCAATCATTAAAGTGATAACGAGTTACTAAAGCATCCCAAAAACGTTTACTAAAAACTGGGCTTTATGCCCAGCATAGATTCGGCCCACTACACGAGTGTTAACTCAAGGGAGAGATTGATTATAGTGCCTTGATGTGATGCTCGTATTTTAATTATACATTAAACTATAACCGAGGTTGAAGTGTCGAGATGAAGTAACGTTTTAGGTAATGAGTAGCTAAGGTAAGGGAAGGAGGCACCTTCAAGTAGGTGAGGAGTCTGGTGAGTAGAGAATAATGTCAGAAAAGGAAGATGACACTAGTTGTTAGTGTCACTAATGTGTGTGTGTGACTGACCTGCCGAGGCGCTGCATGGCAACAACGTGGAAGTTGTAGCCATGAAGGTGGAAGGGATGGTTCTTGGTACCAAGGAGGCCCTCATCCACCACCACTATCTCCACCGTCTCCCCCAACCCCACCTCTAAAACGTACGTGCAGCTGCAGAAGTTACCTTCACATGACGGTTCCTGGGTAGTCAAAAGAGTATAGATTTAAGGAGCATTTGAATGAATTTAGAAACTATTCATCCTCCTGTGAAAGTTAAGACATGCAATCATAGAATAAGACATTTATTGCTAGATGCTTCGCCCACTAAAAGGCTTTATAAATCCAATTCAGAGCATGGAAGAGCACAAAATATATAGTGGACAAGGTCAGGTGAGTTTGGTGGGATCAGGTCCGGTAAGGTCAGGTGCCTGTGTAATCAATCTTGCAGAACGACTATGTTACTAGTGCAAATAATTTTCCTCTAAATCAAATCTGGCTTCTCTACATTTCATCAGGTGCCCTTCTGTGTTATGCTGTATAGCAAGTGCTTTTCAGATTGTCTTTGCTTTACTCCTACACGTGTTTTCACTCAATGGACTAGATTTCTGGCCATCTCGCCCATGTTTATATGGGTGAGATGGCCACATGGCCACAGTGCACATGGGCATGTGAACCCACATGGGTTCACATACTCATCTGCGCTGATTTCCATCGGTCCCTGATGTGGATAATAAGCTTGTGGCTACAATCACTGTGATCTGAGAGGGGCTTAGTCATGTTGGCCACCTTTTCTATTGGAAGAACAGCATACCTAGTGAGTGATTGTTGTTAGGTAAATGTACACAGATGCAACTAAATGTGACATTTGGTTTTATAGCAAATAATATACTGCGAGGAGCCGGGAATCGAGTTATTTAACCAGCCTTCTGGGAAGCTAGCTAAATTCTCGACACCTTAGACCGATACGCCTCCATACTTCAAACGTTAGGTATCCAGACACTGGACATGCAACTTACTAATGCTGGGAGAGTGGCAGAGGCACTCACCTTGTCGTAGAAACACACAGTAGGTTGAGGGTCACTTGGCTGGGAGAGTGGAGGGGAGAGTGGAAACCGGAAGGTGATGTTGTTTATCTGTGGTGTGGGCAACTGCCACATATCAGGCACTGTGGGAACGTTGTTTATTGTAACAGGTTTTCACGTAATACCATATTATAAGAACACTGTTGAAAAAAAATCATAGGAAATCCGCAAATTTCACGAAGAAATTCTGAGTAAAACCATTAAATATGTTTCTGCTAAGAGTGTGAATGGCATGTTGAGAGTTGCTAAATTCTACTCTCGTGTCAGACATAATCTAAAGATGCCAGATTTTGAATTTCGAGTTATAGTAAAAGAAACATGATTGTTAGCGTTTTTTATATAACATTTTATACTCAATATGAAGTATTATATGCAAGAAGGGCTAAACCTATAGGGGAGGTTATAAAGGGTCTTATAAATGAATGCTTCAAGGAAGTCATGGATAGTTTCAATTCCTAGTACCAAGGCAACCCCTAATGGAATGATATATACTACATCGTGGCACAAATGACGTGCTCTTGTCAAAAAGGGTTCTAGGAACTCACCGTCATTGAGAGTGTAGAAGTCAGGATTGAAGAAGAGAAGGTTATCTACAAAGTTGAAGTTGAAGGAGAGGTAAAACTTCTTATCGACTTGTTCCTCCAAGACTTTAGGCTCGAAGGAGTTCATTTCAACTATGGTTACCTCCTCCTCGGCAGTACCATCTGAGTTGAGGGGGTTCACCACCTGTGTACACACAAAATTGAGAGGGAATCACTATCTGGTCACATAATTTAAGAAGTTTAGCTCCTAGAAATTCTGAATTTGGAAGTTCACAGAATTTAGGGAGTCACTACTAGAGAACCAGTATACAGGGAGGCTCCCTAGCTGGACACGGAATTAAGGGAGCTCACCAAATGGGGTCACAGAATTTGGGGATTCACCACTTCATAGGAAAGAATTCAGTGGTTCACCTGTGCACAATGCTACAGGTGTCAGCCTTGCATGATGTCGAGTATACGCTCGCATAATCCTTATATGATTCTATGAATCTATCTTTTTATCATACCTACCTGGAGTCTATCTGGAGGGTGTTCCAGGAATCAATGCCCCCGCGGCCTATGATTGTGTGGATGCCGTCAAAATCAATTGTTTTACACAATGATTCGCTCCTTTCTCTTCTATTATCTACCTTGTTTTCGCATAAAGATGTAAATGATATAGAAGATTATTTTGACAATTTGTTTTACGCCTAGCGTGTCAACAGTTGTGATCCTATTAATTAGAAACGCATATGTTTCAATTAAATGTAATTTGTGTAACGAAATGCTATGAGAGAAGTATATGATGGAAGGCGAGAAACTTACCACTCCAGGTGGGTAGTTGGAGTCGTACTCCAGAGCGACGGTGGGTAGTTCCTGGGAAGCGCCATCGTAGCGCAGCACCGCCCCTTGCACACACTCATTATGACTGCAAGAGAGGATGAAGTGATAGCTGTTAGTTGAATCAAACCAAAACATGGCACTGGTCTTCATGCAATGAGCAATGGAGTGGTGCCGGCACTGTGGGTTAAGGACACGTGAAGGTGGGGTAGCCGATGATCTTATAGTGACCCTGTATGACCAGTTAGGGGTCATCATTTAACTGAGTGTCGTGTCGGGTGACACTACACAAGTAAATCACCACTACCACTCCCTCATCTGAAGTGGTAAAACAGATTTTTATTTTTGTTATAAATTAATATGTTTACTTTAACTTAATGTGGAAATTTTAAATTTTACGCCAAAATCATTTAATAACCTGACCATACTAAAATTTATTTAACATAGTGTACTCATATACTTATTTTATCTAAGGTAAAGCTAACTTTAGATAGTATCATTCAACATCACAGCGCTATATTAATTTCGTCATGTTCTGACAGATGTAGTCAACCGCGCTCACATACACACATACGTACATACATACTTACATACACACACACACACACACACACACACACACACACATACATACACACACACACAAGGCTCTTGAAGCCGATAGAGAGTAGACTTAGTATTGGCCAATAAAGAGGAGGGGCCAGAAGCTGTGAATCGACCCCTGCAGCCACATATAGGTGAGTACATACACACATATACACTATAGTTGCATGGAACATTCCCTTAACTGTTCTCTAATGGAATAATACACTATACATTACGTAAATAAGAAAAAAATACACAAAATTTTCTCCCAACAATGTATACTGCGTAATGTTTCATGTTTAAATATTAAGCCTATATATTATTTATTGTTTGTAAATTAGTTTTAATATTGAGAATGAGGATGTTAACAATACACATTCAGAAACTAAAAGGAAGTTCTCACGTGCAGTCGATGAGGCCATTAAACCTGATCCAGTAGTTGTCGACCAGCTGGTCTGCCTCCAGCACCACGTCGAACCTCTCACCTGCAGAGAAACATTACCGAGTACATACCAATGGTAAAGTATACCGAGATGTATGTTAATAAAACACATCATCATCTGAGTTTTCTACTTCCAGTTGTGACCCCTTGTTGCTGCTTCCTATCTCTGGAACATCCTGTCTCTGTCCACCTTGTCAGTTCCTCTCAGAATTTTATGTCATTATCATGTTCTCCCAATCTCTTCTGTCCTCCAGTGCGTCAGGTTGATTTCCATTATCTTCTCCTCATAGGACAATCCCCTTAGTTTCGGGACTACTCTTGTCGCAAACCTTTGCACTTTCTCAAATTTCTTAGCGTGCTTGACAAAGTGTGGATTCCACACTGGTGCTGCATACTTCAACATGGGCCTGTCGTCTTGAGCGATTCCTTACTGAGGTGTCGGAATGCTGTTCTTAGGTTTGCCAGGCGCCCATATGCTGCAGCAGTTATTTGGTTGATGTGAGCCTCAGGAGATGTATTCACCCCAAGATCGTTTGAGTAAGGTCTGCGGTCTTTGACCCCTTAGATTGTACTCTGTCTGCGGTCTTCTTTGCCCTTCCTCGATCTTCATGAATTTGCACTTGATTGGATTAAACTCCAGGAGCCATTCATCACACCAGGCTTGCAGCCTGTCCAGATCCCTTTGTAGTCCTGCCTGATCCTCATCCGATTCAATTCTTCTCATTAGCTTCACATCGTCTGCAAACAGGGACACTTCTGAGTCTATCCTCTCCGTCATGTCATTCACGTATTTCAGAAACAGCACCGGTCCTAGGACTGAACCGTGTGGGACCCCGCTCGTCACAGGCGCCCACTCTGACATCTTGTTACTTACCATGACTCGTTGTTGTCTATCTGTCAGGTATTCTCTGATCCAATGCAGTGTCTTCCCTGTTATACCTGCCTGGTCCTCCAGCTTTTACACTAATATCTTGTGTGGAACTGTGTCAAAAGCCTTCTTACAATCCAAGAAAATTCAATCTACCCCATACCTCTCTCTCTCTCTCTTGTCGTACTGCCTTCACCTTGTCGTAGAACTCCATTAGGTTAGAGCGTCATGAATTTTCGCACTTCCATGAGGCGGGCTAAAACAACACGGGTTCGATTCTCCGGCTAGCCGCAATTTATTGATTAAATACTACTTGTTCGTAGTTACAATAATATATATATATATATATATATATATATATATATATATATATATATATATATAGTATATATATATATGTCGTGCCGATTAGGTAAAACTGGTCAATTAGCAAGAACTCATCTAAAATTAAGTCCTTTCTAAAATTTTCTCTTATACGTTTAAAGATATATTTTTTTCCTTTATGTTAATGTAAGAATTTATAATTTTATACCAAGAGAAACTTTGAAAACCTACCTAACCTTATTACAACAAGCGCAATTTATTTTAGCCTAACCCAACTAAATATATTTTAGATACGTTAACATTAATTTAATAACAAACAAACACAATGAAATATATTTTTTTCGTTATGTTCAGAATGATTTTGGCGAATTTATTGCATACACAAATTTTCACTTGTCTTATATGGCAAGGTGAGCGTTGCTATTTAAGCCAAAATCGCAAGTTTTACCTAATCGGCACGACATATATATATGCAAGACAACAACTATGAAAAAATAGAGGAATTCCAAGCGCTTTTGTGACTACTCACATTATCAAGGAACTATATGAACATATAGTTCCTTGATAATGTGAGTAGTCACGAAAGCGCTTGGAATTCCTCTATTTTTTCATAGTGGTTGTCTTGCATATTTTGATATCACCTGTTTACTGTGATCTTTTTGCATATATATATATATATATATATATATATATATATATGTATATATATGTAATATGTGTGCAGAACAACCACTGTGAAAAGAATAGTAAACTTACAAGGGATTTCATGATTTTTCACATCTTTAAGAAAGTATGAAAATAAAAGATTAGCACAAGGCATGTGAGGGCGAGATTACACTTCACGGTCAACATACAACACCTAATCATTTTATTATGATGCAGGTAAGTTGGTCGAAGTCCTGTCAGACATAGTTTATATTTTTTTCCAAATTATACTAACTTGTCGAATATATCTTAAATTCTACACAATCTTCATTAATTATAAATGAAAGGAAGGAAAGAAGAAATAAACCCTCATGAGAACGATAACTCAAATTCCTCTGATCAAGAGTGGTTGAACATCAAGCGTATATCCTCAGTGGGTAAACTTACCAGAGTGCAGAACGATGGAATCAGCAACGTATGGTTCAATGGGATCCCCATCGGTGCTGATGATAGTTAGTTGGTGGTTGTCGACGGAGACAATCATGGGGCAGCTGAGTCCCCCGGCGTTGATGAGACGCAGACGGTGACGCAGTCCAG
Source organism: Cherax destructor (assembly GCA_009830355.1). Classification (NCBI taxonomy): domain Eukaryota; kingdom Metazoa; phylum Arthropoda; class Malacostraca; order Decapoda; family Parastacidae; genus Cherax; species Cherax destructor. Next base: position 644,255 of record WNWK01000024.1, read on the forward strand.
GTGTCACCTTCACCACCTCCACTGGCGTAGACGCATCCTCCTCACCCTTGTATTGGAGAAACATTTATCCTAATTTATAGTTAATCATATGTAACTTAATATATATATATATATATATATATATATATATATATATATATATATATATATATATATATATATACATACACACATATCTATATATCTTGTTTACTGTATTCCTGGTGAACTACGTGAGAAATGCCGCTAACATGACATAAGGTTAAACAATCAGTGTCGGTTATAGAAGTGATACCTGTGACATGTCTATGATGCGTTTCCAGATTATCTTCACCCTCGAATCCAGATTTCATTGTCGGCTGCCAGGGTCAAATAGGCTGTTCCCACAGGCCTACATACCCCACTACACATTAACTTTGAGAGGAGTCCTAAAAGTTGGATTCCTCCAGGATGCATTATGTAATGCATTTCATTTTTCTTTTTGGTAGGGCACGCTGAACTGCCCTAATATATTCTCTTGAAAAATAATTTATTTTTTGCACTACTATTAACTCAGTAACCTCACTCATGCTTGCTTAAATTAACGTAGCTCGCTCTAGATTATTCCTGCGTAACTTTTTTAAATCAGTCTAAATTTAGTTAGTAATATTTATTGCTAATGAAATGAATTAACGTCTTGAAGCTCATACTGATTTTTCGGTGAGAAACAACAACAATGGATTTACACTTGATTGGGATAAAATGACGGCAACTTCTGCAGGAGAAGCGCACCGTCACTAAGATGGGTGTGGAACACATACCTGTGCGTCGAAGATCCTGGCCTTGCCGTTGACGAGGATGTTCGCAGCGTAGCCGTCATTGGTGTAATGAAAGCGGTTAAGAAATTTGTCGACGATGGAGACGTGGATCCATTCGGTTATGACGATGACGTGTTCTGGCAGGTCCACGTCGTAAGACCAAGCCATGGGGTCCTCTGCCTCCCTGACGATGAATGCACCAAACACGCCACTCCCTCGGTGAAGACCTGATTGACATACCGGGAATGTAACACTGTGTGGGGTGCATCTGCTACGGGATTTGTCCGTATGCAATTCATTTGTAGTGTCATTTCTAAGTAGGAAATTAGGGACTCACGGAAACTATAAGGAGGACTTTTCTACGTTCACCGAGACACTTGTCTTTAATAACCGTCCCAGAAGAAGTCTATTGTTCCATTTCCTTCACAGTTTATGTCTTGATGCTGGTTAAAGGCCCTTGAAAAAAGATAATTAAACCTGACTAAGTCCCATTCCCAAAGTATTATGAAACCTATGGGTTTACTGTTTTCCCATGAATATTATAACAGTGTTATCCCATTGACAACATGAATATTGAAAATCTATGTAGTGTTGTGGAGAACACCTGAGAATAAAACACCCCGGAAATAAATGGTATAAAATACCGACACAATGGAAAAATACACATAAGCAGTATAATGTGATCCATCATTGATAAAACTTGATGGACTGATTACATCGACTCAAGGCTGAGGGACTGATTACCTCAAACTCCTGTTCTCCACCATTATTCTTTGTATTAGACTGATGAAGCCACTGTATGGGGAAACGTTTCCTCAATAAAGATACCCAAGTGTTGCATATGTGTCTAATTTATCAAAACATTTTATACTCTAGGTCTAGAGGAGTGAGAGTTGGAGGTGATATGCTCTATCTTTGTGTTTTAAAAGTATTTTTTAAATCAACTATGTGAGGGAATTTCACATGTAAACTACCAGTGATGAATAATTTATACATCAATATAAAGATTTAATATACTCATATGTACATCGGGAAATACTTAACTGTTCACTTTTGATCAAGGGTGAGTTTTTGTCTTTTATTATATTAAATAACACACTAGATTCACCACGATACCCTCTAGTGGTTGGTTATCAACATACCCGAGTGAGAGTGCCACCAGTGAGTGCCACTGTTTGTAGTCACGAAGTTATAGCGGAAGGAGCCGCCTAAGATGGGGCACTGTGTGACGAAGGGGACACCATCATAGTACTGGAAACCTTTCATGTGGTGGCCGTGAAAGTGGATGGTCTCGGTGTCCGACAGCATCCAGTTGTACACATCCACCACCACCCTGTCTCCCTCGCACACCTGACCAGGAAGAAACAGCTGTTATATGCTTAAATAACATGTGTAATATATCCGGCCCACTAAACCACAGAGGGTCGTAAGATTTACCTAACCCGAATCCTGCGCACGAAGGTGATGGCCTCGGACTGGGACCTGATCACAAGCTTGTATGAGAAACTGTGACCCGACCAGCAGCCTGTGACTAATACTATTTTTTTTAGTGACCATTTAGTTGCAGTTAGTGGCCACCACCAATCTACCCAGGATTATGATGAAGGGAGACTTATGAAACTGAGATGCAGTGGACTAAGACTAAGGGCTGGTAATCCCAGATGGAAGGCTCGAATCCCGATTGATATATTACTTCATTAACCACTGGAATTTGAGAAAAATAACTAATATGGGTGAAAATGTATTTAAGAAACGACATTAAAATAATATATTTTCTTACGTGACATGTATTGCTTTAACTAAACCAAAGTTGCTAAATAATAGTCCATTATTATACGTCAATGATGCACCAACAATTATTAAGGTACTGTCATACTAAAGTCCTTAACAGGAAAATAGAGCCATGGCCTGGTAGGCAACGTTCTCGCCTCACACAGTGACTGTCCGTGGTTCAATCCCCGGCCGGATGGAGACAATGGGTGTTTCCTTACACCTGTTGTCTCTATTCACCTATCAGTAAGTAGGTACCTGGGTGTTAGTCGACTGGTGTGGGTCGCATCCTGGAGAACAAGATGGAAACAAAACAGACCTCGATGACGCACTGACTTTCTTGGGTTATTCTGGGTGGCTAACCCTCCGGGGTTAAAAATTCGATGCTGGAGCCACCCTCCCTTTCCATGGATCAAACCTTATAACTTCGGATTCCCCAGGCGTTTGCAAGACTCTTTTGGGTTTAGCACTTCCCACTGAATAATAATAATAACAGTAATAATAATACAAGTATTCCAATAAATTAGAGAGAATCATCAGTTTCTAACTGTGTTTTTAGAAATCATAATTTTTTTAGTTACGTTGGAAGCAATAAACCCGGTGGAAACATACAGCGTTTGAGGGATGGGAGGCAATCATGTTTGATCCAATTCTTTGGATCAAGATACCCTCACAGCATGAAGAGGTGAACACAAGTGGGACTGAGGAACCATTTAATGATTATGATAATAAAGTGTTTAGAGATTTTTTTAATAACAATAAACATCCCGGGAATTATGATGTTCCTCGGTCGTTGCTTCAGTGGAAAAAAAAATACCACGGGTGGGGTTCGAACCCGCGGCCAGAGAGTCTCAAAACTTCAGTGAGTTACGGGAATATATAATAAAAATCCGAAAAGATCAAATTAGTATTTTTGAACACTGTCATAAAATATTTTTGTGGTATCTGTGTGGAGCTCACCTGTATGCTTGGTCCCGGGAGCTGGCGGTTGATCGTAATAAGAGGCCTGGCCACACCGTCAGCGGCTATGCACTCAGGACGGGAGCAGTCGGTCGCGTTAAACGGGCAGTTGAAGCAAGCACGACTCATTGTGTGGTACTCCTGAAGGTTGAAGGTGTACTGGCAAGTGCGGGTGTCCCCGGCCTCACAGGTTCTCTCACACTCGTGAGTGGCATCTGCAAACATTGTTTACCATTGTCAAGGTGTATTATGAAGTTATTGGACCTTATTTTATATTCAGAAACTACAAATAAATCCATCACAGCAAAGCAATAGACTGGATAACAAGAAGCTCTAATGAAACTCACAGTAATCATTAACAAATATTGACTTTGTTTAAATGCTCCCATGTAACTATGTAAAATAGAATATTAAATGTTATTTACAAAAACGTAAATTGATTTACTAATTTGATAAAAGGGACAAATTTATTTCAGTAAAGTTGCCAAAACATATTCAGAAGTAAAGAATATTTTTAATTACTTATTAAATATAAAATTGATGCATGTTGTGATAGATGCTTCTTGAAAATTGTCAAAAGTTTTATTGACACTTTATAAGTTTTGTCCCAAAACAAAGTAGACTTTGCTAAACAATCGTTTTATAAATTATTGAAAATGCGTCGACGTTTGCGCATATAGTTATCCAGATGAATTTATGAAGGCCCACAATGGAGGTTGCAATAATAGATTTAAGCCTAAATAGGGCATTTTAAGCTATAAGTTGATGCAAATGGAACGACATAAGATGTATTTTCTGGTAATGACATTTTGAATTGATGAACACCACAATGTCGAGTCAAGTTAATATCAGCATTCAAGATATTTTAACTCCTTATATACAAACTACTGTGAATGATATCATCATCCTAACTGTAACAAGTTTAATGAAAGTTCTTCTAAACAACGTGAACTGTGTTTTCACACAAATTCACATACATCAATTTTCATTCAGTTTAAAATTCAGTTGATAACTGATGTATAAAACTATTTTCTACTACCAATTCATCGATGAAAGTCGTTTGTAGATGCTACTGTGGAATGTATTTATGACCAAACAATGTATTTTTGTTGATGTAGAGGGGAATGTTTTATTAATCAGGAAACAGGATGTTTCCTGATACGGACCAAAATCCTAGTCACTCCACAAATTAAAAATGATAGTTGATGTTTGTAAGTGTACATTTGATTCCGATTCATTAATTTTGCATACTGCAATACTCACGAGTAAGGGCGGCCACCAGGACCACACCGATAACAGAGGCTACGATCTTCATGGCTTTCTTGGAAGATTTACTTTTCGCTTCAGTTGAAAGATTATTGATTTTTTCTTATTAAGGTATTTTAGATAGTTATGTTAATGAGGTAAAAGGAATAGATAAAAATATAGAGATGGGAGAAGTGTCAGTGGAATCTTGCATGCACTGACACACAGATTCCGTCTGGCTGTAAGGCATCAGTACGGCAGGTATATATACACTTGCCAATCCTCTGCCTAGTCAGTCTTATCACGTCCCTGGGAAACAGTCAGGTCTTTGAATCGATAATTTTGTACTCCCTACACGGGAAACCTATAGAGATTTTCGTCTATAACCTCAGAATGATTAGTCCGATCGGCTTTTAATTTTCAAAGTAACCAGCGTCACACTTTCCACACAGGTGTGTCCTCCAAAGGAAAAGAATCGTAATGTTACAGTATGTAGGTTCTAATTTATCTACTTTGTTAATAAAATTGTGGGGTTTTTTTTCTGTGAGGTAGCTTAATATCTCTTTGCATCTGTTTCAAACTTTAAAGACTGAGTCAACTAACCCCCCAAAAAAAAAAAAAAAAAAAAATTATTATAAATTTAAGTGATACACGTTCAAAGCTGACTTTTTTTTAACATAGTTAAATGGGATTATCATCTACGCGATAACTGGAGAATGGCTCTTCTGATCGCCTGCAAACCTTAAATGCTGGTCTGCTCTAGAGAAAGGTTTAAAATGATCTTGCTCTGTCTAAGTGTCAATTTGCCGGTTTTATTGAAAATGGGAAAATTTAAATATTGATTTTCATGTGATATTTTGTAGATAACTCACCTAATCGGCTTCAAACCTTCAACATTTACATATCTTAGAGGAAACTTCATATTTTTATTAATTAAACTGTGTAGGTATCAACCTGTAGCACTTACATTAGAGTGTGTGAATGATCTTATGAAGGAACTGGGCAATGAGCATTCTGATGAGCAGAACTAATCATCGATTCCAGCAAGATCAGTTTGAGAGCAGCATTCCTTCACAATAACAATGAAAAGTCATCTGTGCCAGTGGCTCATGCTGTGGAATTAAAGGAAACCCGAGTCCATGGAAATTCTACTCAGACTAACAAAATACAACGACCACAAGTGCAATATATGTGAGGACCTAAAAGTGATAGTTAATATTTGGTCTTTAACTTGGTAACACAAAACACACGGGCTTCCATTGTTTGTGGAACAGTCGTGATGATGCCAACAACTGCAAGATCAAAGAATGGCCTGCAAGAAAAAACCCTATTCCAGGAAAATTCAACATATAACTTTTGCCAATGGTGTCTCCTCGAAATATTTTTCTTTTATCATTGCACATAAAGTTGAGCCTAATGAAAACCTTTTTAAAGGCAATGGATGGTGAAGGTGAAGGATTTCTTGATCTGAAGGAAAAATGTGGATGAGTTTTAAATGACGCAAAACTTATATCCGGAGTATTTGTTTGGGTCACAAATACGTGAAATACTATCATATTCAATCTTCCAATCGTAACTGACCCCACTGGAGCTGGACAGGTTGTCCAGAACTTCCTAGAAAAGCACAAAGCAGACAATTATACCTAGTTAGGGCAAAACATGAGAGAAGTCTATAGAATATTATATTGTCTTATGTCCCTGAAAATGCACTTCATTCACACCTGGACCTCTTACCATCCAGTTTTGGTATTGCTAATGATGAGCATTGTGAAAATTTAATCACGATATCATTGCAATGCAGGTACGTTATCATTGCAATGTAAGTACGTTATCAGGAACGTTTCAGTCCCAACATGATGGGGGACTATTGCTGGTGTCTTCAGAGAGACACCACACTTAGTCATAAGCGTTTTAAATGCGTTAAACATTTGGCTTAACACATTTAAAAATGTGTTAAGCCAAATGCATTCTTTTAGCAGTTTATAACAGAGAATAAGTTTTAATGACTCCTTATACTACCTATGATTTTTAAATAATTTTTTTTTTTAAATTATATTTTCCAATAAAAAAATCCTGACATGGTATCTCAATTTCGACTTCAAATTTATAATCAACTTGATCATATCACATAAGAACACCTGCATTTTTCTCAGCACACACAACATATGTTTTTGCTGGCCTGTGTATATAATCAATGCGACTTATGTTTCACGAAGTTAGTCGTATCACCAAAATTGAAGCCTTTGCCAAGGTTATAGCTTATTATTTTTAATTCCTATCAAGGCTGATTACCACAATATTGCCTCTGTCTTCAGTGATATACTCGAGTGTATCTGGATGAAGAAACTTGATACGCTGGCGAGACGCTTTGGCTGTAGAGATATCCAAGGATTACACTTGTGTATTATATATCAACATGCCAGTACTGTATACCATGAATAACAACTTGACTCATGTTATATTGTTTAAGGATGTTACGCTTTTGACTGCGTAACGTAAATAGAAGTCGTGGCTCATAAAGGGTAAACGACCTGCCTAGTCTAAGGGCATTTATATTATTTAAAATAGAAAAAGAAACCACTCTAGGGCCAGCATGTTCCTTCACATTAAACGTGAAGCAAATTTAAATGGTCAATGTATTATGAAGGACAGAAAAATTTACATATACAAATATATAATATATGTACATATATGTATAAAATATAAATTAATATATTGTAATTATGATATATATATATATATATATATATATATATATATATATATATATATATATATATGAACTTTATTAATAGACAGAATACATTGACAGGCAACACAAACATGAATACATTGGTACAATATATCAAATATTATGAATCTCCTCCAGCTCCTCCTAAGCTTGACGCGAGCCCAGTATGCAGCATGCATTTTTCCTCTGGATGGCCACACTGAGGCGCTGGAACATGAAAGTGGCTGCCCTTGGGTCCCTGGTGGTGTCGATGAGTCTGGAACCCAGTTCTTTAATGAAACGTGTTGCATTTTTTTCCATGATCCAAAGGCCTCCGATTCCACTTTGATAAATTGATACTGTTGGCTTATGTCCCTGTACTTGCCGATCTTGTACTCCTCCCTGTGGTCAGCAGCTCCTCCCTGTCGCCCGACATTGTGATGGATGTAGGTGTCAACCAGCGTCTACACACAGGTATAGTCCCATGCTAAGAGCCTGCCATTCTTCCAAGGATAGATGGTGATCCCATCGGGGCAGTTGCCTAGGTTGTGGGTATTGTTGGCTGCTAGTGATCGGGGCTCTCTCTAAGCTGGGCATCCAGCTGTAACAAGGCTTCTCTTTATGATGTTGACTTCATTGTGTCTTGCATGCCAGCCCTTGGTTTTGGAACAGTTAAGACCATGTAGACCATATTAGTCGGCTTGCGCATCTCCGCAAATACACGTATATTCCGTGTGAATTGGGGCAGCGAGGGTCGAGACGTGGTCCCATTGCCGAAATAGGAACTGTATGGAGGAAGTCCCCAGAGTGATGTGCTGAAAAGGTGTTTGCCAAGCATGTTGCAAACACCTTTTCAGCGATGAGGCCATCCCAACTTGACTGTTTGTAGGCCAGTTCTTCACTAGGTTTTGGTGCTGGAGCAGCAAGAGTCTCCCATTCAGTGATGGCACTGGCGTAGCTAGGGTCCTGTATTCTTGCTGAGTCACTGAGGTTGTCCGGAAGAATTTGTTTTATTAGCTCGTTTGATGTTATGGAAGAGAATAGGAAAGCTGGTAGGGCAATCTGGGAGGATTTGCGTACTCCCAGCCCCCCAAGCCTGACTGAAAGTGAGGCTTGCAACCACTGTCCATCTTCGAGGGAAAGATTCAATACACACTCTAGCATGGTCTTGAGGAGAGAGTCATATTCCTTGAGTTTCAGACTGCTGAAAGCTGGGGAGCATTTCAGGAAGTAGGTTAGTTTTGGGATTGACAGGCACCTGGTGAGTAGGTAGAAGACATCATGTGTATCGATGTCTTTCATCCTGCCTTCCATCGTCCTGAGGTCTGAGATTTTCTTTACTACTATCAGATTAATGGCATTGAGCCCAAGAGTAGCACCAAGGAGAGTGCTGTTGACCGGATCAATGGCTCGTGCTCCTGGTAAAACAGCACTAATATTCTGGATCATCTGTCGATTGGTAGAAACTATTTCACATTTGGTGGGGCTTAAAGATAGGCCCAGGCTCTCTCCCATGTCTTTAATTTTTCTGATGTTCTCTAGGAGAGATTCTGTAGGGCCAACTAGGGTACCATCATCGAAGAACCTCACTATGTGCCGGAGGGCACATAGTGAGGCACCAAAGAAGAGGGGTCTAATGGCCTCCGGGACACTGCCAGCCAGGCACACATTGGAAAATTTGGTGAGTTCAGACAGCAACCTCTCTGAAACATCACCAAGTGCTGGATTGAGCATTTGTTTTAAGTGTTGTGGCCTTAAACCTGTGAAACCTCCTGCTGAGCCCGTGGAAATGACATAGCAGCTTTATAGGCTCCAGCGTACTGTAAGGTTAAATGTTCTTCACCTGCTGCAATATCAGGGAGGTCAGTGTTGGTACTGGGAGCCCTGGATGGATGTTTGTCCTTCAGGGCTTGTGCTGTAATGACGTCCTTAGGAGGGGTGGTATCCTCACTAGTTATAAGCCTCAGTGCTCCAATGGTATTACCCACTTCTATTTTTTTGCTAATTTGGACTCTGATTTTTGAGGCGTCAGGTGTCCTGTTGTTGGCATTTACCCGGCGGGTGTTTGTTGCCCTATAGGGGAGACGGACGAAGTTGTCATCTCTAGGGAATGCATTTATTGCCCTAATAACATATGTTGCTAGTGACTTGTCCCTCCTTGGTGGGACAGCCAGACAAGCATTGACAAATAGCAGTAGATTGTGCCAGGATCCGTTGTTTGCAGGGGCATCGTTGACTTTCTTCAAGAGGTCAGCAAATTTACTAGCAACTAGAGGGCAAGCTGCTTTGGGGATGTGTGTGTCAGCATCCTGGTGGATGTTAATTTGATAGCAGATTTTAGGTCCTTTGTAGAGGTGAAGTCAGGGTAGCTGTCAGCTCTGTCTCTGTCTCTTCCTACATATATAAATATAGTATATATATATATATATATATATATATATATATATATATATATATATATATATATATATATATATATATATATACAGTTTATCCTCGGTACTCGTGTTTCTTCGCATTTTTGGGGTGTTGTTTTTTTAAATTATTTGTATAAATAAGTCACCATGGGGCCTAAGAAGATTAGTGATAACAGCCAACCAAAAAGAAAATTGGTTAGTGTGTTTGTTCTGATGTAAACACCGCCTCCGCATCTCCATATAATATGCCTTTTATTACTAATTTCGGCGTCTTTATTGTGCTTCTAGGTTATCTAACGTGTTTCTGATATCAAGTTGGAATAAATGTGATAGATAGATAACCTTTATTACTAATATTAGCGTAATTACACAACACTGTATTCGCGCCACCGCTAGTATCCCGCTATCAAAACGACTCATCAGATGCTGAATGCTCCTTCTGCTGGCCCCTCCCTCTCTCTCCTATAACTCCTCCCACTTCGGGCCCCTCTTATATTACGCTTACTTTCCGTTTTGAATTTTTATTAACACAAAAAAAATAGAAGATTTATTGTTATGCAGACTTATGCCTTATAGGAAAAAATGGTATAAATAATATCAGCGCATTTGTGAAAGCATATTAGGTACACCAGTTGAGTATTGGACCCATGACGTGATCTGTTTACTTTTGAACATCAGCAAAAATCGAACATTTCCGCTACTTTGAGCTAAATTTCAAGGTACTTTTATTCTGTAAATCATTCAAAATCATCTCTATTTCTATAATATACCTTTCATTCTATCAAATAAGACCAAGAAAACGAGAATACAATCATAAATACCATAAGAAAATACACCGCAAAGTCGCTATAAGTGCATTTTTCGGGGTCTGAAACGGATATATATATATTGTAGTAGGTTGGTAGTCAGCAACCATTCGGGAGGTACTACCATCCTGCCAAGTGAGTGTAAACGAAAGCCTGTATTTCTTTTACATGATGGTAGGATTGCTGGTGTCTTTCACTGTCTCATAAACATGCAAGATTTCAGGTACGTCTTGCTACTTCTACTTACACTTAGGTCACACTACACATACATGTACACGTTTATGTATACACACTCATCTGAGTTTTCTTTGATTTTATCTTAATAGTTCTTGTTCTTATTGCTTTTCCTTTCATATCCATGGGGAAGTGGAATAAGAATCTTTCCTCCGTAAGCCATGCGTGTTGTAAAAGTCAATAAAATGCCGGGAACAATGGGCTAGTGACCCCTTTTCCCGTATAGCTTACTAAAAAGAAAAAGAAGAAAACCATCAAAGTGGGATGTTTGAATGTGCATGGATGTTGTGCGAATGATAAGAAAGAGATGATTGTGGATGTTATGAATGAGAAGCTGGATGTCCTGGCTTTAAGTGAAACAAAGCTGAAGGGGGTAGGAGAGTTTCAGTGGGGAGAAATAAATGGGATTAGGTCAGGGGTTTCAAATAGAGTTAGAGCTAAAGAAGGAGTAGCAATAATGTTGAAGAATAAGTTATGGCAGGAAAAGAGGTAATATAAATGTATCAATTCAAGGATTATGTGGTGTAAAATAAGGGTTGGATGTGAAAAGTGGGTTATAGTAAGTGTATATGCACCTGGAGAAGAGAGAAGTGTAGAGGAGAAAGAGAGAGATTTTGAGAAATGTTGAGTGAGTGCGTGGGGAGTTTTGAACCAAGTGAGAGAGTACTTGTGGTTGGGGATCTCAATGCTAAAGTGGTTAAAAATGTTGTGGAGGGAGTAGTAGGTAAATTTGGGGTGCCAGGAGTAAATGAAAATGGGAAGCCTTTAATTGAGATATGTGTAGAAAGAAGTTTGGTAATATGTAATACATATTTTATGAAAAAGAGGATAAATAAAGTATACAAGGTATGATATAGCACGTAATTAAAGTAGTTTGTTAGATTATGTATTGGTGGATGAAAGGTTGATGGGTAGGCTTCAGGATGTACATGTTTATAGAGGGGCAATGGATATATCGTATCATTATTTAGTTGTAGCTACAGTTTGAGTAAGAGGTAGAAGGGACAAAAGGAAAATGGCAACAACAAGTAAGAGAGAAGTGAAAGTGTAAAAACTAAGGGAGGAGGAAGTTAGGGTGAGATATAAGTAACTATTGGCAGAAAGGTGGGCTAGTGCAAGTAGGAGTAGTGGGGGGGTTGAAGAGGGTTGGGATAGTTTAAAAAATGCAGTATTAGAATGTGGGGCAGAAGTTTGTGGCTATAGGAGGGTGGGTGCAGGAGGAAAGAGGAGTGATTGGTGGAATGATGAAGTAAAGGGTGTGATAAAAGAGAAAAAGGTAGTTTATGAGAGGTTTTTACAAAGCAGAAGTGTTATAAGAAGTGTACGATAGAGTTAATATTGAAAGAATTAGAGATAAGACAGAGAGTAGGATTGCAGATGAGAAAGGAGGCTTTAGAGTGGGTAGGGAATGTGTAGATCAAGTGTTTACATTGAAGAATATATGTGAACAGTATTTAGATAAAGGTAGGAAGTTTTCATTGCATTTATGGATTTAGAAAAGGCATATGATAGAGTAGATAGGGAAGCAATGTGGCAGATGTTGCAAGTGTATGGAATAGGTAGTAAGTTACTGAAGGCTGTAAAGAGTTTTTATGAGGATAGTGAGGCTCAGGTTAGGGTGTGTAGGAGAGAGGGAGATTACTTCCCGGTAAAAGTAGATCTTAGACAGGGATGTGTAATGTCACCATGGTTGTTTCATATATTTATAGATGGGGTTGTAAAAGAAGTAAATGCTAGGGTGTTGGGGAGAGGGGTGGGATTAAATTATAGGAAATCAAATACAAAATGGGCCTTGACACAGTTACTTTTTGCTGATGATACTGTGCTTATGGGAGATTCTAAAGAAAAGTTGCAAAGGTTAATGGACGAGTTTGGGAGAGTGTGTAAAGGTAGAAAGTTGAAAGTGAACATAGATAAGAGTAAGGTGATGAGGGTATCAAACGATTTAGATAAAGAAAAATTGGAAATCACTTTGGAAAGAGGGAGTATGGAAGAAGTCAATGTTTTCAGATATTTGGGAGTTGACTTGTCAGTGGATGGGTTTATGAAGGATGAGGTTAACCATAGAATTGATGAAGGAATAAAGGTGGGTGGTGCGTTGAGGTATCTGTGGAATGTATGAAAGTATAGTGGTACCACCACTCTTATGGGTGTGAAACATGGGTTGTAAATGCTGCAGCGAGGAGGCGGCTGGATGCAGTAGAGATGTCCTGTCTAAGGGCAATGTGTGTTGTAAATATTATGCAGAAAATTCGGAGTGTGGAAATTAGGAGGTGTGGAGTTGCTAAAAGTATTAGTCAGAGGGCTGAAGAGGGGTTGTTGAGGTGGTTTGGTCATTTAGAGAGAATGGATCAAAGTAGAATGACTTGGAGAGCGTATAAATCTGTAGGGGAAGGAAGGCAGGGTAGGGGTCATCCTCGAAAAGGTTGGAGGGAGGGGGGTAAAGGAGGTTTTGTGGGCGAGGGGCTTGGACTTCCAGCAAGCATGCGTGAGCGTGTTAGATAGGAATGAATGGAGACGAATGGTTTTTGGGACCTGACGAGCTGTTGGAGTGTGAGCAGGGTAATAATTTGTGAAAGGATTCAGGGAAACTGGTTAGCCGGACTTGAGTCCTGGAAATGGGAAGTACAATGCCTGCACTTTAAAGGAGGGGTTTGGGATATTGGCAGTTTGGAGGGATTTCTAAACTGTCGTATCTGAGCGCCTCTGCAAAGACAGTGATTATGTATGAGTGTGGTGAAAGTGTTAAATGATGATGTAAGTATTTTATTTTTGGGATTTTCTTTCATATATATATATATGTCGTGCCGATTAGGTAAAACTGGTCAATTAGCAAGAACTCATTTAAAATTAAGTCCTTTCTAAAATTTTCTCTTATACGTTAAAAGATATATTTTTTTCATTTATGTTAATGTAAGAATTTATATTTTTGTACCAAGAGAAACTTTGAAAACCTACCTAACCTTATTACAACAAGCGCAATTTAATTTAGCCTAACCCAACTAAATATATTTTAGATACGTTAACATCAATTTAATAATAAACAAACACAATGAAATATATTTTTTTCGTTATGTTCAGAATGATTTTGGCGAAATTATTGCATACACAAATTTTCACTTGTCTTATATGGCAAGATGAGCGTTGCTATTTAAGCCAAAATCGCAAGTTTTACTTAATCGGCACGACATAAATACATAAAAGAAATCACAATAAAACGCGTGATTGTAGGGAGTGCAATCTGTAATGCCTTGCGGACACCAATACCTATTGGTCTGAGTATAAGTGTTATCTTGGTACCACTGTCCGTCTTCTAGAGCAAAATTGAGTACGTTTGTGAATATCAACATCAGAATACTGTCCCATTTGTTAGAAATTATATGGATGAATTTTTACAAGTACAATCTTGAATTATCGTTTCCCCCACATAACTGGGGAGAATTCTGGCACATCTAAAACTTAATGGGGTGATAGAGGCTAGGACCTTGGGTGGCTTTAAAAAGAGATTGGACCAATATATGAGTGGGAGGGGCTGGATTTGATTGGTGTCGTGAGTACGGGAGTAAATTCTTAGGTAGTGGTGGTTTTGATAAGGACCTGCCTTGTATGGGCCAGTAGGCCTTCTGCAGTGTTTCTCCATTCTTATGTTTTTATTTACCTCGGAGACATGTGGGACTTGGAAACAATAAGTCTCTGATATTGTCCCTCCTTCAATGCCCACTGTCTCAGCTCCCCAACTCACACTTTGGGACCTTAAACTATGAACATATAGTTCTTGAATAGTGATTAATAAAATAATTTTAAGCCGGTAAACCTGTATGTTTATTAAAAATTGTGTGATTTAACTCAAGTAATTTTTTGTACATTTACTAGACTATACAGTGGTTTAATTAGATTGTGAAGAACATAAATATTAGTGATATATCCTAATGCCTTCCTATAGGCAGGTACAGTATATATTGGCCAATACATAGCTACCTTACCTGTTGTGTGAGTAAATTCACACCAGGAGGCGAGCATAAATTATTGTAGGTACACGCGATATTCAACATGCCCAATCACCATGTCCATTATTATCTTCATTATTAGCCTTATTATGACCAAATTACAATATATCTGAACCCTTCCAGATTCATATATTCACTCATTTCATGGTCCCTAATTCTGGCCGATACACCCTTCACCGGCCTCAATTTCCCATGAGCAAATTTTGTTACACACCCTAGTTAATGTATACATTCCGCCATTTTCCGTTAACACTCTTCTCACCAAACGTTTTATCTTCTACACAAACATTGATTTATAGTTAGGGATGTTTCCAGGTATGCAGTACATTTTCCTTATTAGAATATTAATTTCCTCTAAATTACAACAATTTTCCCCCATCAACTCCTTACAGAATCTAAGGAATTTATAGGTAATATAGGTTTTAATGTGACTTAATACTTTCAATAAGTCGCAATGAAGATACACACAATTTTATATAAACATTATTATCCCCATCAATTCTTACAGACAAATTACAGGAAAATTATCAAAATTGTCCACAGCATCCATGTACTTTAGGGATGTCATATGATGATGTGCATCTTAGGAAATATGTTAACCTGGGAAGACTTAATCACTTAGTGAGAAATTACGAGTAATCGTGGGTGTCAAGATTGCATATTAATGTTCCATCCTCCTCAAATCGTTCAGTTTCTTTTCGAGAATTGAGTGAAAGGCATCACAGAGGTGATCCAAGCAAAAAACTATTTGATTGGGCAGTGACTGACGCACCTGACGGTATTGATCTCACTGCATCGATAAATTGTTGATTGGCCGAGATGATTTCACATTATGATGGTTTACGGATAAGTCACATATCCTGTCCCCGTGTCATTACCTGGACAAGATTATATAGGAGGGACAACTTCTTTGTGCCTGTCAGTGTGCCATCATCCAGGAACCAGATGATTAGCTCACTGGTCCGCCTGACAGTGATTCCCTAAGCGATATGCAGAAGAGAAATGGGGCGAGAAAATCCCCTTGCTGGACACCCTCCAAAGAAACAGTTTCATGCTACCCAAGCAGGAGCATTGATTCTTTGCTACATACATCTGATAAACTCCAGTGTATGGGAGGGAAACGTGATGGATAATAAAGGTATTTACAGTGTTGGGTCACCATTTTGTTAAAAAAAATGTATCTTCTGCATATAAGTGTCATTTACTCCATTTATTTTTGGTTTCTACATAACATTCCAGTGTCATCCAGATAATATGTCTAAACTCTAAAATCCCTCCCAATCTAACAGTGAGGCAGTGACACAGGATCGCCTATTCAAAGTATGGCCAATTCTAATAGATCTTAACTTGACTGAACGAAGTCCACGTTATCTTAAACACCACGCAAAAAAAAAAAAATCTTTAGCATTAAGTGGTGGTGCTCGGTTTATCTTAGCATGCAGTATCGAGGACACAAACCAGCGTACGTGTCAGCACTCACGTACGTACAATAAACATGGTCTCGAAGTTCTCTTAATTGTGAGTCATCCCTCTCCATCACAATTTTCTTAAGTCTCTGCACTTTATCCAGTTTCTTGATATGCTTTATCCGGTGTAGTTCCATGCATGCGCTACATACTTTAAGATAGGCCTGATATCTTTCATTTAAAGGTCGTGAACGACTTTGCTGAAATTTGGACTCGTCAAAAACTAGCATTCGCTGCTTATCCACGTTCATTCGTAGCGTATCCTCGTTCTCATCAGTTTTTATCCTCCCCATTAACTTAAAATCACTTGCTAACAGACATACAGCTGATTCCGTCTCATCTGATATGTCATTCACACACACACACTAGAAACAGTATCAGTCCTAATGTTGATCATTGCGGAATCACACTTGCTATACTTACCTATTCTCACACCACTTCTCAGGCAATCGCACTTTGTCGCCTCATAAGATATTCTTTAATTATCTGTAATGAATTTTCCGTTATTCCTGCATTTTTTCAATCTCTTGACAGGTACATTATCAACTGTCTTCTTGCAGTCCAAGAAGATGTAGTTCACCCATTCATGTCTCTCCAGCTTCACTTCTGTTATTCAGTCATAAAACTCCAACAGGATTGTCCTGATTCTTGTTTATGAAACTAACTATTAAGTGCTGCAACACACTCCTGATTATCTTCTCCATTACCCTGTAAGTATGTATATACTTATCTAATTTCTTGAATATTGGTATTACATTCGTTGTCTTCCAGATCTCTTTCACTTGTACCATGTTCTCTGTCATGTATATTTCAGCTAGTGGTCTAGATAGTACTTCTGCTTCCTCGTAGAAACCATTGTCACACTTTTTCGAGTCCCATTGCCTTTGATGTATCCAACCTTATAAAAAAAATCATCTCTTCTCCTGTTGTGTGTATAATGTTCAGTACCCATTGGTGCACCCTATCTTTTTGACTCTCAGGTATGTGTGTGTGTGTGAGGGAGATGGGAGGATACGAATATTATTTCAAGAATTAAGGGGAACTTGTTGATTAATATGTGGAGTTCAGCGTTAAACTAACGACTTATCTTACGTCATAACTTCACAACAGAAGAAATGTATGATGAGTATAGGAGAAATTTATAACGCTTGTACATGTCACTCGGCATTAATGATGAGAATATTTCCATTGTCATCTAAATTTGTTGTGATCTATATTTGAAACGAATTATGGATATTGTCTGTGCAATGAGAAAAAAAGCACTGAATAATTTTGTTAGCTTTTTTGGGAATAAGTTCTGTTATATGATAGTGAATTTGTCACGATAATAACAAGTTGATATGGTAATGATGGTGTTAAGTTGATAATGTTGTCAGAAACTGTTTATGTTTAAAGTGCTGATGATCAAAATGTTTAAAATTCTTATTTTTAAAATGAATATAATTAAAATGCTTCTACTGCTTGGTGAATGAAACAAATCTTCTATAGTTGCAGATTGTGGGCAGTTTTATGTTGTCAGGTGAAAATGGGTATCACGGAGCTTTTGAAGTGTGTTTTTTCGAGGTCAGACGCATATGAGAGCTCTATCAGCTGTGAATATATACCTGAGACATTGAAATTAACTCCAGCTGTGTTCCTCTCGAGAACGTGGTGAATGGGGATGGGGGAGTGAGGGAGAAGTGTTACTTGACACTGAACTGGTTTGGTTAGAGAGGGGAACTGGAGGGCTAGGTGTGTTCCGGTTGTAGGCTGGTTGGAGATGGGTGTGTGTGGTGGGCTCATCGAAGATTGGAGTGTGTTTTATAGGTTTGTAGGTGGCTGGGGGAAAAGAGAGGAAGGTTATGTGAGGTTTTAAAAGACAAGTATTTTATGTGGGGTTTCAGAACCGGTTATTTTACGTGGGGTTTCAGAACCGGTTACTTTATGTATTATTATTATAATCAAATAGAATCGCTAAACCCAGAACTCAGCCACCTCCACGTGGTGAGTTCTGGGTGTTTTGTATGACTCTTGTTACTTCATACTAAATCATACAAGATAACTGAGAGCTGCTCATACATATATTGTTATTTTATGTAGGGTTTCAGAACCGGTTATTTTATGTGGGGTTTCAGAACCGGTTATTTTACGTGGGGTTTCAGAACCGGTTATTTTATGTGGGGTTTTAAAACCGGTTATTTTTGTGGATTTGTAGATTTTTTTTTTTTTTTGAGGGTGTATAAGTTTGTTTTTCTGTGTATGTAGAAGAACTTATTTCATGAGTAAGTATAAAGATAAATTTCCTGGGTTTGTAGAAGGGTGTCGTGTGAACATTTGAAGAAGAGTGTTTTACGTGGCTTTGAAGAATTGTATGTTGTTTTTAATAATTTATAAGGGTTACAACCGTTTATGCCTTAGTACCAGAGTGTATTCGGTGGGTTTGAAACACATTGCTTTTCTTTATGGACTTGTTAGAGAATGGAGCGCTGGATACAGGAAGATAGTTATGTTCTTAGATTGAATTTGCAAAGTATGGAACATTTTGTAACCTACGAGTACAAGATTCCTCGCCGAAAATAAGATAATTAATATTAGTTTAAGAATCTCATTTCCCAGGTAAAAAATAACAAAGGATATAACTGGAGGGTTTTATTATATAACGTGATACAGTCGGTACACAAATTGAGAGAAATATACATAAGAAATTTTTTTGTTTTTGCAAAGATTAAAGACGTTTAAAATTTATTGTTTGTCGCTCAGTCTCATTTCGGACACAGGTATTGTACATTAAAATAGGATAAAAGTGTAAATATGAGAGAGAGAGAGAGAGAGAGAGAGAGAGAGAGAGAGAGAGAGAGAGAGAGAGAGAGAGAGAGAGTGAGAGAGAGAGAGAGAGGGGGGGGGTTATAGTATTGGAAGTGCACACCGGAGCTGGAAGATCCTGCAAGTCTGGATGAAGATCATACAAGTTTAACAATATCATCATACAGGTCTGGCTTGAAGGGTCGGAAGATCCTACAGTTGAGGTCTGAAGGGTCGGAAGATCCTACAGTTGAGGCCTGAAGGGTCGGAAGATCCTACAGTTGAGGCCTGAAGGGTCGGAAGATCCTACAGTTGAGGCCTGAAGGGTCGGAAGATCCTACAGTTGAGGCCTGAAGGGTCGGAAGATCTAATAGTTCTGGCATGAAGGGTCGGAAGATCCAACAGTTCTGGCATGAAGGTCGGAAGATCCTACAGTTCTGGTATGAAGGGATCTAAGGTCCTAGACGTCTGGCATGAAGGAGCCGCAGGTGGGGAAGCCCTCAGGGACAGGCTGCAGGTCGCTAGTCTCACCAACGTGCAGGACACCGATCATGCCCATCTCAGAGTGGAACACCAGATGGCAGTGCATCGCCCACCAGCCTGCAAGACAAACTACACTGTACACTTTTGACAGCAAAGCATTAGTTAAGAACTATAAACCAATAGCTTTAACCTCCCACATCATAAAAAAATCTTTGAAAGAGTGCTAAGAAGCACGATTGCAAACCACTTGGATTCCCAAAAACTGCGCAATCCAGGGCAATATGGGTTCAGAGCAGATCGCTCCTGCCTCTCGCAACTACTGGATCACTATGATATGGTCTTGGATACACTGGAAGAAAAACAGAATGCAGATGTAATGTACACAGAGTTTGCAAAAGCCTTTGACAAGTGTGATCATGGTGTAATAGCGAACAAAATACGTGCTAATGGAATAACTGGCAAAGTGGGGAGATGGATCTTCAATTTTCTATCCAATCGAACACAAAGAATAATGGTAAACAGAGTTAAATCGGAAGTTGCCATAGTGAAAAGCTCTGTTCCACAAGACACAGTACTCGCCCCCATCCCTTTCCTCATCCTTATATCAGACATAGACAGAGATGTAATTCACAGCACTGTGTCATCATTTGCAAACGATACTAGGATCTGCATGAGACTGCCATCTATTGAGGACACAGTTAACCTCCAAGAAGATATAAACCAAGTTTTCCAATGGGCAACAAAAAACAATATGATGTTCAATGAAGACAAATTCCAACTATTCTGTTATGGAAAACTGGAGGAAAAAATAACTAGAACTGAGTATACTATAAACTCTGATCATACAATATAGCGGAAAAATAATGTGAGGGACCTGGGAGTAGTAATGTCTGAGGATCTCACTTTCAAGGATCACAACAGTGCCACGATCACAACTGCAAAGAAAATGATAGGATGGATAATGAGAACGTTCAAAACAAGAAATGCCAAGCCAGTGATGATCCTTTTCAAATCACTTGTTTTAACTAGGCTGGAATACTGCTGCACATTAACATCTCCATTCAAGGCAGGTGAAATTGCAGATCTAGAGAATGTACAGAGAACCTTTACTGCTCATAAAAGTTCTATCAAACACCTCAACTACTAGGAACGCTTGTAACCACTTGACTTGTACTCGTTGGAACGCAGGCGAGAGAGATACTATATCATAATCTACACTTGGATCCTGGTCACCATCTAGAAAAGACCCGGGACGGGACAAGACCGGCAAACCTACAACAACAATACACTTGGAAAATCCTAGAAGGAATGGTTCCGAATCTGCACACAGAAATCACTCCCTACGAAAGTAAAAGACTTGGCACACTGTGCAAAATACCCTCAATGAGAAGTAGGGGCGCCATTGGTACACTAAGAGAAAACACCATAAGTGTCCGTGGCCCAAGACTGTTCAACAGCCTACCACCATGCATAAAGGGAATTACCAATAGACCCCTGGCTGCCTTCAAGAGGGAGCTGGACAGATTCTTAGTCGGTACCGAATCAGCCGGGCTGTGGTTCGTACGTTGGACTACTTGCGGCCAGCAGTAACAGCCTGGTTGATCTGGCCCTGATCCACAGGGAGGCCTGGTCGTGGACCGGGCCGCGGGGGCGTTGATCCCCGGAATACCCTCCAGGTAGACTCCAGGTAGACACAGATCAAGACGTTGAGGAAACGTTTCATCACAAGTGACATCTTTATAAGTAAGCCACTCGTGGAGAAACGTTGCTTTCACTATACCATTTCCACCAATTGTCTCAAGAGTTGCAGTAAAAAAGAATAGCAAAAGTGTTTTCCTATTTGGTACATTGATACTAGTGAGGGCTCTTTATTCAAGGAATTGGAACTAACCTCCCCTTCCTCTTATCAAACCCAATTACCAATTATCTTCCATACCTCAGGGGTTCTTCATGACCCATAATCCCGTAAGGAAAAAAAAATTAATAATAATTATTGCAGCCACCTCCACGAAGTGAGCTGTGGGTATTTTGCATGATTGTAGGTAGACATTCAGCCATGCATAATGGCTGAGCTCTCAGTGTATGTTTTCTATGTCTGGGCAATGTAATATGTAACTATCCTTTCTGGGACAAAATCTGCAACACAACTCACACACACAATCGCATGTCAACATGAGTGACCTGTAGTTCAATGGTAGATCACATGGTTAACAACCAAAGAGATCCAGGTTCGATTTCCAGACAGACATATAAGAGCAAGTTTTCTTACGTTTGGTAAAAGAACACATGTGCAGCTAATGCGATATTTTATTGTGGCAACGTTTCGCTCTCCAGGAGAATGGTCAAGCCGTTACCAACAATACAGGAACACATAGGGATATATAGGTAGGGTGAGATGTACAACCATAATACAAGGCTAAGCACAAGTGACTTAATTCACATAAGAAACAATAACTTGTTTTAAACTGAAAGTCTTTATGTTTTTGTCTCACCAGGGTTGTCAGCAGTGAACCTAATAACGGTGTAGCCTCCGTCAGGAATGGTCACTGTGTCCTTCTTGACGGCGTTCTCCAACTTCCGGGTGATGAGGCCCGCGGCGTCCAGAGCTCTGACCTCCTCTAAGGTTGTCTCACTGTAACCATCACGTTGAAAAATTAAATCATTAGAAGCAAAGTGACGTAGATATTGACCTTCAGCTTGAACATTATGTAAGTGTTGTGTCCCTGTATAAGAGGAAAGATTAAATGAATTTTGTGAATTATATTTCTTTGTATCCTTACTCCGTAAGTCATACGTGTGGTAAGAGGCGACTAAAATGGGGGTAGCAAGGGGCTAGTAACGCCTTCTCGTAAGATTTCCTAAACATTTCCCCCTCCCATGGCTTGTCTTGCATTGTTAAGATCGCCTGTCTGCGATTGTTTGCATATGCAAGTGTTTGCAAGTGTGCTCTAAAATTCCTCAAAGAGCTAGGTGAAAAACTCATCTCAGAAACCAAGGATCACAGAGTGGCCAGCTTCCTCTTTCAGAGACTCAGTGTTGTGATCCGGAGCGAAAATGTCTGCAGTATTCTGGGCACACGGTCCATCGCTGGGGAGCTGTGTGAAGTATATATATATATATATATATATATATATATATATATATATATATATATATATATATATATATATATATATATATATATATATATATATATATATATATTATTACATAATGTAAGAAGAACAGAAACTTTCAAAGTTTTTTTTTCTTTATGGAGCACGGATCCATTGACTTCATTGGGAAGAAATTCTTTAGCCATTCAGTTATGAAAAAAAAAAATATATATATATATATATATATATATATATATATATATATATATATATATATATATATATATATATATATATATATATATGTCGTGCCGAATAGGTAAAACTGGTCAATTAGTAAGAACTCATTTAAAATTAAGTCCTTTCTAAAAAAATCTTATACGTTTAAAGATATATTTTTTTTATTTATTTTAATGTAAAATTAATAATTTTGTACCAAAAGAACCTTAGAAAACTTACCTAACCTTATTATAACAAGCGCAATTTAATTTAGCCTAATCCAACTAAATATATTTTATATAAGTGTACAGTAATTTAATAATAAACAAACACAATGAAATATATTTTTTCGTTCTATTCAGAATGATTTCTGCGAAATTATTGCATACACAAATTTTCTCCTGCCTATTTGGCAAGAAGAACATTGCTATTTAAGCCAAAATTGCAAGTTTTACCTATTCGGCACGACATAACACACACACACACACACACACACATATATATATATATATATATATATATATATATATATATATATATATATATATATATTGTGTGTGTGTGTTATGTGTGTGTGTGTATGTGTGTGTGTGTGTGTGTCGGGTGAAAGGTGAGGGAAGAATGCACCTTCAAGTCGGTGAGTAGAGAATAATGTGAGGAGAGGGCAGATGTCACTAGTTGTTAGTGTCACTAGTGTGTATGTGACTGACCTGCCGAGGCGCTGCATGGCCACAACATCGAATTTGTAGCCGTGAAGGTGAAAGGGATGGTTCTCGTCACCAATGGTACCCTCGTCCACCAACACCATCTCCACCGTCTCCCCCAACCCCACCTCAAAAATGTATGTGCAGGCACAGAAGTTACCAACACATTGCGGTTCCTTGGTAGTTGAAAGAGTAAGGATTTAAATAGCATTTGAACGAATAATAATAATAATAATAATAATAATAATAATATTTTTATTTCGTTGCAAGTTACAAGTATACATAGGTATTGGTAGTTACAATTGGTAGTTACAATTATAAAACTGTAATGCTAGGAGAGCCACTGGCATGCCATGGCATTAGGGGCAGCTTAGTCTAAAGACTTATTCACTATGTACATAATACTAGAGAAATTGATTGAGTTTATTCTAGTTATATATTTTATTTCAAATTAATATGATAATACTATACTATTAAAAAGACAATACTAGAGAAATTGGTTGAGTTTATTCTAGTTGTATATTTTATTTCAAATTACAATATGTTGATGCTATACTAGTAAAATAACAATACTAGAGAAATTTATTGAGTTTCTTCTAGTTATATATTTTATTTCAAATTACAATATGATGATACTATACTATTAAAATGACAATATGATAATATGAAATTGCAAGTATTCATCTTCCAGTGGGAGACATTTCGCCCACTAAAAAGTTGACCTTGCGTGTTATGCTTTATCGCAAGTGCTTTCAAGATTGTCTTTGTTGCACTCGTACAAATAAAATCATCCAGAACATCCTATGGCCTAAAGAACACTAAAACACTACACCTTAACTCATCCTAACCCCATAACACCACTTTCTTACACACTTCTCTCTGTCACTTACCGTACATACGCGTCCACTTTCAATATTTTACAACAATGCAGAATCCTGCATAATATTGGCCACCTTAAACTTATTGTAAGAATAGCAAACCTAGTGAGTGATTCTTGTCAGGTCAATGGACACAGATAAAGCTAATGGGACATTTGGTTTTATAGCAAATAACACACTGCGACCAGCCAGGGATCGAATCCGAGTTATTTAACCAGCCTCCTGGGAATGTAGCTAAATTCTGGACACCTTAGTCTACTACGCCACCATGCACTACTAATGGCAGTGGCACTCACCTCGTCGTAGAAACACACAGTAGGTTGAGGGTCACTTGGCTGGGAGAGTGGAGGGGAGAGTGGAAACCGGAAGGTGATGTTGTTTATCTGTGGTGTGGGCGCCTGCCATATATCAGACACTGTGGGAAAGTACCTTATTGTAACTGGTTTTCTCGTAATACCATATTATAAGAATACTGTTAAAACAAAATCATAGAAAAACAGCAAATTTTATAAAGAAATTCTGAGTAAAAATATTAAATATGTTTCTGCTAAGAGCGAGAAAGGCATGTTGAGAGTTGCTAAATTTTACCCTCATGTCAGACATAATCTAAAGATGCCAGATTTTGAATTCCACGTTATAGTAAAAGAAACACGAATGTTATTACCAGTTTTTATATAACATTTTATACTAAATATGAAATATTCAAAAAGAAGAGTTAATAGTATCTAGGCAACACTTAATGGATTGATATATACTACATATGGAGTAAAAGACATTCTCTTGTCTTAAGGAATTTATAGGAACTCACCTTCATTGATCGAGTATAAGTCTGGGTTGAAGAAGAGAAGGTTATCGACCAGGTTGAAATTGAGGGCAAGGTAAAACTTCTTATCGACCTGTTCCTCGAAGACACTGGGCTCGAAGGAGTTCATTTCAACCATGGTAACCTCCTCCTCGGCAGTACCATCTGAGTTGAGGGGGTTCACCACCTGTGCACACAAAATTGGGAGGGTTTCACTATATGGTGGTGACAAAATTTAAGAGGCTCATCTCTTATAAACACCGAATTTGAAAATTCATATAGAATTTAGTCGGTCCACTATATGGAGAGATAATTTAGGAAGTTCACTACTAGAGAACCCAGTATACAGGGAGACTCCCTAGCTGGGATACAGAATTAAGAGAACTCATCAAATGCGATCAAAGAATTTGGGGGTTCACCTCATCATAAGAAAGAATTGAGTGGTTTATCACTTGTCCATCATGTTGCAGGTGTCAGCCTTGCATGATGTCGAGTATACGGTCCTTACAGGAAAGTTTATTTTGCTGATATAATCCTTATATGATTATCATTGTGTGGACGATGTCACAATCAGTTGTTTTTTTCCACACTGACTTGCTTCTTTCCCGTCTATTTTCATCTGCCGCGTTTTTTCAGTAATATGTAAGTGATATGCAAGATTACTTTAACATTTTTTTATGCCTAGCGTATCAATAGTTGCAATCCTATAAATTAGAAATGAATCTGTTTTAATTAAATGTAATTTGTGTAATGAAATGCATTGTAATATCTTTGTTAAGCTGTATTACACAGTGTTCTAGATGGGAAGGTTATGAGAGCAGCATATGAAGGCGAGAATCTCACCACTCCAGGTGGGTAGTTGGAGTCGTACTCCAGAGCGACGGTGGGTAGTTCCTCGGAGCGCCGTCGTAGCGTAGCACCGCCCCTTGCACACACTCATTCTGGCTGCAAGAGATGAGTTGATAGCTGTTAGTTTAATCAAGCCAAAACATGACACTGGTCTTCGTCATGAGATGAACCATGGAGTGGTGTCGGCACTGTGGTGAGGACGCTGCAAATATGGTGCTCTAACCAACTGTATTATTCTAAAACATTCACCTAGAGGAAACATAAAAAAAACTGGAAAACACTCTCTTAGATCCTGGGCACCAAAAAGCTGAACAAAACCTAGAGATATTGTCCTAACTATACCCAACGTACCACAACTCTAGCCTTTTGAAAGAGCCAATAAGATGAATGATTTCTTCTCAATCATAGGATCAAATTTAGCTAGTGAAATTCCAACCATCAATACTCGAGCGAGTGATTACTTAGAAGGAAACTTTCCAATATCTCTCTATCTTAGTCCAACCGAGACCACTGAAGTCACCCTGGTTATAAATTCACTAAAAAACAAATCAGGAAATTTTGCTCTTATTCCACACACACGACAAGGCTCTTGAAGCCGAGAGAAAGTGGACCTAGTAGCGGCTAATAAAGAAGCGGGTCCAGGAGCTGTAAATCGAGCCCTGCAGCCACGTATAGGTGAGAATATATAGGTGAGTACACACACACACACACAGTGAGCCCATGGTTTAACTGGAGGTGTAAAGAGGCCAAAGCCAAATGTGCTAAAGCATGGAAAAAGTATAGAAGTCAAAGGATTCAAGAAAATAAGGAGTTGAGCAGGAGAACCAGAAACGAATATGCAGGGATAAGGAGAGAGGCCCAGAGGCAATACGGGAACGACATATCATCAAAAGCCAAATCTCAACCAAAGTTGTTATACAGTCATATTAGGAGAAAAACAACAGTCATGGACCAGGTAATCAGGCAGAGGAAAGGAGGAGGAGAGGTCACAAAGAGTGACCAGGAAGTATGTGATGAACTTAACAAAAAATTTAGAGAAGTATTCACAATAGAGACAGAAATGCTTCCAGCAAACCATGGAGGTAGGGTGCACCAGCAGGTGCTGGACACAATACACGTAACCAAGGAGGAGGTGAAGAAACTGTTGGGTGAGCTAGATACCTCAAAGACGGTGGGCCCAGATAACATATCTCCTTGGATCCTGAAAGAAGGAGCAGAGGAACTGTGTGTGCCGCTAGCAACAATCTTTACTAAATCTATCGAAACTGGACAATTGCCTGAGGCGTGGAAGACAGCAAATGTAGTTCAGATTTTTAAGAAAGGAGAAGACAGGCAGCGTTAAACTACAAACTAGTATCACTGAGTTCTATAGTATGTAAAGTCATGGAAAAAATTATCAGGAGAAGAATGGTGGAGCACATTGAAAGGATTGGGCTCATGCATGACAATCAGCACGGCTTCAGAGATGGGAAATCATGTGTCACAAGTCTACTTGAGTTATACGATAAGGTAACAGACAGGAGAGAGAGGGATGGGTAAATTGCAACTTTTTGTACTGTAAGAAGGCTTTTGACACAGTACCACACAAGAGACTGGTGCGAAAATTAGAGGAGCAGGCAGGAATAGTAGGGAAAGTACTACAATGGATCAGGGAATACCTGACAGATAGGAAACAACAAATGTTGGTACGTGCTGAAGTGTCAGAGTGGGTGTATGTGTCGAGTGGGGTTCCACAAGGGTCAGTCCTGGGTCCGGTGCTGTTTCTTATATACGTGAAGGACATGATGGAAGGAATAGATTCAGAAGTGTCGCTGTTCGCTGATGTGAAACTGATGAGAATACAAGCGGGAGAGGATCAGCTATTATTACAAGGGGATCTGGACAGACTATAAGTCTTGTCCGACAAATGGCTCCTGGAGTTTAACCTCAGTAAGTGTAAAGTCATGAAGATTGGGGAAGGACAAATAAGACCGCAGACAGAGTACAGGTTAGGGGATCAAAAGGTGCAAACGTCACTTAAAGAAAAGATCTTGGGGTAAGCATTATAACGAACATGTCCCCTGAGGCACACTTCAATCAAATAACTGCTGCAGCATATGGGCGCTTGACAAACCTGAAAATAGCATATCGACATCTGAGTAATGAATCATTCACGACATTGTACATCGTGTACGTCAGACCTATACTGCAGTATGCAGCACCAGTATGGAACCCAGACTTAGTCAACACGTCAAGAAATTGGAGAAAGTGCAAAAGTTTGCAACAAGATTAGTCCCGAAACTGAAGGGTATGTCTTACGAGGTGAGATTAAGAGATGACACTAGAGAATAGGAGGGATAGGGAGGGACATGATAACGACGTATAAATTACTGAGAGGAATTGACAAGGTGGACAGGGCTCGAATGTTTCAGAGATGGGATACAGGAACAAGGGGCCACAATTGGAAGCTGAAAACCCAGATGAGTCATAGGGATGTTAGGAAGTATTTCTTAGCCTTAGAAGTACTGGAGGCAAATTCCATATATAGCTTTAAGAAGAGGTATGATAAAGCTCATGGAGCAGGGATAGAGTGATTTAGTATCAACCAGTGAAGAGTCGGGGCCAGGAGCTATGAATCGACCCCTACAACCACATATTGGTGAGTACATATACGTAGGTAAGTACACTATAGTTGCATTGAACATTCCACTAACAGCACTCTTATGGAATACATTTTACTCTTTAAATTTCACCAGGGATAATATTTCAGAATATTTCAGAAACATATATAAATTAAAAAAAAAGTATACTATATCTGCTCCCAACAATATATACCGGGTAATGTTTCAAGTTTTGATGTTAAGCCTATATATCATGTTTTTGCTAGTAAATTATTTTTGATATTGAGAATGGGGATGTTAACAGTACACATAAAAACAAATGAACTTATCACGTGCAGTCGATGAGGCCATTGAACCTGATCCAGTAGTTGTCGACCAGCTGGTCTGCCTCCAGCACCACGTCGAACCTCTCACCTGCAGAGAAACATTACCGAGTACATACCAATGGTAAAGTATACCGAGATGTATGTTAATAAAACACAACATCATGCGATTTCTGGTATTTTTTGACAAGTTGGATCATCCACTAGGGACATTGATCGTCCACATTAAATGTCACTAACTGATTATTGGAATAATATGACTTGTAGTTTCATGTTCTGCATATTTTCAGAACAACCTTTTATGTGGAACAATGTCATGTGGAACACTGTCATGTGGAACAATGTCATGTGGAACAATGTCATGTGGAACAATGTCATGTGGAACAATGTCATGTGGAACAATGTCATGTGGAACAATGTCATGTGGAACAATGTCATGTGGAGCAATGTCATGTGGAACAATGTCTTGTGGAACAATGTCATGTGGAGCAATGTCATATGGAATAATGTCATGTGGAACAATGTCTTGTGGAACAATGTCATGTGGAGCAATGTCATATGGAATAATGTCATGTGGAACATGGAAGGTTAATGTCGAAAGTCTTTCTGAAGATTAAATCTCTTACCTCTGCAGACTGCTTCATACTTCAGACCTCCAGTCTGAAGTGTTCCTATTATATAATCCGTTGCTTCTCCTCTGTCCCCTATTTCCAACTCCTCAAAATCCCGCTGGTTTTTGAAGAGCAGTGCCACTCCTCCACTCCCCAGTTCTTTCTGTCTTTCTTCAAGATTTGATATCCAGTTGGAAAGATGGCATTTGTTATCATTCCTGAGAGCCTGGTTTCTGTGAGGGCTATGATGTCTGGTGACTCCTGTGTGATTCTGTCGTGCCACTCCTCCACTTGTTCGTTATACCATCAGTGTTGGTGTACCATACGTTCAGCTTCCTCTCCAGCACTGTATTCTGGTAGGGTGCTATGGGATTCTGCTGCGTATTGTGTGTATGTGTGTGTGAAAGGAAGAAATAAACCCTCATGAAAACGATAACTCAAATTCCTCTGATCAAGAGAGGTACAACATCAAGCGTGTATCCTTAGTGGGTAAACTTACCAGAGTGCAGGACGATGGAATCAGCAACGTATGGTTCACTGGGATTCCCATCTGTGCTGATGATAGTTAGTTGGTGGTTGTCGACGGAGACAATCGTGGGGCAGTTGAGTCCCCCGGCGTTGATGAGACGTAGACGGTGACGCAGTCCAGGTGTCACCTTCACCACCTCCACTGGCGTAGACGCATCTTTCTTATCCTCGTATTGGAGAAACAGTTATCCTAAGTTATCTCATAAGCCTTCAGCGTAAACAAAAAAAAATTAGTTTATCATAAGTAAATTAATGAAGAGTAGAATTCCAATAAGCCAAGTTAATTGCTACTAATGTGAGTATTTTAAACATGATTCATGAGCATTGATGACAAATAAACAAGGTTCGTACGTTCGATTTTGCTGAGGACTAACCAAATAATACAAACCACAAACAACACCGAGGGTTCATGTGAGACAAAAACTTCAGAATAATTCATTGAAGTAGTTCTAGTTATAAATAACTCTCAATATAGAGTTGTATTGTTCCTAAATCATTTTTTATGAATTTCGTGTAAAACTTTCTTCAGATATTTGACATACAGTGAGATGCATTAATTAATGAAACTTGACCTTAATATTTGTCAACTATAATCCTAATATTGCTTATAAAATTTCAATAACTTCTCTGAGGCTGAGCCCCACAATTTGCACCAGAGGTAGACCCCATCCTAGATACGTATGTATGTATATATATATTTATTATTTTTTTTATCAACACATCGGCCGTTTCCCACCAAGGCAGGGTGGCCCGAAAAAGAAAAACTTTCACCATCATTCACTCCATCACTGTCTTGCCAGAGGCGTGCTTACACTACAGTTATAATACTGTAACAATAGCTCCCTCCTTCATATATATATATATATATATATATATATATATATATATATATATATATATATATATATATATATATATATATATATATATATATATATATATATATATGTAACGAATGTTTCTCTCTTTAAATGTAGTAATGTATACGGGATAGGGTTACTAGCCCCTTGCCAGGAGCAAGGGGCTAGTAACACAAATCTATAACTCGTGTTGACTGTATTCCTGGTGAACTACATGACACCTCTTCGAAAATGGAGTGAGAAATGCCGCTAACATGACAGAGTATTAAACAAGAGGTGTCTGTGATGCGTTTCCAGACTTTCCTTACCCTGTAATCCAGATTTCAGTGTCGGGTGCCTGGTCAAACAGGCTGTTCCTGAAGGCATAC
Organism: Cherax destructor; assembly: GCA_009830355.1. Taxonomy (NCBI): domain Eukaryota; kingdom Metazoa; phylum Arthropoda; class Malacostraca; order Decapoda; family Parastacidae; genus Cherax; species Cherax destructor. The sequence goes on from WNWK01000024.1 coordinate 675,747, forward strand.
ATAGCCCACTACACATTAACTTTAAGGTGAGTCATTAAAGTTCAATCCCTCTAGGATGTATTAAGCAATTTTTTTTTTTTTGTATGGGGGTAGTGGGAAGGCAGAGTACCCTCAACAGCCGAACTGCCCTAGTACATTCTTTTGATAAATATTTTAATTTTCGCTGAGATACTGCAATAATGAATTTACACTTGTTTGGGATCAAAAAGACTTCAAGTTTTGCATAAGAAGAGCATCATCACTACGACCGGCCAAGAACACATACCTCTGCGTCGTATATCCTGCCCTTGCCGTTGACGAGGATGTTGCTAGCGAAGTCGTCATCGGTGTAAAGATAGCGGCTAAAAAACTTGTCGGCGGTGGAGACGTGGAACCAGTCGGTCATCATGATGACGTGTTCGGGCAGGTCCACGTCGTAGGACCAAGCCATGGGGTCCTCTACTTCCCTCACGACGAATGCACCAAACACACCACTCCCTCGGTGAAGACCTGATTGACATACCGGGAATTGAAGACCAGACGATTGATATTTTGTGTGGCTCTTACTCCTCTGTTGACCAATGTAACACTGTGTGGGGTGAATCTGCTACGGGATTTGTCCATATGAAATTCATTTGTTGTGTCAGTTCGAAATTAGGGACTCGGGGGATATTTTAACCTTTCAACGTACACCGAGACACTTGTCTTTAACGACCATCCAAAAAGAAGTTTCTCATACCATTTCCTTCTCGGTTTACGTCTTAATGCTGGTTAAGGGCTCTTGAGAAAAGACACTGTAGCTACCATTACCTCTTTAATTAAACCTGACTACCCCCCAGAGGACTACCTGTTGATGACTATTACTACCTGTGTGCATGAACTTCTTCCTTCTGGTGACTATTACTACACGTGAGCACATCTACCAGCAATACCTATATCTTTTACAGGTAACAGGTAACTTCCATTTTTGCCATAGGCTTGTCATAGGGATAAGTTCAAAGACATTTATTTTCATGTGATCAAGTTGATAGGCAAATGCAAAACAACTTTAAACTCATTTCTTAGGGATAAGAGACTTAACAGTGAACCAAAGTTCAGCATCTATCGTCTAGTATTCAGTTCATCCAAATTATTATATGAATGGTGTTCTGAACTACGTTGTATACTGAAAATTAAGAGTAGATATGTTTTTATTACTAAGTTAACTGGCTTAACTTTCATCCATACTGAAAGCTTCCTTGTCTGTTCCCACTATTTATTGCTGATTATATGAAATTAAAGAATTAAAAGGCACAATACCGTGACTGGAACAATACACAAATAACCACCACCTAGAATTAAACTTATGACGACGTTTCGGTCCAACTTGGACCATAGACTAGTGGCTAGTTAATGGTCCAACTTGGACCATAAACAAGTGACTAATTAATGGTCCGAGATGGAACGGAACATCATTATAAGTGTCATTCTCCTATTTGCGGATTTGTTTGTGTATAACATGAAATTTCTGGACTATCCACAACCTAAAAACGCAGAAGTATTAGAATTAATGACATGAGGTGAGCACAGAGTAGACATATGGTGAGGTTAACGTTGTCTGAAGAGTCACTGAAAATTTACTCTAACACGGAAATTATTTTGGGTAGCTAACAACAAATAACTCAATGTCACTTAATTATGTTGGTAGTAACTAAAGAGCTGGTCCTTCAAAATTGAACAAATCACAGCCAATGCAAATCATTTAATATTCGAGAGGAGTGAGAGTTGGAGGGGATGTGCTCTATCATATTTTTTTTAAATCTATTGACTATGTGAGAGCATTTCACCACTGAAGAATAATTTATATAATCCTACAAGAATCACGCACCCAGCAGAGCTAGGTGTTGTACCGTGATCCGAGGATATTTGATTATGTGGGTGCTTCAGAGTCCTGTGGGTTAGAGCTTCATGGAATTTACGCTCACCATGAGACGAGCTAAAACAACATGGGTTCGAATCCTCGGCTAGTCCCAGTGTTGTTATTGATTAAATACCACTTGCTCGTGGTTACAATAATACTCGTATATACATCGAGAAATACATACCTCTAAGTATACTGTACAAACTCTTATTAATATTTAGAATTCACATTAATAATGTAGTGCTTAACTGTTCACTTTTGATCAAGGGTGAGTTTTTTCATTTATTATATTAAATAAGACACTAGATTCACCACGATACCCTCTAGTGGTTGGTTATCAACATACCCGAGTGAGAGTGCCACCAAAGAGTGCCAGTATTTGTAGTCACGAAGTTATAGCGGAACGAGCCGCCTAAGATGGGGCACTGTGTGAGGAAGGGGACTCCGTCATAGTACTGGAAATCTTTCATGTGGTGGCCGTGAAAGTGGATGGTCTCGGTGTCCGACAGCATCCAGTTGTACACATCCACCACCACCCTGTCTCCCTCGCACACCTGGCCAGGAAGGAACAGCTGTTATAATGCTTATATAACATATATAATATATCGGAACCACTAAACCACAAAGGGTCGTAAGGTTTACCTAACCAGAATCCTGGGCACATAGATGATGGCCCCGGACCGGGACCTGATCACAAACTTGTATGAGGAACTCTGATCCGACAAGCAGCCTGTGTCTAAAACTATTTTTTTTAGTAGCCAGTTAGTCCCAGTTAGTGGCCACCACTAACCTACCCAAGATAATAGTGAAGGGAACTTTGTGAAACTATGCTGCAGTGGACTAAGACGACCGGCTGGTAATCCCAGATGGTGGACTCGAATCCTGACTGATCTGTTACTTTATTAACTACTGGAATTTGAGAAAAATTACTTATAGTATTGCTGAAAATGATATAAAAGACCGACAAGTTGAAAATTAAAACATATGTGCAACAGTTGGATATCTTTATTGATGAAACGTTTCGCTTGCACAGTAGACTTCTTCAGTCAAATACAAAAGAAGCAGTGGAGATGAAATTAAGATGATGTAATCAGTCCATCAACCTTGGCGAAATAGTATTTGAGGTAGTCAGTCCCTCAGCCTGGAGGAGAGTTCAGCTCCATGATCTAGAACGATATAAAGCTGAAGCATGAGAACAGAGTCTTAAACCGTCGAAGGTGAGGTGGAAGATCTCGAAGAAAGTACTGTCAGACACTGTAGCAAAACTGGTATCTTGGTACAGAGGATATCTTTCATTCTTCATTGCGTATCTACTAGTTGTGAGTAAGAAGGGTTCGATTCCAGATGGATCTGCCTTCTTACTTCCAGTAATGGATCCCGTCATTTACAACGTCTTCGAGATCTTCTACCTCACCTTCGACAGTATTTGAGACTCCATTCTTACGCTTCAGCTTCATATCGTTCCAGACCATGGAACTGAACTCTTCTCCAGGCTGAGGGACTGACCACCTCAAATACTTTTTCGTCTCTACTGCTCCCTTTGTATTTGACTTGAGAAGCCTACTGTGTATGCGAAACGTTTCATCAATAGATACCCAACTGTTGCACGCTGCAACGTTTAAAACCATTGTTTTACACCTATTTAATAGTGTAGATACCAACATATACTGGCATATCTTTTTTGCCTCCATGGATAAGGTTCTTTGTCTCTCACAGATGCCTCAGTGCACCACCCACTCTCTTCCCCGTTCATAAAAACTCTGTATTACGGAATTTTCATGGTGCTGAAGGCGTTGTCACCCAAGATACAGGAATCTCCCTCCCTTTCTATGGATCTAGCCTGATAACTTTCGAATCCCCAGAGCTGCAAGACTCCTTTGGGCTTAGCACTTCTCAGTAAATAATAATAGTAATATAAGAATAGGGTGTGTAAAAGAAGAAAATTGGAAGTGAATATAGGAAAGAGTAAGGTGATGAGGATAACAAAAAGATTAGGTGACGAAAGATTGGATATCAGATTGGAGGGAGAGAGTATGGAGGAGGTGAATGTATTCAGATATTTGGGAGTGGACATGTCAGCAGATGGGTCTATGAAGGATGAGGTGAATCATAGAATTGATGAGGGGAAAAGGGTGAGTGGAGCACTTCAGAGTCTGTGGAGACAAAGAACCTTGTCCATGGAAGTAAAGAGGGGAATGTATGAGAGTATAGTTATACCAACACTCTTATATGGGTGTGAAGCATGGGTGATGAATGTTGCAACGAGGAGAAGGCTGGAGGCAGTGGAGATGTCATGTCTGAGGTCAATGTGTGGTGTGAATATAATGCAGAGAATTCGGAGTTTGGAAATTAGGAGGAGGTGCGGGATTACCAAAACTATTATCCAGAGAGCTGAGGAGGGGTTGTTGAGGTGGTTCGGACATGTAGAGAGAATGGAACGAGAGAGAATGACTTCGAGAGTGTATAAATCTGTAGTGGAGGGAAGGCGGGGTAGGGGTCGGCCTAGGAAAGGTTGGAGGGAGGGGTAAAGGAGGTTTTGTGTGCGAGGGGCTTGGACTTCCAGCAAGCATGTGTGAGCGTATTTGATAGGAGTGAATGGAGACAAATGGTTTTTAATACTTGACGTGCTGTTGGAGTGTGAGCAAAGTAACATTTATGAAGGGATTCAGGGAAACCGGCAGGCCGGACTTGAGTCCTGGAGATGGGAAGTACAGTGTCTGCACTCTGAAGGAGGGGTGTTAATGTTGCAGTTTTATAACTGTAGTGTAAAGCACCCCTCTGGCAAGACAGTGATGGAGTGAATGATGATGAAAGTTTTTCTTTTTCGGGCCACCCTGCCTTGGTGGGAATCGGCCGATGTGTTAATAAATAAAAAAAAGAATAAGAATAATTATAACAGTAGTTTTTACAATAAATTAGAGTGATTCATCGGTTTCTAACTGCAAGGAAATTTAGGTAATTCATATTTGTGTTTAGATATTATAATCAATTTAGTTCCACTAAAAGCACTAAACCCGGTGGAATTATGCAGCATCTGAGGGATGGGAGGCAATCAGGTTTGATCCAGGGAAGAGGAGACCAAATCCAATTTCTTGGATCAAGCTCCCTCACAGGAGTCAAGGAACTCCCCATGAAGACGTAAACATAAGTGGGACTGAGGAAACGACTCAGTCTGGAGAGTGGCACAGTCTTGGTCTGGGATGCTGGTGGTTTGGATCTCCGGGCATCTCATAATAATAATATATCTTTATTTCTACAAGTACATGTACAAGGTATACCGGCCTAGCTGACATCAATGGCATACTACTAGATAGGATGCCACTTGTTATACAGAGCATTTCGGGCAAATTTGGTAAATTTTGTCCCAGGATGCGACCCACACCAGTCGACTAACACCCAGGTACCCATTTTACTGATGGGTGAACATAGACAACCGGTGTAAGGAAACACACCCAATGTTTTCACCCCTTTGCCGGAAATCGAACCCGAACCCCTCACCGTGTGAAGCGAGAGCTTTTCCCACCAGGCCACCAGTCACCTCATGGGAGGTGATTTAATGCTACTGAGAGAATGTATAATAAAAATCCGATAAGATCGGTTTAGTATGTTTAAACACTGTCATAAAATGTTTTTGTGGTATCTGTATTGAGCTCACATGTATGCTTGGTCCCGGGAGCTGGCGGTTGATCGTAATAAGAGGCCTGGCCTCGCCGTCAGCGGCTATGCACTCAGGACGGAAGCAGTCGGTCGCATTGAACGGGCAGTTGAAGCAAGCACGACTCATTGTGTGGTACTCCTGAAGGTTGAAGGTGTACTGGCAAGTGCGGGTGTCCCCGGCCTCACAGGTCCTCTCACACTCGTGAGCGGCATCTGCAAACATTGTTTACCATTGTCAAGGTGTATTATGAAGTTATTGGACCTTATTTTATATTCCCAAACTGCAAATAAATCCATAACAGCAAAGAAGTAGACTGAATAACATGGAGCATTAATGAAACTCACAGTAATCATTAACAAACATTGACAGTGTTCCGTTTATTATGACGGAGAATTATAAGTTTGATAAGAGGGACAAATTAATTTCGGGAGAATCTGATATGGAAAAAATACATAACCAATGCTCAAAAGTGTTGCTAAATCATATACAGAAGAATTTTTTTTACTTATTCCACATAAAACTGATATATGTTATGATAGATACTTCTTGCAAATTGTCAACTGTTTTGTTTTATTGATTCTTCATAAGTCTTGCAGACTTAACTCATAATAAAAAAAACATTGTCTCAAAATACAGTATACTTTGCTAAACAATCGTTGTATAAACTATTGAAAATGCATAAAAGTCAGTGGTGACTTGTACTTAGATCAATGGGGACGTGTCTAGTGTACTCTCTGTGGACTGAACCAAGATGCCCTCCATTGAGCAACTTTACCAGCAGCTTAAGGAGGAATTGAGGGTAGCGAAGCTCGAGATACGACGATTGACTGAGGAAAACAAGAGGATTCGTAGTAGTCCTCCTGTTGTGAGTCCTCAGGTCAAGAAGGGAACCTGGGCAGTGACCGGACAGAATGGATTGAAGTTGAAGATCAAGAAGACGAATGGAGAGGTAGAAACGATGAAGAAGAAAGAGACTGCTGTGGAAACATCGAACTCCTTTTCTGTGCTACCAGACGAATGTGAATCGACTACTGGGAACGTCACAATGAAGAACAACTAGGAAAGTAAGAATATTGTGCTTGTTGGGGACAGTCAGTTTAGGTACATGGATAGGGCCTTCTGCTTGAATGATAGAAGTAGGAGACAGAGGGTTTGCTTTCCTGGGGCTAGGATGGAGGATATTGTTAGCCGGCTTGACAACATCATGAATGGTAATGGGATCAATCCTATTATCTGCCTCAGTGCTGGAGGCAATGATGTAAGCAAACGTAGAAGTGAGGATTTAGGCAGCAATAGACATTATTAGGAAGAAGGGAGGGAGCCCTGTTATATGTGGCATTTTGCCAAGAAGGGGTGTTGGAAATGAATGGCTGTCCAGAGCGATTGGTATAAATTGCTGGCTGGACAAACACTGTAAAGATAATGCAGTACCATTCATTGACAACTGACATGTATGCCAGGGATGGGGTTCACTTATCCAGGGCATGTGTGGGTTTTCTCGCTAGCTCAGTTGAGGATGTTGTTAGGAGACTACTATGGGAGGAAATTATTAAGACTGTCTATCCACCACCATCAAGGACATTACCAGTAATAGACAGGACAAGCTTCAGTCCACTGCAGGGGTATACACAATCCCTTGTAATGACTGCAGCAAATTATACGTCGGTGAAACATCCAGAGACCTCCAAACACGTATTTCAGAACACCAGTACGCAGGCAGATCTGACGACTCAAGGAATGCCTGTGTTCAACACCGAAATTCACACAGCCATTTAATCAACTACAGAAACGCAAGACTTATCGCCAGAGAAGACAACACTCAATACCGAAGAATCCTGGAATCATCACTTATATGTATATCCAACAACTTCAACCAGAACAACGGCTTCTATAACATAGCTGAACCCCTTGTCAAGAAACTTCTTCATCGCTATCCCACATAAGAACTTAAGAATGGAACACTGCAGAAGGTCTACTCATATACTTATCCAATCTCTTTTTAAAGTTACCCAAGGTTCTAGACTCTATCACCCTACTTTGAAGACTGTCACATGCAGCATTCTCCACCTGACCCAGCATTCTTCACCTGACTAAATCCTATAAATACTCATGTATCTTTTGTCCAGGTAGATCTGTTTGTGACTTGTTAAGTAAAAGGACATAAATGCAACTAATGTGACATTTTATTGTGGCAACGTTTCGCTCTCCAGAAGCTTTGTCAAGCCGTTACAAACAATTGTTTGTGACTTGATAAAGCCCACTGAGTGGGCGATACGTTGTCAATAAAGGATCACATTATACTGCTTAAGTGTTTATATTTCCATTGTGTCGGTATTTTATACTTATTTATTTTCATATAAACAAAGTCTTGAGGATATCTCTCCAAGAGAGAACACGCAGTGATGGATTCAAATTGGACAAGTTTAGATTTAGAAAGAATATAGGAAAGTATTGATTTGGAAATAGGGTAGTTGATGAGTGGAACAGTCTGCCTAGTAGGGTTATTGAAGCTGAAACCTTGGGTAGTTTCAAATTTAGGTTGGATTTGAGTGAGACTTGCACATGAGTAAATTGAATTATCAAAGCTTATTGGTTGAGTAGCATTGAAAATTGGGTTGAGCAAGTATTCTTTTAGTGGGATGGATTATGAAGGATCTGCTTAGTATGGGCCAACAGGCCTGCTGCAGTGTCCCTCCTTTATGAGGGCCCACAAGGAAGGTTGTAGTAATAGCTTTAAGCATAAATAGGGCATTTTATGCTATACGTTGATGGAAATGGAATGACATAAGATGCATTTTCTGGTAATGACATTTTGGATTCATGAACACGACAATGTCGAGTCAAGTTAATATCAGCATTCAAGATATTTTTACTCACTGTATACAAGCTACTGTGAATGTCATTATCATGCCTAACTGTAACATGTTTAATGAACGTTCTTCTATCCAACTTGAACAATTGAGAGTTTTCACACAGATATTCACATACACCAATTTTCATTCAGTTAAAAACTACTTTCTCAGAGGAATTCATCAATGTCACTTGAAGATGCTACTGTGAATTGAACTTATGAACTTACAATGTATTTTTAATGTACAGTGGGATATTTTATTAGTCAAGAAATATACTGTTACCTAATACAGACCAAAGACAGATTCAACACTGAAATTTAAATTCATATTTGATGTTTGTAAATGTACATTTGATTCTGATTCATTGATTCTGCAATACTCACGAGTAAGGGCTGCCACCAGGACCACACCAATAACAGAAGCCAGTGTCTTCATGGCTTTCTTGGAAATCTTCTCGGTCGCTTCAACACAAAAGATTTCAGTTGAAATATAATTAATTTTGCAATATTAACGTATTTTAGATAGCTAATTTAATAAGTTAATAGGAATAGGTCAAATAAACAAAGCTATGAGAGAAGTGCCAGTGGAATCTTGCATACACTGACACAGAGGTCCCGTCTGGCTGTAAGCCATCAATCAATACGTCAGGTATATATACACTTGCCAGTGCGCCGTCAAGACAGTCTTATCAGGCCCTGGTAAACAGTCAGTTCAATGCATTTATAATTATGTATTCCAACTGATAAACCCCACTGTGTGGGAGGGTAACATAGTAATAAAGATATCTCCTGTTGGAAAAAAATAGAAAATAAGGTACTCACAGTATGGGCTTACGTTTTTTAATAAAAAAAAAGTGTCACATGCATATAATGTCGTTTACTCCGCTTTGTTAATATCTACATAACATTGCAGTTCCAACCCGGTAGTTTGTCTAAACTCTAAAATCCCTCCCAGTATAAAAATGAGGCAGCGACATAGGATCGCCTATTCAGAATATGGCCAATTCTAATAGTCCTTAACTTGACTGAGCGAAGCCCACGTTATTATAAGCATCACGTAAAGAAAAAACCCTTCCTTAACGTTAAGTGGTGGTGTTCCGTTTACCTTGGCATGCAGTATCGAGAACACAGAACAGCGTATGTCAGCACTTTCCTATGCACAAGAAACGTGGTCTCAGAGTGCTCTTTATCGTGCGTCTTCGCTCTCCCTTCTTGAGTGGCAACTCTTTCGGCTAGAAACAAATGTATTTTATCATAGTTTTCGTAAACCTCTGCACTTTATCCAGTTTCTTAATAGTTTTATCCGGTGTACGTTGCACACTTGAAGATAGGCCTGATATCTTTATTTTAAAGGGTTCGTTGATATTCTTAGATTCGCCAAACTAGCATTTGCTGCAGGGGATTTCTGTCTATTTGCTCCTCAGACGATATGCTCGGCACCATAATTACCCCTAGATCTTTTTCCTTAAGTGACCCCATCACCAATTTTCATAGCCTTTCTTTTGTTAGGGTTGAATTCCTCTAGCCAGTTTGACCAGTCCTTCAGTTTATCCACGTTCATTCGTAGCCTTTCCTTCTTCTCATCAGTTTTTTTTCTCATTAATTTCAAATTACTTACTAACAGGGAGGATATAACTGATTCCATTCATTTGATTTTATTCACACATACTAGAAACAGTATAGGTCCTAATGCTGATCCTTGCAGAATCACACTTGTATACTTGCCTATGAATTATATTTCAAGAATTTAAGTAAACTTGGTCATTAATATATGTCGTTCTTTTCAACTAACGACTAATTATCTCTCGTCATAACTCTTAACAACAGACGACATGTATGAAATGTGTCGATGAATTTTAGAGGAATAAAAGTCACTGTTGGACATATCTTGGACATATCACTCGGTGTTAAAGATGGGAATATTTCCATTGTCATCTAAATTTGCTGTGATCTATATTAGGTCAATGATTTGAAGCGAATTATGGATATTGTTTATGAAATGAGAAAATCCACTGAATAATTTTGCTAATTTTGTGGGAAAAAAAATTGTGTAAAATGATAGTGAATTCGTCACGATAATAACAGGTTGATACGACAATGATGGTGTCAAGTTGATAATGATCTCAGAAACTACTTATGTTTAAAAATGTTTAAAATTATTGTTTAAAACGTTTAAAATGCTTACATGTTAAATGTATAAAATGATTATGTTTAAAGCGATTACGATTAAAACCCTTCTGTTGCTAGGTGAATGAGACAATCAACCAAATCAACGGCAGTTTGATGCAGTGAGATATAAGTAAGTATCGTGCAGTTTGATGCAGTGAGGTATAAGTAAGTATCGTGCAGCTTGATGCAGTGAGGTATAAGTAAGTATCGTGCAGTTTGATGCAGTGAGGTATAAGTAAGTATCGTGCAGTTTGATGCAGTGAGGTATAAGTAAGTATCGTGCAGCTTGATGCAGTGAGGTATAAGTAAGTATCGTGCAGCTTGATGCAGTGAGGTATAAGTAAGTATCGTGCAGCTTGATGCAGTGAGGTATAAGTAAGTATCGTGCAGCTTGATGCAGTGAGGTATAAGTAAGTATCGTGCAGCTTGTGAGGTGTGTGTGGCGAGGTCTGACGCTGGTGAGAGCGCTACCACCTGTTAATATATAAATGAGACATTGAACTTAATGCCACCTGTGAGTTCCCCTAGTCTAGACACGTGGTGGAAGTGGGTGAGGGAGACGTGTTGCTTGCCCATGAATTGCTTGTGTTGGAGGGCCAGATATGTTCCGCTTGTTGGCTGGTAGGAGATGAGTGTGTGTGGTAGGTTCATCGAAGACTGGGGTGTGTTTCATTAATTTGTAGGTGGCTGGGGGAAGAGAAAGTTTGTAAAAGACTGGTAATTTTTGTGGGTTTTTAAATCGGGTATTTTTGGTGATTTGAACAAGAATTTGACATTTTTTTGAGGTGTTATAGTGAATATTCCTATGTAGGTGTTATAGTGTATATTTCTATGTAGGTGTTATAGTGTATATTTCCATGTAGGTGTTGTATATTTCCATGTAGGTGTTGTATATTTCCATGTAGGTGTTTTAGTGTATATTTCCATGTAGGTGTTTTAGTGTATATTAATTCCATGTAGGTGTTATAGTGTATATTTCCATGTAGGTGTTATAGTGTACATGTGACTGCTCCATGTGAACTAGATTCTCATATTATATTTATTAAATATTCATGTTTATTTATCCCTGTTATCCTGAAATAATCGAAGCTGGAATATTTCTAGCAAAGGAATAAATAAATACTTATTATGTATTAGTAGTGTCTGTTGAATATCTTTTATATGCAAAGTTTGTAAATATTACATCAGATGTTGCGTAGGTAGATAGGATATGACCAAAAGAAGCGGACACGACGTATTCAGGGGTCCAACTTCCATCTACCCTCCACAAAATCGTGTAAGCACATTTTACTGTCTTAACTTTCGGCTTTTTCACCTTAATCATGATTCTTATAACCCACGGAACGGGTGGGGTTTCAACCCATGGCAAGTGTTATTACGGTCTCGTGAGTGCCTATTACATCTCGTTAATGATTTAATGTTTACTTGATGAGATTTACTTAAGCTTAGCGTGTGCTATTTATTAGGTTAGCTAAGGTCTTAGTCATATGATGACCCGCAACTGGAGCTTTTGGTCATCTGACGGTGGCCTTTTCCTGGCTTACCGGTCAACCCCATTATACATATATAAGGGTAATTAAAATTACTAATTAATATTACTCATGTATGCCTGTTAAGAACATAAGAAAGAAGGAACACTACAGCAGGAATACTGGCCCATGCAAGGCAGGTCCAAGTCACCTCCCGGCTTAAACCAATGAACCATCTAGTCAGGTGAGGTCACATTCACTTGAGGGAGCACGGCATCAGATCTATTAGCACAAGCTAGTCAGGTCCAACCCACACCCACCCACACCCACTCATGTATTTATCTAACCTATTTTTAAAACTACACAACGTCTTAGCATCTATGACGGTACTCAGGAGTTTGTTCCACTCATCCACAACTCTATTACCAAACCAGTGCTTTCCTATATCCAACCTGAATGAGAATTTTTCCAACTTAAAACCATTGCTGCGAGTCCTGTCTTGGCCAGATATTTTTAGCACACTATTTATATTCCCTTTATTTATTCCTGTTTTCCATTTATACACCTCAATCATACCCCCCCTAATTCTACGCCTTTCTAGAGAGTGCAGATTCAGGGCCCTCAGTCTATCCTCATAGGGAAGATTTCTGATACATGGGATCAACTTTGTCATCCTCCTTTGTACGTTTTCCATTGTATTTATATCCATTCTGTAATACGATGACCAGAACTGTGCAGCATAATCTAAATGAGGCCTAACCAAAGATATATAGAGTTGAGAAACAACCAGAGGACTCCTATTATTTATGCTTCTTAATATGAAGCCAAGGATTATGTTAGCTTTATTGCGAACACTTATGCACTGTTGTCTTGGCTTCAGAACTCCAAATCCTTTTCGCAATCAGATATGTGGCATAGGTTTTTTCTTATCCAATGTTTAGAACTTTGCATTTGTCTATGTTAAACTACATCTGCCACTTCTCTGACCACTTCATCAGTCTATTCAAATCTTCATGGAGTGTTCTAATGTCCTCATTAGAATGAATTAGACGACTTATTTTGGTGTCATCAACAAACTTGCTTATGTAGCTATTTATTCCCTCATCAATGTCATTTATATAAATTGTGAACGACAAAGGGCCCAACACTGACCCCTGTGGAACACCGCTTGGGACGCGCCCCCACTCTGATTTCTCTCTATTGATGAAAACTCTCTGCTGCCTATCTGTCAACCACGCCTCTACCCAGGAAAAAAATTATCTTATTCCGTGTACCTTAATTTTCCTCTATCAAAAGCCTTACTGAAGTCCATATACATAATATCATATTCATTACCATGATCTACCTCCTCAAATACCTTGGTGAAAAAAGTTTGTAAATTTCTATGGCAGGAACGGGGCGTTCCTGCTGAGATTCATTAATCAATTTATGCCTTTCAAGATAGCTACGAATTGCCTCGGGAATTATTGATTCCATAGATTTTCCCACTATGGAATCAATAATTGCCGAGGATAGCGTTCACCTACCTGGAGTATACCTAGAGAGGGTTTTGGGGGTCAGCACTCCCGCGGCCAGGTCTGAGACCAGGCCTCGTGGTGGATCAGGGTCTGATCAACCAGGTTGTTACTGTTAGCAGCACGCAAACCGACGTACGAACAACAGCCCGACTGGTCAGGTACTGACTTTAGGTGCCTGTCCAGTGCCTTCTTGAAGACAGCCAGGGGTCTATTGGCGATGCCCCTTATGCATGCTGGAAAGCAGTTGAACAGTCTTGGGCCCCTAACACTTATTGTGTTGTCTCTCTGTACTCGTGGCGCCCCTGCTTTTCATTCGGGAAATGTTGCATCTCCTGCCGAGTGTTTTGTTTTCATAGGGAGTGATTTTCATGTGCAAGTTTTGTGCCAGTCCCTCTAGGATTTTCCAAGTGTATATTATCGTATATCTTTCTCGCCTGCGTTCCAGGGAATACAAATCAAGGGACTTCAACCGTTCCCAGTAATTTAGGTGCTTTATTGTACTTATGTGTGCCGTAAAAGTTATTTGTACACTCTCCAGGTCAGCAATTTCGCCTGCCTTGAAGGGAGCAGTTAGTGTGCAACAATATTCTATCCTAGAGATAACAAGCTATTTGAAGAGAATCATCATGGGCTTGTCGTCCCTAGTTTTGAAGGTTCTCATTATCCATCCTATCATTTTTCTAGCTGATGCAGTAGATACATTGTTGTGGTCTTTGAAGGTGAGATCCTCTGAAATTATCACTCCCAGGTCTTTCACATTACTTTTTCGCTCTATTGTATAGTTAGAATTTGTTGTATTCCCTGATACAGTTTTAATTCCTCAAGTTTTCCATATCTGAGAAGTTTATTTTTTTCTTCGTTGAACTTCATATTGTTTCGAGTGGCCCATTTGAAGATTTGGTTGATGTCCGCTTGGAGTCTTGCGGTGTCTTCGATGGATGACACCGTCATGCAAATTCGGGTGTCATCCGCAAGGGAAGACACGGTGCTGTGGCTTTCATCTTTGTATATATCAGATAAGAGGACGAGGAACAGGATGGGAGCGAGTACTGTGCCTTGTGGAACAGAGTTTTTCATTGTAGCCGCCTCAGACTTTACTCTGTTTACTATCACTCTTTGTGTTCTATTAGATCCATCTACCAATTTTTCCCGTTATTCCTTCATCACGTATTTTGAGTGCTGTTACACAGTGGTGGCACTTGTCGAAGGCTTTTTGCAAAGTCTGTGTATACTACATCGGCATTTTGTTTATCGTCTATCGCATCCAGGACCTTGTCATAGTAGTCCAGTACCTGGGACAGGCAGGAGCCACCTGCTCTACTTTCACAATTTTGCCACTTTTTTTCCTTCATTATTGTCACTTCTAGTAAACAATTTAATGGAAACTCTGTGACTCTAATATTCACGTACATCGACTTTTTAGACAACAAGCTGCCACCCACAGCCATCTAACAGTTTTCCTTTTTCAAAAAAAAAAAAATTTAGGTAAAAAGATTTTTCTTTTCCAAAAAATGTTGTTTCTTTTTAAGATTATATGTTAAAATACAAATAAGAAAGTGCTTTAAAGTGTTTGTGTAGTGTGTAACGTATTTAAATTCACATTAAAATCTGTACTGCCTTAGGCGGAGTTGGTAAAAAGTAAACAAATAGTACGTAATTAATGGCGTAAAATCGTACTTCTATTTTGGAAGACCGAGACAAGACCAGCATCGTCTACACATATATAATTTCCTTTCATAAGATTTTTTTTTATTTTATGTGAAAAAGGTTCCTTTCTTATAGGAGTTCCATTCACCTTGATGCCTTTGATCCTCAGTACTGGAGCTACCCTCCATTTTCTTGGATCGAATCTGATCTGAGTCCCATTCACCCAGACGCTATATTAATCCCTATGGGTTTAGCGCTCCTCTAGGAATGTGATACTAATCTCTGTCATCTTGTAAAAATATTTGTTAAGCATCAGACGTCCACCAGCTGCGTGTAGGACGTCTGAATAATAATAAAGGAGGCGTGTTTAGGTCTTTGATTCCTTCCTTCAGTTCCTGTGATAAGATCCTCTTAAATTCAACTATAACTCAAAACTCATCTAATGACTTCGAAGATGTCTGTGAGGAACGTAGCTTCTCTCTGAAGGAGGTAAATGCACACATCTATTTTATTGTGATTCAGTAATAAATGCAGCGCATGTATGGGTCTTCACAGCAGTAGTAATAGTAGTAGTAATAGTAGTAGCAGTAGTAGTTGTAGTACTGCTACTCTTCACCAACTTTAAGCCTGAATGACTGATTAGCTTATCTATTGTATACAGTTCTACTGTCTTCCAAATATATCTTTGAATTTGAATTGATAAAGACACTGGATAGTGAAACGGCTACAATACAGATATGATACACATGTAACCAATTCTTCACCTTATCGATATTGTATACCATACTACGTACACCAGTACAAGTATGAAGTCATCAGATTTGATAACACACACACACACACACACACACACACACACACACACACACACGCCATTTGTTCTTCCGCAAAGATTAACTATATTTAAGCCTTTATATGAAGAATGAGACTTGCAACATTTGTGAATCTTTATTGAGGAAACGCTTCGTCACAAAGCGGCTTCATCAGTCCAATACAAAGGAGGACGGTGTAAATTGAGGAGTTTGAGGTAATCAGTCCCTCAGCCTGGAATCGATGTGTTCTTTCCATCAGTGTTGAGGAGAGTACAGCATTTGGTTAGGTAAGGTTCGTCAGGAAACAGGACAAGTGTTTCCTAACGCGGGTTTTAGTCAGATGATGACCCACCGTTGGAGCTTTTGGTCATTTGACCGAGGCCTTCCGCTGGCTTACCCCTCCACCCCTTTAAAAATTATGGAGGAGAAGTGACTTATATACTGTAGTCAGGTGAGTGGAAGCAGGAGCGGAGGAGTCACAGTGGAACCATCCACTAGTGTAAGTAGGTCTTCGTCCAAATGTTGGAGAGATGTTGAAGAATTTCTTGTATAAAGATCCCATGATGTTGCAGTGTCTGACAGATGTGATAAATGGTTTTGAAAACCGACAAGTTGAACATTTGAGAATCATTATAGAGAAAAGTTTTCCCCACACAATGGCTTCATCAGTCCACTAGTACTACTACTACTACTACTACTACTGCTACCACTTTATACTATTTCCTCCTTTCATCCCCGCCCTCTCTCGTACATATTCCGGCTCCCTTCCATTCGCGTTTGTGTGTGATTACTTAATAGTCCTTGTCGAACCGAAACGTCGTCGTAAGTTGCAGTCTTCTATGTGCGGGTTATTTGTGCACATGACTGGTTCACTGGTCTCTGTGCGGGAAGGTGATCCTTAGAGTGAATAAACGTATTAAGGACCTATGTCCTCCATGTTTATGTTGTAGAAGGCAAAAACTAAGAATCAGTAAAGCATTGGATACATTACAAAGTTTATATTATTAATGGCATAAAATACTGACAACTTTATGAATAAGACACATGTGCAAAAATAAGGTATATTGCCTAGTGTTGCCCATGTGTCTTATTCATCACTACAAGCTAGAAGTGATGAGGGCCTTCATCATATGGAAGTGCAAGAGCCTCCAGTGATATGGAAGTGCAAGAGCCTCCAGTGATATGGAAGTGCAAGAGCCTCCAGTGATATGGAAGTACATTCGCTAGCGTGAACGAAGGGAAGGTGTTGGTGGTTTATCTTAGGACAGGTAACCTCACAGATCTGGTGAGAAGTTACCACAGGTTGGAAAACCTTCAGGGACAGGAGGCAGGTCGCTAGTTTGACCAACATGCAGGACGGCGACCATGCCGAGCTCAGAGTGGAAATTCAGGTGGCAGTGCATCAGCCACCATCCTGTAAGAGAAAATACACAATCAGTCAAACTACTTGTTCATTTTCCACATCGCTCACAATTTGCCTTTCATAATATACATTACGTATATTTATATGGATGCAAAATAACCACAGGAGTTGAATGATAGTTCTAGGCCTTTCGTGTTGCAATCAACACATCTTCAGGAGCTTGCAATGCTGCAGAAATTAGTAGGAAGTCCAGGAAGGTTCGTTCAGGAGAAACGGCTCTAATAATATTTTTTTTTCCTAATGATTCTTTTTCTGTTATATGTAAGTTTCCTCAAAGTCATGATATGTTGATCAAATTTGTTGTCGCAGGAAAGAAACAGAGGAGACTACAACCTCAGTCACCTACCACTAATTACGCTTTTCCTCTGGGTAAGATTAATTCTTGGCCTCATCATTGTCTGTTCAGCACTTTTTTGATCGGGTGCCTAATAGTCGTGCTTAATAAAAACAAAGTGCCATGAACAGCACTGGATACGTGTATTTTACAGGAACTGATGTTATGCACTGCCTGATCCTGAAGGCCCAGTGTCTAAGATGCTAAACGAGAACACATTGTCTTTATATTTATTATTGAAACTCTTCACCAAGAAATTCTCAGTATTATCACCTAACGTGAACTCAGTAAACAGTGTTATATAATTTGCTTTACATAATTTTTAAATAAAATAATCATGTGGGTGGATTATTAGTTATTTAAAGTCAATCAACTACACAAGGGTCATTAAGAATGCATGTTACCCGTTTACCACCAAATTAAGATACTTTAATTCCAAATGCAGGCAATCAGTGTATACATACTGAGATATACAACCATATAAGCTTACGTGCACTGTTGTTAAGTCTAGCTACCTCCACTTTTGTTTAGATAGTTGTGTTAGGATGAAATATATCACCCTCACCCCTCCTTCCTCCTCTCTCACTCTATCTGTTTTATGGAATTTAATAGACTAGAGGAAGAAAGAGAGAGAGGAAGAGAAGGGAAGAATAACTTACTATTTATTGGGTGAAATAAATAAATAATTGTTTAGCATAAAATGCATTTGCATTATATTAACGAAGAAAGTGAAGAAACAGCAGTGGTCTTACCAGGGTTGTCAGCAGTGAACCTGATGATGGTGTAGCCTCCGTCAGGGATGGTGACTGTGTCCTTCTTAACGGCGTTTTGTATCTTACGTCTGATGGCCCTGGCGGCGTCCAGAGCCTTAACCGCCTCTACGGTTGTCTCACTGTAACACACGTAAAATTTCATATATTTAATGCCAATAAGTTCATAAACAAACGTTGCGTAGGCGCCTTATCATCTACTGGTTCCAGTGTTAAAATAGTCTGTATTCGACTGTAAAAATCTACATTTCATGCGAAAAGTTTTTGCCAAAAAAAAAAAAAGATACCCAGATGCTGTACATGTCATATTTATCACATAAAATTATTAGCATTGTCAAAACATTACAGACTTGACTTTGCATTAATGGGCAACATTTACCTTAACAATTGACAGTGTTTGGAATTGGAACTATTTGATCGAAGGAAAATCTTCAAGATTTATTTCAGTTTTTTTCTTAGACATTTTTTGTGTTAAACCGCGACTCATAGATATTTTTTTGTTGTTTAAATTAGTTAGATTAAACGATTAGTGCTCATGAAATTCAATAACACTTAATAAAGGCCTCGGGGTAAAGCAGTGCTAAATAATATGTCACTTGACATATTCACATGTGTCACTTGACATATTCCTGTATCACAATAGGTGTAATTAATATCGGATATCTATGAAAGCCAAAGTAAAAGAAAATAACACTTAATAGGATGTATTTAAAATACACTCCTTAAAAAAAAGCCTAAAAGAGGATGAATAAAAATGGAAGGAATTAAATTAAAGGCAAAGCAGGAGGCCGCCTCGGCAGAACTAAAAAGGCCGCCTCGGCAGAACTAAAAAGGCCGCCTCGGCAGAACTAAAAAGGCCGCCTCTGTGTGGAATATAATGGTAATCAAGGAGGAGCGAGAATCGATAATCCCCATCATGGCGGACATGAAGGCATTAGTGCCCAGTGCCACTCAAAGAGTGGCACACTCGATGAAAACATGAACCAGCGTCGTATTTCCAGAGTCTGAAGGGACCCTTAGTGGCGTGTTAGCCTTTTTCAAGTCATTCACCTTTATATAACTCAAAATATATCATATATTTTTTATCTTTGAATTCATCTAGCACGTAAACAATTATTAAGTTATTCTGGAAACCATTTTTCCTAAATCCACAACAATGGTGTCAAGGCCGAAGCCACCAGAACATATCCTCAAACGAGTTTTTCCAAAAAGTAGAAGAAGTTGAGTTCCCTTCGAATGATGCAGCCTTGACTCATCATCGGACTGCTCATTACCAGACACGAGGCTGCACAAAAACCCAGTAAAATGTAACGTTCCATCTGCGTAATTTAATTAAATTTAGTCACTATAATTTTCAGTACCAAACTACACAAGAAGCTGAGAATGCCAGAACTTTAAGAATACCTCTAAAATCACTTGAAAGGCTGAAGCGAAATTCTTCATATTAAAAAATAACCCATAAAACAGAAAGATGGCGGAAAGTTCTGCCGCCAGCAATGTGCTTAAACTAAATTTGATATTGATAAGGCATCTACGTGCAACATTCTTTTGAAATTGATTGGCAAAACACCCAAAATGCCATTAACCAAGAATGGAAACAAGTTATATTCGGAGTGCTTTCTTGTTGGATCCTCCTTTACAAATAGCAGGCGTACCTCACTCGATCTCGAAACCTTAGATCCAAGAGGCATTCTCTAATAAAATTGAACAACCGATCTTAAGATCTAAAGTATACATAATTTTAGGGACACTCTTTCTCCAAGACCGTAATCCGTATCCTTGTTAAAGAAGATCGTTGTCTGGTGTTTGTGGAATCACGCCTCGTAAATAGAGAATCCGAACTTGAGAAAGATATTCGTGGAAGCACAACGTATCCTCCAAAACCGGTACTTGGGAAGAGAATATCGTCATGTTCTAGTCTAAACAGTAATCAACGCCATTGGCACAATTGTAAGCAAGTAGAGAAAGCTGTTATCTCAAGAGATCTAAATATGGTTCTGAAGCCTGCGTTTCAGAACGTAAAAATAGTGCACGGAGCTTCTCAAACATTATATCCATAGTTTAAGGTGTGAGGCTATTTGAGGAGTGAGGCAGCTGACGATCAGTAAGAAAGCAGCTATTATTAGTCAGGTTTCTGACCACAACCAACGCGTCTGGAGATGCTTCATCCATCAATTCTGCCTGTAGGGCACACGCCAACTTAATTACTGGATCATCCCACCCTTCAAGGATGGGAAGGGAAGGTGCCTTGATGCCAGCAATGGGCTCTTGATCAAAGAAACTGCAGCTGCCTTAGGAACGAACCTGATTACCTCCCATTCTCCATCCGTTGCATTTAACCCTATTTCTTTATCGCTTGATTGTAAACATAATCAGAATGAAAAGTTCCCTTCCCTGACAAAATTGTTGCCTAGGGTAGAACAAATGGGAAGTGTTAGAACTGTAAGGAAGCACAAATGTGAGGTATTAGAAGTGTGAGGCAGCACAGTGTGAGGCAGCACAGTGTGAGGCAGCACAGTGTGAGGCAGCACAGTGTGAGGCAGCACTAATGGGAGGTAGAAAAAGAAGCATTAGGAAATAATAAGTGGAGGTACAAGCGGGGGTTACAGGCTGAAGGTGGCACTGGTTGGTAGTGTCACTAATGTGTGTGTGTGTGTGACTGACCTGCCGAGGCGCTCCATGGCAACAACGAGGAAGTTGTAGCCGTGAAGGTGGAAGGGATGATTCTCGTCACCAATGGTACCCTCGTCCACCAACACCATCTCCACCGTCTCCCCCAGTGCCACTTCTAAGACGTACGTGCAGCTGCAGTAGTCCCCGTCACACGTGGCTCCTTACGGATAGATAAATTATAAATTTAATACCCTGACTCACTAAGCAGGAATTTGGAATCTAAAAGATTCAAGGTTTATGAGAACTGAATGCATTCTCAGTCGATGTGTAGGATAATCTCTGGCAGAAAGAACCCCGAGGACGTGGTTGTCGTCAGGTGTAACGATAGTGCCTCACATTTATGAATATATGCATGAAATCATATATTCTAAATTTCTAATCTAATTTTAAATACATACAATCCAAGAAAAATATGCTTCAAACTAGAGAGTATTCAAGGTTTTCAGTAACTCCAGACGGTAGCTCACGGGTAAAAACCATCAACAACAGAGAATCTGGGATCAATCCTGCATGATTCTCCACTCACTAGACGCCCTTGTTTAATCAGAAGTAAATGGGTACCTCAATATTAGCAGAATGTTATATATATCATTCTGGAAAGTGATAGTATACCTTAGAAATGAACTGAAATACGATAACAGCTGTTAGCCTATACATTCAACTGCGTAAATATACGAGAGTAGGAGAGGTGTCATCAACCAAACCCAGGGGGGAAGGAGATGCAGTAACCTATATGATGTAAATGGCTTACAAAATCGACAAATTGAAGAATTAGACACTTTTGCAACATTTGGGAATGTTTATTGTGTCCGCAATAAAGATTCGCAAATGCTGCAAAAGTGTCTCATTCTTGTACAGTAACCTGAGGGAAGAAGAGCGGTGGGGCCTAATGAGATAAGACTTTATTATTCTGCAATAGGAATGCTCACTTTGAAGAATAACTGGACTAAATCTATTTTTTTTCCTTATATAGTGAAAAACTAATGCATCTTGTCAGTATTTTCGTCTTCTTCCTCTCTTGGACCCAATGACTTCCCCACCTGTCAAAATAATCAAATAAAACTTTTAAGACTTTAACAGAAAATTTAGTTTGTGAGGTGTGGTTGAGTAGTGGGAACTGACCTGGTCGTAGCAACAGAAGGTCTGCTGGTCCAGCGGCTGAGAAAGCGGAGGTGACGATGGTGACATGAAAGATATGTGATTAATCTGTGGTGTGTTGATCTGCCACTTATCCGAGACTGTAGAATGAAAACAAAAAATCACATTTGTTGCTGCATTTCCCAGAGAACTGATCCCCACTGTGTGCAACCATTCAACAAAACACTCAACAGAAGCAATGTTCTTGAAGTGGCTCACTCCAGAATTGAAAATACTGTCGTCCCGCTTGTGGAGCACTTAGCGGAAGGAGGATCGAGCCTCCATTAATCCCTGCACTGACTGACCCAGTCGGGTCTTGAAATACAACAAAATATTCCATATATGAAGTGTGCTACTGTTACTAATGTAACTTTTTCGAGAATGCTACATTAGTAATGAGTAACGTGTGGTCACGCACGTTTGGAATCTCCACTACTCCCATGCGCTGTATGATTCACATGGGTTTACCGCTTTATATCTTATAATAATTAATAATAATAATAATATATACGGCGATGTGACAAAAAGTTCAATTACATTTTCTTTAAAGTTATCACTAACACCAACAAAACCAGTTTCACAACGGACATAAACACAATGGTGAATGTATTGTGAAAAAGGAATACCTCCGTTGTAGGGGTAGAGACCAGGGTTGTATAACAAAGTGTTATTGATCTGGTTGAAGTTGAAGGCGAGGAAGAATTGCCTGTCAACCTCCTCTCTCAAGATGCTGGGATTTAGAGCATCCAGTTCGACCATGGTCATCTCCTCCGCGGAAGGTCCTCCGGAGTTGAGAGGATTGACCACCTGTTTTTGTCACAGTAATGATAAAAATAAATTCATGTGCAAGTCCCATTAACTCGTATGCAAGAAGCTTAACCATCCCATCCGCGGCCAAACAAGAGTGCCACCTTGATAACTAAAATTCTTGAGAATTTAAATAAGACAAAACTAATACCAAAGTCAATTTTATACACAGAAAATCCGAGCTATATTTACCAATAAAATTTTGGAAGCTATGGTGGAAAGATCATATTAACTTCACTAGGCTTAGGCTGGTACTGTGAATTTCTGGTTTGCACTAAATTTATGAGATTCTCTGAACAAAACCAAAACTAAGTCAACACTCACAACTCCTGGTGGGTAGTTGGGGTTATAGAAGAGAGGGCGAGTTGGATATATCTCTGGGGCACCTTCGTAATGCAGAACGGCTCCTTGCACGCACTGGTTCTGTCTACCATGAAAAAATTACAAAATAGTGTAGAGGACTTCAGACACTAGCATAAAACTGCGTTATAGATTCGGGAAAAAAATATGTCAGTTCTAAGAAGTGCAACTTCACTGAATCACAGATGGGTCTGAAACAGAAAAGGCTAAAAGCTATCGTGGCTAAAAATTAAGATAACGTAACAATACGTCAGATTAGTGTGGTAAAATGTTTGCTCCATCTGATTCATTACATTATCCTATCATTATATTTCTCAACTTAATCCTAATTTCCCTTCCATCATTTTCCTCTCTCTCTCTCTCTCTCTCTCTCTCTCTCTCTCTCTCTCTCTCTCTCTCTCTCCATTAAGGAAATACGTACTCGCAGTCGATAAGGCCATTCACCCTGATCCAGTAGTTGTCGACTATTTGGAAGGCCTCCAGCACCACGTCGAATCTTTCACCTGAGAGAAGTATCTCTAATTTAGTCATATTGCTTACGAATACATCAAATAAATCATCAAGGTTTAAAATTAGTGTCAAAATATCTGCAATGTATCTAAATAATATACCATTTGGCTATTTTCTTATAGAATAAGTATCCCAGATGTTCTGCATCTCATATAAAGGACATAATATTCCTACAGAGTGAGCAAAAAACTACGACAACGAACGAAATATATTCTACCCGAGAAAGTTTCGCATATCTTCTAATGCCTACCCAAAGTAAGCCAAGCAATATATTTCTCTGGTGTTGACACTCACCGGAATACATAACAAGAGAGTCAGTAGTGACTGGGACGATGCTCTGGCCGTCGGTTGCAATGATGGTGAGTCTGTGATCGTCGACGGAGACGACCAAGGGACAGTTGAGTCCCCCGGCATAGATGAGACGCAGACGGTAACGTAGCCCTGGCGTCACCGTCACCACCTCCAGCGGCGTTGTCACCTCACCATCCTCGTCCTGTAGAGATACAGGGGAAAAAAAAGAATGTATACCACTCTGTTTCGATTATGTGCCCTCACAAGAGGATTAAAATATGTTTAAAAAATCTGGGAATGTGTCGAAATGGGCATATAAATAAAAAACATCCTTAATATCACCTCAATTTAAGATTTTTTTTAAATAGGCACCGGGCTGACATGTTCCGCTATATGAATAGATTTAGCCATGAAAATAATCTAAGGTCAAAGTCTTTTGCACATAAAATCAACCTCAGGTAAGTGCTTAGAGTATGATATGTTAGTATGCATCCTAATTATTAATAAATCGTGTCTAACACCCTGTTACGAAAATATACTCAACGTTTAGGCCTAAGCTTGTTACTTCACAAAAGCGCTAAATAAGTGGTTGGTTACCAGGAAGTACAGATAATCTCACCTTTATGAAAATATACTATATTATCAATAACAATATATGCAACACACAACATGCGCTCTACACATTTCACATATTGCTAAATAGCTCACTAGTAAACTTCTACTAGTTATTTAAAGTTAGTTAGGCCTTACGAAAGATATATATATATATATATACTTGACGTGCTGTTGGAGTGTGAGCAAAGTAACATTTATGAAGGGATTCAGGGAAACCGGCAGGCCGGACTTGAGTTCTGGAGATGGGAAGTACAGTGCCGGCACTCTGAAGGAGGGGTGTTAATGTTGCAGTTTTATAACTGTAGTGTAAAGCACCCTTCTGGCAAGACAGTGATGGAGTGAATGATGATGAAAGTTTTTCTTTTTCGGGCCACCCTGCCTTGGTGGGAATCGGCCGATGTGTTAATAAAAAAAAAAAATATATATATATATTATTCCGTTTGTTTTGGTGCGATAGGAAAAGTTGTTTAAATCAATTATATTTTACCTTGGGAAGGAGGTAATGGTAATGGCGAAAATTTAAGGTGATTATAATTGATGCCTTACCTGATTAGTGTAGTTCCTGCCCTTGCCGTTGATGAGGATGGCGCTAGCAAAGTCGTCTTGGGTGTGGTGGTGACGCCCAGAGAATTTGTCCAGAGCTGACTTGTGGAGCCAATCCTGGAGGACGAGGACATGATCAGGACTGTCAACATCGTAGGTGCCAAGGTAAAGGTCCTGTGTCTGGCGTACCACAAAGGCACCAAACACTCCCTCAGAGCGGTGAACTCCTGGTCGGGAGGGAGAGAAACATGTTTCATTCAGGGGATTGGTTCTGAGTGTTGATTTTAGCAGTTCCTGATACTATATACATAAGAACATAAGAAAGAAGGAACACTGCAGCAGGCCTACTGGCCCATGCGAGGCAAGTCCAAGTCTCCCACCGGCTTAAGCCAATGCCCCAACCCAGCCAGGTCAGATCACATTCACTTAAGGAAGGAGCACGGAATCTGACCTAGTAGCACAAGCTAGTCATGTCCAACTCACACCCACCCGCACCCACTCATGTATTTATCTAACCTATTTTTAAAACTACACAACGTTTTAGCCTCTATAACTGTACTCAGGAGTTTGTTCCACTCATACGTTGAAAGTAGATCTCTATCATCACTCACCGGTGTGAGAGTGCCACCAGTGGGTGCCAGGTGTGGTAGCGAGGAAGTCATAGCGGAAGAACTTCTGGATGGGGCACTGTGTGATGAATGGGACACCGTCGTAGTACTGGAAGCGTCGCATGTGATGACCATGCCAGTGGATGGTCTCTGTGTCTGACAGCTGATGGTTGAACACATCCACTACCACCCGATCTCCCTCGCACACCTGATCAACAGTACATACATTGATAAATGTCCAAAAGGTAACAATATCTGTTAGATAACGAGTGAGAATTTGCACACACAATTGTACAGGTGAGAATGGTAGTGATGGTAGCTATAGTTAGATCAAGAATTTATAGGTAGCTTCAAATTACCTGTATAGCCGGGCCGGGAAGCTGACGGTTGACGGCCAGTAAAGGCCTTGCCACACCGTCAGCAGGTATACAGTCCTCACGGTAACAGTCTGCCGCCTTGTCTGGACACTGGTAACAAGCGCGACTCAATGTGTGGTACTCCTGTATGTGGAACTGGTACGTGCAGGTGCGGTAATCACCATAATAACACTCTCGTACACAGTCATCACACAGACCTGCAGAAACAACACACTGTTAATGCATGGGAAATATAAGATATGTTAGGATTTTTAACCTGGAGGGTTAACCCAGGATACCCCAAGAAAGTCGGTGCGTCATCACAACAGCCGACTAACACACAGATACCTACTTACTGCTAGATAAACAGGGGCAGCAGGTGTAAGGAAACATGTCCAGCATTTCCACCCGGGCGGGGATCGAACCATGGACACTGTGTTTTTGTGTGTGTGTGTGTGTGTGTGTTGCCAACCAAGTCACGGGGCACACGTGTAGAAGTAAAGAAATGTTTTTCTTTCAATGAACCGGCCATATCCCACCGAGGCAGGGTGACCTAAAAAGAAAAACGAAAGTTTATTTTTAAATTCAGTATTATATACAGGAAAAGGGGTTACTAGCCCCTTGCTCCCGGCATTTTAGTCGCCTCTTACGACACGCATGGCTTACGGAGGAAGAACGCTTTTCCGCTTCCCCATGGAGATAAGAGGAAATAAAGAACAAGAACTAGTAAGAAAATAGAAAAAACCCAGAGGGGTGTGTATATATATGCTTGTACATGAATGTGTAGTGTGACCTAAGTGTAAGTAGAAGTAGCAAGACGTACCTGAAATCTTGCATGTTTATGATACAGAAAAAAAGACATCAGCAATCCTACCATCATGTAAAACAATTACAGGTTTTTTACACTCACTTTGCAGGACGGTAGTACCTCCCAGGGTGGTTGCTGTCTACCAACCTACTACCTAGAACTGGAATGAATCTCATAACGACCAGGCAGGTAGAGGTAGGTACGCTAGGACGGGTCCTCAAAATGCTCAACTTATCTTTACCAAAGAGTTTTATGATGTTGCTTAGAAGCCTCAATGTTTCTTCTGACACTAATTAACACGAAGCAGTTAATTGAACCATCTCAACAACATAATTACTGTAATAATGTTGATAGAATTACAGACAATATGATAGGTAAAAGGACACAAGTGCAAAGACAGCGACATTTATTGTGGCGACGGCTTGACAAAGCTCCTGGAGAGCGAAACGTTGCCAAAATAAAATGTCGCATTAGTTGCAATTGTGTCCTTTTATTTAACAACATAATTATTGACCCAGCTTCCGCATGACAACATTTTAACACGTCTATCAAGTGACCTCGCTTACACGAGTGAAGTTGTATAGTCTGGAGGGGAGATCCAGTAGTGACATGGTCAGTGCTGGTGGGTGCTGTGAACCAGTGTTGTGAGAGTCACTGATGGGAGGTGTTGTGAACCAGTGTTGTGAGAGTCACTGCTGGGAGGTGTTGTGAACCAGTGTTGTGAGAGTCACTGATGGGAGGTGTTGTGAACCAGTGTTGTGAGAGTCACTGATGGGAGGTGTTGTGAACCAGTGTTGTGAGAGTCACTGATGGGAGGTGCTGTGAACCAGTGTTGTGAGAGTCACTGATGGGAGGTGCTGTGAACCAGTGTTGTGAGAGTCACTGATGGGAGGTGCTGTGAAAAAGTGTTGTGAGAGTCACTGATGGGAGGTGCTGTGAAAAAGTGTTGTGAGAGTCACTGATGGGAGGTGTTGTGAACCAGTGTTGTGAGAGTCACTGATGGGAGGTGTTGTGAACCAGTGTTGTGAGAGTTACTGATGGGAGGTGTTGTGAACCAGTGTTGTGAGAGTCACTGATGGGAGGTGCTGTGAACCAGTGTTGTGAGAGTCACTGCTGGTAGGTGCTGTGAACCAGTGTTGTGAGAGTCACTGATGGGAGGTGCTGTGAACCAGTGTTGTGAGAGTCACTGATGGGAGGTCTGTGAACCAGTGTTGTGAGAGTCACTGCTGAGAGGTACTGTGAACAGTGTTGTGAGAGTCACTGATGAGGTATGTGAACAGTGTTTGAGAGTCACTGCTGAGAGGTACTGTGAATCAGTGTTGTGAGAGTCACTGATGGAGGTACTGTGAACAGTGTTGTGAGAGTCACTGATGGGAGGTGCTGTGAACCAGTGTTGTGAGAGTCACTGATGGAGGTGATGTGAACCAGTGTTGTGAGAGTCACTGTGGAGGTGCTGTGAACCAGTGTTGTGAGAGTCACTGATGGAGGTCTGTGAACAGTGTTGTGAGAGTCACTGCTGGAGAAGTCTGTGAAGCCAGTGTTGTGAGAGTCACTGCTAGAGGTGCTGTGAACAGTGTTGTGAGAGTCACTGCTGAGAGGTACTGTGAACCAGTGTTGTGAGAGTCACTGATGGGAGGTGCTGTGAACCAGTGTTGTGAGAGTCACTGATGGAGGTCTGTGAAGCCAGTGTTGTGAGAGTCACTGTGGAGGTGCTGTGAACCAGTGTTGTGAGAGTCACTGATGGAGGTACTGTGAACAGTGTTGTGAGAGTCACTGATGGAGGTACTGTGAATCAGTGTTGTGAGAGTCACTGATGGAGAGTCTGTGAACAGTGTTGTGAAGTCACTGTGAGTGCTGTGAACAGTTTGTGAGAGTCACTGTGGGAGGTGCTGTGAATCAGTGTTGTGAGAGTCACTGATGGAGGTGCTGTGAACCAGTGTTGTGAGAGTCACTGATGGGAGAGTCTGTGAAGCCAGTGTTGTAGAGTCACTCCTGAGAGGTACTGTGAATCATGTTGTGAGAGTCACTGATGAGAGTGCTGTGAACAGTGTTGTAAGTCACTGTGAGGTACTGTGAAGTCAGTGTGAGTCACTGCTGAGAGGTACTGTGAATCAGTGTTGTGAGAGTCACTGATGGGAGGTGCTGTGAACCAGTGTTGTGAGAGTCACTGCTGGAGAGTGTGAACCAGTGTTGTGAAGTCACTGATGGAGGTGCTGTGAACCAGTGTTGTGAGTCACTTGATAGGAGTGCTGTGAACCAGTGTTGTGAGAGTCACTGATGGGAGGTGCTGTGAACCAGTGTTGTGAGAGTCACTGATGGGAGGTGCTGTGAACCAGTGTTGTGAGAGTCACTGATGGAGGTCTGTGAACCAGTGTTGTGAGAGTCACTGATGGGAGGTGCTGTGAACCAGTGTTGTAGAGTCACTGATGAGGAGGTGCTGTGAACCAGTGTTGTGAGAGTCACTGATGGAGGTGCTGTGAACCAGTGTTGTGAGAGTCACTGATGGGAGGTGCTGTGAACCAGTGTTGTGAGAGTCACTGATGGGAGGTGCTGTGAACCAGTGTTGTGAGAGTCACTGATGGGAGGTGCTGTGAACCAGTGTTGTGAGAGTCACTGATGGGAGGTGCTGTGAATCAGTGTTGTGAGAGTCACTGATGGGAGGTGCTGTGAACCAGTGTTGTGAGAGTCACTGATGGGAGGTGCTGTGAAGCAGTGTTGTGAGAGTCACTCCTGAGAGGTACTGTGAATCACTGTTGTGAGAGTCACTGCTGAGAGGTACTGTGAATCAGTGTTGTGAGAGTCACTGATGGAGGTCTGTGAATCAGTGTTGTGAGAGTCACTGATGGAGGTGCTGTGAACCAGTGTTGTGAGAGTCACTGATGGGAGGTGTGTGAACCAGTGTTGTGAGAGTCACTGATGGGAGGTGCTGTGAACCAGTGTTGTAGAGTCACTGATGGAGAGTGCTGTGAACCAGTGTTGTGAGAGTCACTGATGAGGTGCTGTGAACCAGTGTTGTGAGAGTCACTGTGGAGGGTAACAGTGTTGTAGAGTCATGATAGTTGTGAAAGTTTAGTCACTGAGGAGGCTGTGAACATGTTGTGAGAGTCACTGTGAGGTCTGTGAACCAGTGTTGTGAGAGTCACTGATGGGAGGTGCTGTGAACCAGTGTTGTGAGAGTCACTGATGGAGAGTGCTGTGAACCAGTGTTGTGAGAGTCACTGATGGAGGTACTGTGAACCAGTGTTGTAGAGTCACTGATGGGAGGTGCTGTGAACCAGTGTTGTGAGAGTCACTGATAGAGGTGCTGTGAACCAGTGTTGTGGAGTCACTGATGGGAGGTGCTGTGAACCAGTGTTGTGAGAGTCACTGATGGGAGGTGCTGTGAACCAGTGTTGTGAGAGTCACTGATGGAGGTGCTGTGAACCAGTGTTGTGAGAGTCACTGATGGGAGGTGCTGTGAAGCAGTGTTGTGAGAGTCACTGCTGAGAGGTACTGTGAATCAGTGTTGTGAGAGTCACTGCTGAGAGGTACTGTGAATCAGTGTTGTGAGAGTCACTGATGGGAGGTGCTGTGAATCAGTGTTGTGAGAGTCACTGATGGGAGGTGCTGTGAACCAGTGTTGTGAGAGTCACTGATGGGAGGTGCTGTGAACCAGTGTTGTGAGAGTCACTGATGGGAGGTGCTGTGAACCAGTGTTGTGAGAGTCACTGATAGGAGTGCTGTGAACCAGTGTTGTGAGAGTCACTGATGAGGAGGTCTGTGAACCAGTGTTGTGAGAGTCACTGATGAGAGGTACTGTGAACCAGTGTTGTGAGAGTCACTGATGGAGGTACTGTGAAGCAGTGTTGTGATAGTCACTGCTGAGAGGTGCTGTGAACCAGTGTTGTGAGAGTCACTGATGGGAGGTGCTGTGAACCAGTGTTGTGAGAGTCACTGCTGAGAGGTGCTGTGAACCAGTGTTGTGAGAGTCACTGATGGGAGGTGCTGTGAACCAGTGTTGTGAGAGTCACTGATGGGAGGTGCTGTGAACCAGTGTTGTGAGAGTCACTGATGGTGAAAGTGTGTGAAGTCCTGGGTGCTGTGTGTGAAGTCACTGATGAGAGGTGCTGTGAACCAGTGTTGTGAGAGTCACTGATGGGAGGTGCTGTGAACCAGTGTTGTGAGAGTCACTGATGGGTACTGTGAACAGTGTTGTGAGAGTCACTGTGGAGGTGCTGTGAACAGTGTTGTGAGAGTCCTCCTGAGAGGTACTGTGAATCAGTGTTGTGAGAGTCACTGCTGAGAGGTTATACATTGTGAAGTCAAGTGATTGTGAAGGAGTCACTGATGGGAGGTGCTGTGAACCAGTGTTGTGAGAGTCACTGATGGAGGTGCTGTGAACCAGTGTTGTGAGAGTCACTGATGGGAGGTGCTTTGAACCAGTGTTGTGAGAGTAACTGATGGGAGGTACTGTGAACCAGTGTTGTGAGAGTCACTGATGGGAGGTGCTGTGAACCAGTGTTGTGAGAGTCACTGATGGGAGGTGCTGTGAACCAGTGTTGTGAGAGTCACTGATGGGAGGTGCTGTGAACAAGTGTTGTGAGAGTAACTGATGGGAGGTGCTGTGAACCAGTGTTGTGAGAGTCACTGCTGAGAGGTACTGTGAATCAGTGTTGTGAGAGTCACTGATGGGAGGTGTTGTGAACCAGTGATGTGAGAGTCACTGATGGGAGGTGCTGTGAACCAGTGTTGTGAGAGTAACTGATGGGAGGGGCTGTGAACTAGTGTTGTGAGAGTCACTGCTGAGAGGTACTGTGAATCAGTGTTGTGAGAGTCACTGATGGGAGGTGTTGTGAACCAGTGTTGTGAGAGTCACTGATGGGAGGTGCTGTGAACCAGTGTTGTGAGAGTCACTGATGGGAGGTGCTGTGAACCAGTGTTGTGAGAGTCACTGATGGGAGGTGCTGTGAAGCAGTGTTGTGAGAGTCACTGATGGGAGGTGCTGTGAATCAGTGTTGTGAGAGTCACTGATGGGAGGTGCTGTGAACCAGTGTTGTGAGAGTCACTGATGGGAGGTGTTGTGAACCAGTGTTGTGAGAGTCACTGATGGGAGGTGCTGTGAACCAGTGTTGTTAGAGTCACTGCTGAGAGGTACTGTGAACCAGTGTTGTGAGAGTCACTGATGGGAGGTGCTGTGATCCAGTGTTGTGAGAGTAACTGATGGGAGGTGCTGTGAACCAGTGTTGTGAGAGTCACTGATGGGAGGTGCTGTGAACCAGTGTTGTGAGAGTCACTGATGGGAGGTGTTGTGAACCAGTGTTGTTAGAGTCACTGATAGGAGGTGCTGTGAACCAGTGTTGTGAGAGTCACTGATGGGAGGTGTTGTGAACCAGTGTTGTGACAGTCACTGATGGGAGGTGCTGTGAACCAGTGTTGTGAGAGTCACTGATGGGAGGTGCTGTGAACCAGTGTTGTGAGAGTCACTGATGGGAGGTGCTGTGAACAAGTGTTGTGAGAGTAACTGATGGGAGGTGCTGTGAACCAGTGTTGTGAGAGTCACTGCTGAGAGGTACTGTGAATCAGTGTTGTGAGAGTCACTGATGGGAGGTGTTGTGAACCAGTGTTGTGAGAGTCACTGATGGGAGGTGCTGTGAACCAGTGTTGTGAGAGTCACTGATGGGAGGTGCTGTGAACCAGTGTTGTGAGAGTCACTGATGGGAGGTGCTGTGAACCAGTGTTGTGAGAGTAACTGATGGGAGGTACTGTGAACCAGTGTTGTGAGAGTCACTGATGGGAGGTGGTGTGAACCAGTGTTGTGAGAGTCACTGATGGGAGGTGCTGTGAACCAGTGTTGTGAGAGTCACTGATGGGAGGTGCTGTGAACCAGTGTTGTGAGAGTAACTGATGGGAGGTGCTGTGAACCAGTGTTGTGAGAGTCACTGCTGAGAGGTACTGTGAATCAGTGTTGTGAGAGTCACTGATGGGAGGTGTTGTGAACCAGTGTTTTGAGAGTCACTGATAGGAGGTGCTGTGAACCAGTGTTGTGAGAGTCACTGATGGGAGGTGCTGTGAACCAGTGTTGTGAGAGCCACTGATGGGAGGTGCTGTGAAGCAGTGTTGTGAGAGTCACTGATGGGAGGTGCTGTGAATCAGTGTTGTGAGAGTCACTGATGGGAGGTGCTGTGAACCAGTGTTGTGAGAGTCACTGATGGGAGGTGCTGTGAACCAGTGTTGTGAGAGTCACTGATGGGAGGTGCTGTGAACCAGTGTTGTGAGAGTAACTGATGGGAGGGGCTGTGAACCAGTGTTGTGAGAGTCACTGATGGGAGGTGCTGTGAATCAGTGTTGTGAGAGTCACTGCTGAGAGGTACTGTGAATCAGTGTTGTGAGAGTCACTGCTGTGAACCAGTGAAGCAATGCAGTGTTGACTAGTGTTCTCTGTGCCGTAGCGGAACATTGTTAGACATGTTACTTTTTATCTCGCGCTCCAGTGATGAAGACAAAGAGGAAGTTGAATACATAATTGATTTAGGTGAAGGCTTAGTTAAGAAAGTTATCAAGGTTTAATACTTCTTGCTCGTGCATTCCTTACCATGGCTCACTAGCGCCTTGATTGATGCTTGTCACTCACGAAATCGTAATAAAACAGCGGGGGACCAAACTAACTTCCCTATGGTGTATAGAAATATACCTAGTTGGATGAAGCCTATTAGAGCCACCTGGCCCAGTGGTTAACGCACTGGCCTGTTAGTTTTAGGACTCACTGGCCATGGATTCAAACCCCACCCGTTCCGTGATTTGAGTGATGCTCATGTTGATCTCGACGTCTTCTGGTTAGTCTTAACCACTGCGTGGCCCGCCATGATGGGGCCTGTTTTAATTTTCTCTCTTGGGAAATGTAAGTTTTGGAGACCCACAAAACCTAACCGGAGGTAATTCACTTTAAAATATTGCGGAGATTTCCAAATTGTATCACCTCTAATGATGATCTGAAAACAGGACTCATGGATGACTTTCATGACTACCGTTCGGGGGATGACTAAATGCCGGTGAAGGGCTCTTGATCCAGGGATAGTACTCTCGTCTGCAACACCTAGAAACGTTTCGGCACTAGAGAATTCCAAGTGCTGGATAAGTGTCTGATTCATCAATCTGTGAGTATCATATTCATTAAGTCAAGGGGGATACCATGATGTTAGTGAAGGGATCTTGATGCAAGAATTTAAGCTACTTCCTCGATTTAAACCTGATTGTCTTTTATTCCAGAGTTGTTGATGATAAACACAAAGACACGGTGATTGGAAGTTGTGTTCAGAGAACGTTTCCGCCTAGAGAGACTTTTTTTTCAAGAAACCTGTGCAGGGAGAGATCGGAACAATTGTGTGGTGATACGTACGAGGTGTGGGAAAAAAGACACTTATATAGAGTTCAGGACTTTTATTAGAGGAAATGTTTTGCCAAGAGTGGCGAAACGTTTCCTCCAATAAATGTCCTGAAGAGTACATAAGGGAGAGATGTGTTTAAAGTTTCCATATATACTACGTTTGTGTCTTTATCGCTTACAAGTGAGTTACAACTCATTGGTATTCCCATTGCTTCAACTGCTACATTCCTCGGGTGCGGAGCCCCATTTGTAACACTCTTGGTATCTTTATTGCCCAGGTGTTGCAAAAAAAGATACCCAATAGTTGTAAATGCGTCGTATTCATCGACTTGTCTCCACTGCATACCATTAATAATATTGTTCCTCAGGTGTGTGTGACCCCAACGTGTTTAGCACTGTTTTTTATGAATGAAATAATGACATAGATGTGCTTTAACTTCACTGTAATATCACTGTATATTAAACACTGACCTGGTGTTAGCAGCAACAGTACCAGGCTTCCGACACTCTGGAAAAGCCTCAGGGAAGCCCACCCATCAGCCTGTGTTGTCGAAGTCATAGCAACAGCTCTTTTTCAGGAAGACTAAGCAAGCAGCAAGGCAGTGGATGGCGGCGAATGATGTCGTATATCTAAATTAGCAAAATTAGAATGTTTGTTGGGTTGGTTTGTGGATGTTAGAGGTTTGGATCCTTGTACCCTCTCTTGCAGAGGATCAGTGAAGGTGGATCCGCCTCACATGCGTTTATATACGTTGCGAGGTTGCGTCCTTAAGAGATGACGTAGGGAAATTTTTGCTCCAGTTTCAAACAATGAATGACCTTCACCTTCGCTTCCTTTCGAAGCTGGGAAGTGTTGTGCAGTGTTCTTTACATTAAGTGTGGGTACCTCTATGGTGGTGAAGGGCTTTTGATCTGAGGAATTTGAATTACTCTTCTTTTTCTTAATTTCAAACTTGCTGCCTGTACAACATACAATTGTTGGAGAGACATTTCTCCTACACAGAAAACATTTCCCGTCTAATGTAATAACATTAAGTTACTGTCAGCATGACCCTGACACAGCAACATCATGGAATCTTCGTTCAGATATTATCTTTCACAACTCTATTAACCTCTGTCCCACCTTGTAAATATAACCAACTTTCACTAGTCACCTGTGACCATATCTACATTGGCTTGATAAAACACTTCAGGAAACACTAATATACACTTATTAGAAAAAAAGGTTTCAGTTCTGGGACCCTGATCACTTCTAAGTTACAAAGTGATCAAGGTCAAAGAGCAAAAAAGTTTCCTAATACCTTTGTTCCAGTGCTTGTTCAGGTCTTTATAAACCCCTTGTCGGTAGCCATTACCAACGTTTATACCATGTGCATCTCTCCACCTGTTATATGATAAATGGTACACAACTCTAACAAATTACATCTCCACTTCTCCTGGCTGAAGTATTATAGTCCATTTTTATTCGACTAATAAATCCTGCTGCGAAAGGGAAACTTTGTCTTATCTCTTCCAGTGGTTCCGCTATCAAAGTCTCCTCCATCATATCCATGTATAAGATTGATAAAGTTTACTCTGCCTGAGAAAAGTCTCTCCAATAAACGTTCCCAGGTATTGAACATGTCATAGTCATCATCTCAACACGCAAGCAAATTAGTTGAAAACTGGGAAATGTCATACTAATCAACTCACAATGGAACAATTAAAGAGAGTTGGGAAGTGTAGAAACACAAAAGGCATCAAACTAGTGTAATAGACATACCAATGGCCAGACTAAGGTCTGGACACACTAAGCTAGCAGCCCACAGCTCCAGCTATAAACCAGATATTAATTATAATTTTACTCACTGCAATGTTCCAGAAACGTTGCAGCATCTTATCTTCCACTGTTGTCGGCGTCACAGTGCAAGAACTATCTTCAACATGACCTTCCCACCATCAACATCCCCTTCACCAGTGAAATCATTTTAGGGAATTGAATCTTTCCTCAACACATAAAGCGGAGTATAACTAAAGCGTTAGCGCAATTCCTCCGCATTACTATCAAACTGGTATTTTCACCTGGCAGAGAAAAGAGGAGCTCCAGGACGCTGCTTCCTGTAAGCACTGACAACAAACATCACTAAACCAACAGACTAATCACTCCACATCACTACTCCAATGCCTCTAATTCCCTGCCTCTGTGGGTTTAATACTTTTCCCCAAGAACATATTAATCGTGTCCCATACGTTCTGTAATAAAAAAAAAGTCTTTCGGAACCGTGGAACAAGCAGCCTAGTAACCCTCACAGGAATTACCCAACAGCAACAGCTGGCTGGATCACAGGGCAGATAAAAATAAAAACCACACGAACTGCTATTGAAGCAGGTCAGCCAACACGCAACACCAGTAAATATATTTGTGGAAAAGAACACTTGTGTACAATTCAGAACGTTTATTAAAAACTGTCCTGACCAGTTCAAATTAAAATTAAAATTTTATTTCTCTTATGCAGTACACAGATAATGTAGATTACATGAAATAAAAATATTAAGCACAAAAAAAAAGCCTCTAACATGCAATGCATTTCGGACAAACACTTTCCACAGTTTTTCGGTATCAGCGAACCATTTACAGTCAGTAAATATAACGTATATTGCTTAATTTTGTGTGTATTGTTGGTGGTTCTGGTTGAGATCCTATGAGCCACGAAGTTGGTGGTTCTGGCTCAGATCCTGTAATCAAGGAAGCTGGATCAAATCTCCCTACAACACTGGACACGCCTTCCATCATTGCATACTAATGTACTGCTTGTGTTGCAAGAGTTGTAGGGGGCACTGCAATCACACATTTTGGGCTCTACAGCCTGACTATCAGCAAAGCTTCGCTAAAACAGGATAATAGGAGAAGAGATTGTTTCGCCATGATTGTAACAATATCCAACAATTATGCAACCGACGGACTTTGTTGTTTCCGGAATGATTGATTCTGTAGATTTTGTTCTGTATTTCCGACGTCCGTTATGTGAAGGTGATTTATATCTAGGGGTTACCCCGTTTCCCAAGGCACTGACATCAGTAACATATTAGCTGACATCAATGACATCTCTGCAACTAGTTTGAGGTTGTCCTTAGTTTCCAACTAACCTTGAAGCTGAATGACTCTTGATGCAAAGAATTTCAGATAACCTCCTTCAAAGCAACCCTGATTACTTCACCTTTCCCAAACACTGTACGACCCCCTACGATACGGATTTAACACTTTTCATTTAACGTTATGATAACCACTTATCATTGCAGTCTGTAAATAAAAAGTGAAAAATAAGTCAGTTATCGTATGTTTAAATGCGCTGTGTTACACAGATCGCTAAACACGATGAGAGGATATTCAGCGTAAGGATTGGCGTAAGTTAGATACTCTGTCAACTGCGTCCCGATCGCAGGTAAAGAAGGTAGTTGATAATCAATAGACAAGTGACGTGACTTGCCAGTACGCTCTAACCTGTTGCCTAAATCATTTATATATTCGTAGTATTTAATTAAATAGGCCGTTATTGAAGGTAACACTTCAATAACGTGTCAGGTGTGGAAATGTAAATGAAAAAAGCAGTATAATATGATCCTTTATTGACAATATTTCGCCCACAGTGGGCTTTATCAATAGATGAATAGTATATGAGTATTTATAGGATGGAGAATAAGGTTAAGAATGTGAATGAATGGTTCAGAGAACCGACGAGTTGGTAAATTGGACACATAAGCAACACTTGGGTATCTTTATTGAGGAAACGTTTCGCCACACAGTGGCTTCATCAGTCCATACAAAGGAGAATCGTGAACAGGGGAGTGTGAGGTTGTCAGTCCCTCAATCTTGAGTCGATGTTGTCAGTCCATCAATCTTGAATAGAATAACAGCATATGAGCAGGAGAGGTGCAGCAGTTGTAGGAGGTGTCACATTTGTTCAATGTGGAAGTAGGTCGTGCCCAAGGAATAGGCAAGCGAAGAAATCCCTGAATTATGATACCAAGATGTTGCAGTGTCAGACAGGATGTGAATGAATGAACTTACCCCACACATTTTCAACCCCATTGCCTATACTCTCACTAGCCCATCTGTCCTCCAATAGTTGTTTATATCTTACACTAGCTGCCTCCTCCTTTAGCTTATAAAGCTTCACCTCTCTCTTATCTGCTGCTTTCATTTTCCTTGTATCCCATCTAACTTTTACTCTCACTGTAGCTACAACTAAAAAGTGATCTGATATATCTGTGGCCCCTCTATAAACATGTACATCTTGAAGTCTACCCAACAGTCTTTTATATACCAATACATAGTCCAGCAAACTACTGTCATTACGTCCTACATCATATCTTGTATACTTATTTATCCTCTTTTTCTTAAAATATGTATTACCTATAACTGAACCTCTTGATATACAAAGTTCAATCAAAGGGCCCTCATTATCATTTACACCTGGAACCCCAAACTTACCTACCACACCCTCTTTAAATGTTTCTCCTACTTTAGCATTTAGGTCCCCTACCACAATTACTTTCTCACTTGGTTCAAAAGTTCCTACACACTCACTTAACATCTCCCAAAATCTCTCTCTCTCCTCTACACTCCTCTCTTCTCCAGGTGCATACACGCTTATTATGACCCACTTTTCGCATCCGACCCTTATTTTAATCCACATAATCCTTGAATTTATATTCCCTCTTCTCCTTCCATAACTGATCCTTCAACATTATTGCTATTTCTTCCTTAGCTCTAACTCTCTCAGATACTCCTGACATAACCACATTTATTTCTCCCCACTGAAACTCGCCTACCCCCTTCAGCTTTGTTTCGCTTAGAGCCAGGACATCCAACCTATCATTCATAAAATTAGCAATCATCTCTTTCTTATCATCCGCACTACATCTACGCACACACACACACACACACACACACACACACACACACACATATATATATATATATATATATATATATATATATATATATATATATATATATATATATATATATCAGGGAGGCCAGCAAGGTTCCCCCATTAACAAATTGAAGAAGATACTTTAATCATAAAACAGAGAGGTATTATATTATAAACAATAACTATGATAATAACAATATAATTTAAATAAAAAAATAAAACACATAATTAAAAAACATCATCATAATATAGAATAAAAATCACAAAGTTTGTAATATACAATTTCATTATGTATTTTTTTTTTCAGCAGCCTGTCCGGTTATCGAACCCCAGACCCCAGTTGTGAGAGTCGAGCTGCATTAAAAGATTATCAGAAGGGTGGTGGAGTAGATAGAAAAAAATGGGCTCATACATGACAAGTAGCACGGCTTCTGGAATGGAAAATCCTGGGAAGATTGCATTTTGTTTGGCAGTAAGAAGGTAAGAAGGCTTTTGACACAGTACCACACAAGAGACTGATACAAAGGTAGAGGAGCAGGCAAGAATAACAGGAAAAACACTGCAGTTGATCAAGGAATACCTGACACGAAGCAAACAAGTGATGTTATGTGGCGATGATTCGCAGTGGGTACATGTGTTGTGTGGGGTTCCACAAGGGTCAGTCCCAGATATGTGAATGACATGATAGAAGGGATGGAGTCAGAGGTGTCCCTGTTACAGAGGACTTTAAACTAATGAGAATACAAGCGGACGAGGATCAGGAGAGACTACAAGAGGATATAGATAGGCTGCCAGCCTCATTCGACAAATGGTTCCTGGAATTTTAACCCACCAAGTGCAAAGTTATGAAGCTTGGGGAAAGACAAAAAAGACCACAGACGAAGTACAGGCTCGAGGAATGGGGGAAATCAAAGGCTGCAAATTTCACTCAAGGAGAAGAATCTGGGAGTGAGTATCATACCGAGCACATCAACCAAACAACTGCGCCTGGCAAACTTAAGAATAGCGTTTCGACATCTAAGGAGCCATTCACGACACTGTAGGTGTACGTCAGTCCCATATTGGAATACGCAGCACCAGTATGGAACCCACACCTGGTCAAGCACGTTAGGAAATTAGTGAAAGTTAAGGTGTCATCAGGTTAAGGGAACTCAACCTAATGACACTGGAGGACAGGAGGGGATAGTTGGGATATGAAACGACGTATAATTAGAGGAAATAACAAGGTGAACAGGGCAAGAATGCTTCAAAGGACAACTGGAAGCTGAAAAATTCAGATGAGTCATAGGGATGTTAGGAACTATTTCCTCAGCCTTAAAGATGTCTGGAAGTGAAACAATCTGGAGAGTGAAGAAGCAGAGGCAGGATCCATACATAGCTTTAAGAAGAGATACGATGAGGATGTTGTAGCCTCATCGTAAAGGGCGAAGAAGCTGCGTCAGGAATTGTGATTGAACCCCTGCAATCACATATAGGTGAGTACATATAGGCAATATACATATAACTAGCAGCTGAAACACCTTCAACATGGTATAAACATTCACAAAGGATGATAGATAAGTTATCATAAGCAATGTTATCAGTGTTCTGGCGTGTTATCATCATCTTCAAGCTTACATTGTCTGTATTGTTATTATTATAATCATGGGGAGCGCTAAACCCGTAGGATTATACAGCGCATGTTGGGGGGGGGGATGGAAGGTATTCAGGCTCAATTCAGGGAACCGGAGCACAGATACAATTCCCTAGATCAAGAGCCCCTCACCAGCATCAAGGAACTTTCCTTGAGGGGACATTATCTGTAGCCTCATGTTCTCACTGAAACTGTCCATCTGCTTTATTATTTTTTAAGAAATATTTTCTACCTAATATAAACGTTTCTCCTGCCTTCTTTGAATCATCTGCTGTAAAAAAAATAAAAAACGTGCTTCCTCCCCCACCCCCTACACACACATGGGAGACCTCAAGTTACTACACTATCATACACGTGACTTCATTCTACCATTGAAGAGATTTCAGCCTCCCACACACTCATTAGGAATTCAACTTCTCACATACTCATTAGAGAGACTTCAACCTCCCACACACTCATTAGAAATACAACTTCCCACACACTCATTAGAAATACAACTTCCCACACACTCATTAGAAATACAACTTCCCACACACTCATTAGAAATACAACTTCCCACACACTCAGAAATACAACTTCTCACACACTCATTAGAGAGACTTCAACCTCCCACACACTTGCTAAAGAGATTTCAACCTCACACACACTCACTGAAGAGACTTAAAACTTTCACACACACTCATAAACACATGTAGACTATATCTATGATACAGATGTTACAGAGATAAAAAGTAGATAAAAACTGATAACCTCAATATTAATTCAGTGGGAAGTGCATAGCTGGAACCTGTCTTGCAATAAGCGCTATGACGCACATGGAGTGGAGGGAGTAGAAGGAGGCAAACCATATTAAGTCAGGTAACCTGAAAAATCTACTAACAAGCTGAGCTATTTAATATTTCTGTTATTTTCCCAACATTTTCCGATGAGATTTTACAGGCAAATTATGTGATTTTTATTTGGATTTCTTCTAATGTTAAATTTTATCTATCTTGCAAGAAAGCAAGTTCATCTATTCGTCTTTGCAGTCTAACATGCATATGCAACATTTTTGGGTTTCATAATAACGCTTCTACTCCTATGTCATTTATATTCGTTTCATATGGCATAAAAATCAAGGTGTTATTGGTCACCTTAAACTTAAAGCTGTATAAAGCTGTTGCTCAGCTTTATTTCTGATCAAAATGTTGTGTATAATATTAGCCAGTTAATGATCCCTTCCTCTGATCGTAATCCTTGATATGCATGCCTCGTGTATCCTATTTTTGTTGAATAGTATTAATATTCCTTCTTCTTCTTCTTCTTCTTCTTCTTCTTCTTCTTCTTCTTCTTCTTCTTCTTCTTCTTCTTCTTCTTCTTCTTCTTCTTCTTCTTCTTCTTCTTCTTCTTCTTCTTCTTCTTCTTCTTCTTCTTCTTCTTCTTCTTATTATTATTATTATTATTATTATTATTATTATTATTATTATTATTATTATTATTATTATTATTATTATTATTATTATTATTATTATTATTATTATCAGTCTCTTACCTTCCGTTCTTCGTGATATATATAACCCTTAAACTCACTGTTTACCTTCCGTTTACTTCCAAGGTAAACAAACAGGTTGAAGTGGTAACAGACTTTTAGTGTTTGGATTGCTAGAGGCTAATCATCTGCCTCTCATTTTGCCTCTCACCCTACCTCTCGCCCTGCCTCTCAAGCTGCCTCTCACACTGCCTCTCACACTGCCTCTCACACTGCCTCTCACACTGCCTCTCACCCTGCCTCTCACCCTGCCTCTCACCCTGCCTCTCACCCTGCCTCTCACCCTGCCTCTCACCCTGCCTCTCACCCTGCCTCTCACACTGCCTCTCACCCTCCCTCATGCTGCCACTAACGCAGTCTCGGTTCTGGGTTACTTATGTGACAAGAGAGGAAAGTTAAGTCAGTCATAGGCAAATTTTAAGTTAACCTGAACCTGAGGCAGATTTTGACGTTTCCGACGTTTATTGGGGTTTGACAATGTCTTACATTTGAAAATATACTTTACACTTATAAAAATTATGACTAGGAAATATACAGTAGAAATAAAGTAGCGAGAGATAGTTGGAAGTTGGAATCTATTTCTCAGTTATGTTATGATAAGCTACACAAGAAGACGAAGAAGAAGAATTAGTAACCACGGAAGGTTTATAGCTCAAGAAAGCCAAGCAAATGTGGCTTATTTCCATTTGGGTCTTTTTTAGATCCTTCCCTAAGTAGCAGCTCAAAACAGTCAACCTTGCAGTAGATACATATCTAATATATACGTATTTACCGCAAGATAACCGGGACATCAGGTGTTAAGAGACTTCCTCATATATCTTCTCTCAGGATTCGGTCCTGGTTTTTTTTCAGTAGTGGGCTGAACGTACTACCACCCTGAGGGACATTGTACACCATAGATAAAACTGGATTTTGGAATGAGCTAAGTAAATAAGTTTTTATTTAGGCCATTCTGCAAATTGTTTTAAAAATGTAAGTTTTAATTGTTACAATGTGTTTTGAGGGCATGTATACAAAGTACGGAATGTAGATTCAACCTATGATGACCTAATAATGGCTTGGTTTGTACAAACAATGAAGAAATTGTTTATTATTATAAGAAAATCTTCAAGGAAATATATAATTGATTTTACATGCAGTAGTATAAATTTATACAGTGGTTCTAAGGACACACATGTTGTACGTATATATTAATGATTCAGTGAATAAATTTACTAAGTTTTTATTTAGATTGTACACACAGTACAGTCTAAATACAGGTATGTACAATACAGGTACGTATAATACAGGTATGTATGCCTTGAAGGCATACATACCTGTATGACTTCAATGCGTTCAGGTATTATAGGCATACAGACACAGTATGTAATGCAGATTTAACCTATGATAACTCAATAGAGTGAATGTGATATATTTTCATTCGGGTCCTTGTTAACACTAAAAGCATAATTTCAAATATATAAAAATTCCACAGCGAAATTAGGAAAAACACCTGAGCACTTTCATGTGCATAC
This sequence comes from Cherax destructor, assembly GCA_009830355.1. Lineage (NCBI taxonomy): Eukaryota > Metazoa > Arthropoda > Malacostraca > Decapoda > Parastacidae > Cherax > Cherax destructor. The sequence goes on from WNWK01000024.1 coordinate 719,938, forward strand.
ACACGCACATCTTCCTGTGAAAATACGTGTGCAAGCAACATTCCCCCAATGAAAAGCAGGGGTACCGTGAGTACAATAAGAGATAACACAATAAATGTCACGGTCCCCTAGACTGTCCAACTGCCTCCCAGTATACGTAAGGGAGATTAATACTAGAACAATGGTTTTCTTCGAGAGAAAGCCTGACAGACACCCAAAGTCAGTACCTGACCAGCCGGGCTGTGGTTTGTACGTTGGATTGCGTGCGGACCTGGGTCCAAGGGAGCATGTAGGCCAGGATGAATTACAACAATTGGATATGCTGAATATTGAAGACAGAGTAAAACAACTTAAATTGAATCAAGTTTATAAAATTGCTCACAAACAGTGTCCAGAATATCTTGCTGCCAATTTTGTCAAGGCTGGGGGAGAGAGCACAACTTTGTAGTACCCACAGTCAGTGGCCAGGCTTCAAACCCCTTTTATTGTACAGCAATAAAGGAATGGAACAGACTGCCTGCACAGGTCAAAGCCAGTCAAAGCTACCTAATGAATGTAGCGACAGAAAGGGAGGAGAATATTTTTGTATTTTTTTAGCTAACATAAATGTAAATAACTCTTTTTACCTTATTCCTAGTATATATTCTTTATAGTATAAAAACATATATCTCCTACGGTGTATAATATTAAGGTATTAAATGGACCCCAATGGAAATAAGTCACTCTGTCTGACTTTTTTGGGTTATCCTAGGTTTTCTACACATATGCTGCTATGTATGATGATCTATGTAACTGTATTTGTGTATACCTGAATAAACTTACTTACTTAACAGTTTGGTTGATCATTCCCTGATCCACCGCGAGACCTGGTCGTGGCCGGGCCGCTGAGGCGTTGACCCCCGGAACACCAGGTAAACCCTTCCCAGGTGATACTAAAACGGATGGAGGGAAACCCATAAATACGCAAACAAGTCAAGTGCACCAGAACAGCAGCACTGCAGTAGGCCGGCTGGCCCATATTAGGCAGGTTTCTTCTCAGATTCAACACCTCTCATTCATACGTTTGTCTAGTCTATTCAATTTTTCTTCGTGTAATTTTATTCTAGGTGATTTGCCGGTATGGATCCCGGCCCGGGTCTCTTCCATTTCGTGTAATTGATACATAGTATTCATTTTACATTGGAGGAGGAGGAGGTGTTGATTCACCGGGAATTCTCCCGGCCCGGGTCTTTACCAGATGGCGACCCGGCTCCGGCTCCCTGGCGTGGGAGTAGCAGAGACTTATGTCTCCCATGGGAGGGGGTACCCCTCAGCGGCGGGAGCAACTGGTCCCAGGCTTAGCCACATTCCCCACCGGCACGAGGCAGGTGGTAGATAGATGCTAGGCCACTCTGGTCTGCCACCTTACCCGCCCCAAGGAGGCTGACGGAAAGGGCAGGCTTGCGAGCCGCAGATGGTAGCAAGCTCCAGGCTTGGCACCTACCCTGCCCTAGAAGGGCTGGGCATGGTGAGCGACCTCATTTTACATTATGCTTTGCAAACCTAGAGGGTATTCCACGTGAACGATTTTGTAAACACTACGTATAACTATTCTATTCTATTCTATATGATCTGCCAGTATGGATCCCGGCCCGGGTCTCTTCCAATTTGGCGACCCGGCATCGGTTCCCCTGTAGGGAAGTGTCATGTATCGACATTAAAGGTACATGTGTGGTATTCCTTTGGTGGGAAGAGGGGTCCTCTCCGAATCTATGGACAAACGAAGTCCCAAAAGGTAGTTGCTCCAATGGTAGTTGGTGCAGGGTGCAACGGAGGCCCTCAGCAGGCCTTCACAGTGACGTCAGCGGGGGGGCGGGTGACATGCAATGACTGGGAGTAAGGTCTCCAAATCTTTAACAGCCAAGTACACCAGATGTGCCGCCTCATCTTCCCGGGCCCGCCCCACCGGGGTCATCGGGAAGTGTCTGCGGCGAAGGGGCAATGTAGCTGGGCAGTCTAACAGGTAGTGCACCAGGGAGTGGAAACCATCCGGTCACAGTGGGCACAGAGCTCCTCTCTTGCTTGTTCAATGATCTGTGCAGTGGTGGGATACCCTAAGCGCAGGCGGTGGATAGCCACCCGCAGTTCCCTGGGCTGCTTCCGAATGGTTGGAGGGGGTGCCCTGTGAGTCGCCCTGTCATACCAGCGGCGGCTCCGGGAATCCCCAGGGTCAGGAAGTGGGCGCCTGGCCGCACTGGTAGCCCATAGCATAATCTGGCTGAGGATGATGGCGATTGCACCACGTGGCTGTGCCTCGAGCGTTGCGGCCTTAGCAGCCTCATCTGCTGCATCATTGCCTGGGATACCCACATGGCTTGGGATCCAGTTGATGGTGGCTCTGCGACCCTGGGCCATGAGCGTCTGCAGGTCGCCCCGAATGGACGTGAGTAAGTGTATGTTGTCCCTTGGCTCTTTGTGCATAATTGCCTGGATTGCTGACTTGGAATCAACATGGATGACGGGAGGACGCTGATGGTCTGCAATCGCATGCTGCAGAGCTCGTTGAATGGCGTAGAGTTCAGCCTGGAGTATGGTGCAATGGTCTGGGAGGCGCCATCCTGCCGTCAGATTGCTGTGGAACATCCCAGCAGCTGTTCGGCCTGCCTCTGGGTCTCTGGAGCCATCAGTGTAATATGGCACACACCCAGGGGTTTCCACACCCGTAATGCTAGCTGAAGCAAGTTGTTGCAGAATGTGCTGGGGACAATGCCTCTTGCTGCCAGGTAGGGCTGTCCAGTGCACTGCCAACAGCTCTGGCGCCCAAGGGGGCGGCACCGTGTAGTTTGCTGCAGGTCTGTCGCAGCCTCCATCCTGGAGCAATGGCATGGGCAGGAGCTTCCTTGTGGCATCTGCAACTGACCACAACCACCGGCGGCCGCGGTGCATTGGTATGACATGTCCCACTACGTATAACATGGAAACAAAGTATTTATTATTTTGTTTATTGACAGTATTGACTGTCATTGATGTATTTATATAACTAATATTTGTTTATTAGTAGAACCCTAATCGTACCCTAGCCATATAGGACATTGTCTATAACTGCATTTATCCCTACTACTCCAGAGATGAAGTACAATATGTAATCTGATCCTCTTTCAGGAACCCTCATGTAAGGTTCCCTGATAAAAATAAATAAAATAAATAAAATACTTTATTGAGACATTGTACAGTTATATATGGTAGACCTAGTTATACATAGTTTTAGTTATTACTTAGTTATTATTATTACTTATTATATTATTATTACTTAGGTATTAATGAGATGTACATGCCAAAAGACCCTAATATGCTGTGCATTGCGGGCATTTGGACGTGTCCTCAGCTTGAATTGAATCTGAGTGCCTCCCAATCCCCAAGCACTGCATGACCCTTAAATTAATAATTATTATAATTATAATAATAATAATTACAAGTAACTAACAATAATTATAACAATAATAATACTTCAGGAGTAAGAGACGGGTCATTTGATTAACACTCTTTGTCAGGACAAGTTTTCAGATTGGAAACTTTATTGGGTTATCCTATGCTATTCTGCATATGTTACTATTAAAGACAGTTGTAAAAATCTAAACGTGTGTAATGATGACGAGTTAAAACTTATTCTCTTACATAATGTGTTTAGTTGTGTTTGTGCAGTGATTCGTTTTCTCTTACAGTGTGAGTCCCAGCTGCTCAATACAGAAAACGAATTTTCAGGAATTCCTGGTATAACTTAAAACTAGTTAATTTAATGAACATTTTGTTATTTTTATAATAATAATAATATTTTATTTCTACAAGTACATGTACAAGGTATACAGGCCTAGCTAACATCAATGACATACTACTATATAGAAAACCACTTGTTATGCTGAGCATTTCGGGCAAATTAGGTCAGTTTTGTCCCAGGATGCGACCCACACCAGTCGATTAACACCCAGGTACTCATTTTATGCTGATGGGTGAACAGGACAGCAGATGTCTTATGGAAACACGTCCCTAATGTTTTAATGCCGTACCGGAGATTCGAACTCCGGACCTCAGTGTGTGAGTTGGATGCGCTAGGGTTCGAGCTACGGGACACCCAGTAGTAAGTTATTTAAAGGCGGTTTTTTTGTTTCGTTCATGATGTATGGTTTCTATTTTTTCAGAGGCAGTTTTACAGGTTATGAGATTTACCCGTGGCTCAATTGGTAGAGCCCTCAACTAACTGAGGAACCAGGATTCAATCCCCTGAACAAGTGAAAACGTTGGACATGGTGTTAGCCTACTGGTGTGGGTTGCATCTTGGGGAAGAAGACCAAGAAGGGTCCCAGCGCGAATAACCCAAACGGTCTAATAGCGTGGCTTTATTGGGTTTTCCTGGGTTACTAAACTTCAGGGTTAATCCAAACAAATCTTTCTTTTTTTCTTTGTAGTTAGTGCGGTCATGAGGATAGTCAGAGTAGTGATGTATGGCGTAAACTAAAGTTAGGCTCTCCAAGTCTGAAATAAAGTTTACTTTTCAATACAGATAGCGTACGTTATAGATAAAAGATAAAGAAAAGTTTCCCTGGATGTGGCTTAGTAAGCAAAACGGGTTATGAGTCAATCAATGGGACAGTAAAGACGTTGCCTACATATGTACGGTCATGAATAAACTTATTCATTTCAATCAAGCCTGTATACCTACCTGGAGTCTACCTGGAGAGTATTTCGGGGATCAACGCCCCCGCGGCCCGATCCACGACCAGGCCTCCCGGTGGATCAGAGCCTGATCAACCAGGCTGTTACTGCTGGCCACACGTAGTCCAATGTACGAAGCACAGCCCGCCTGATCCGGCACCGACTTTAAGTATCTGTCAAGCTCCCTCTTGAAGGCAGCCAGGGGCCTATTGGTAATTCCCCTTATGCATGGTGGGAGACTGTTGAACAGTCTTGGGCCCCGGACACTTGTGTTTTTTATTAGTGTACCAATGGCTCCCCTACTTTTCATTGGGGGTATTTTGCACTGCCTGCCCAGTCATTTACTTTCGTAGGGAGTGATTTCTTTGTGCAGATTCTGTGTTCCAGTGAGTACAAGTCAAGTGCTTCCAAGCGTTCCCAGTAGTTAAGGTGTTTGATGGAACTTATATGTGCAGTAAAGGTTCTCTGTACATTCTCTAGATCTACAATTTCACCTGCTTTGAATGGAGATGTTAATGTACAGCAGTATTCCAGCCTAGAGAGAACAAGTGATTTAAAAAGGATCATCATTGGCTTAGTATCTCTTGTTTTAAACGTTCTCATTATCCATCCTATCATTTTCTTCTCAGATGTGATAGTGGCACTGTTGTGATCCTTGAAGGTGAGATCCTAAGACATTACCACTCCCAGGTCCTTCACAAGACTCCTTCGCAAGAGGTAATCTTGAGCTTCTCCAGCGCTCGTACGCAATGTCCAAAGCTGGGGGTGATTCCAAAAGGATCCTGTAGTGCTTGATGCCTTTGCACCTCCTGACATCGTCTGCTGCTATGCAGCTGCCACACCCTACGAGCCCAGTGTGGGCGGGGTTTGTGGTAGCACAAGGTGCCTAGCTTCTCCCTCCGAGCCCGATTTTCAGTTGGGCTTTCTTTCCTCTCGCAAAAAAAAAAAAAAAAAGGTTTTTATTCACACACGGCACTCTGGCACCCTAACTCATCTCGAAGTATGGCCCTATGGCATATTTTCTCCTTATTTTGGCACAGTGGTTTCTATTATTTGTTAGATGATTAGTAAGTAAGTAAGTAAGTAAGTTTATTCAGGTATACACAAATACATTTACATACATTATCATACATAGCAGCATATGTGTAGAGAACCTAGGATAACCCAAAAAAGTCAGACAGAGTGACTTATTTCCATTGGGGTCCCTTTTACACTATAATATTTTACATTGTAGGATATATATGTTATTATATTATAAAGGATATATGTATACTAGGAATAAGGTAAAAAGAGTTATTTACATATACATGTGTGTTAGCTAAAAAAAAAATCATTTCCCCCTCCTTTCTGTCGCTACATTCATTAGGTACCTTTTGGTTCTCTTCTTGAACTGGCTCATGCTATGACTGGCTTTGACATGTGCAGGCAGTCTGTTCCATTCCTTTATTGCTGTACAATAAAAGGTGTTTGAAGCCTGGCCACTGACTGTGGGTACTACAAAGTTGTGCTCTCTCCCCCTAGTACTATGACTGCTTTGGTTCCCAGCCTTGACAAAATTGGCAGCAAGATATTCTGGACACTGTTTGTGAGCAATTTTATAAACTTGATTTAATTTAAGTTGTTTTACTCTGTCTTCAATATTCAGCATATCCAATTGTTGTAATTCATCCTGGCCTACATCCTCTCTTGGACCCAGGTCCAGGATGAATCATACCATTTTGTTCTGGGTGATTTGCAGCTTATCTTTCAGTTTTTTTGTCAAGGCAGAGTACCATGAAGAGCAAGCGTAGTCCATATGACATTGTATAAGGGCTAGACATAGGGTCCTGCGAGCCTCAGTAGGTAGACACTGTGCTTGTCTGTAGAGGAACTTCAGTCTGGCATTCGCTTTCTTTACTACACTGTTCCCTATCAATTCTCCTGACATGCATGGGTCAAAGGGGATTCCCAGATATTTTACTGAGGAAACTGAAGTGATTGATTCCCCATTACACCGGATATTAAAATTATTTACCCTGCTCAGTTTATACTTCGTGCCAAAGAGTATGGCTTCTGTTATTCCAGCACTGTACATATGTACTTTATAGGTTCACTGGTAGTTTTATGCTCTAGTACGCAAAAAAATAATAAGGATCCTATGTGTATCAATAATAAAATGCACTGTCAAGTATGAGAATAAGACGCAAAATGCGGTTAATGACATTTATTGGGAAATTTATTTGTTCTCGAAGCCACATAATGCCTCTTTTTTATATAATATGAATTCTAGAGCCGACCCTCAGTTACATTTGTTCTTACTGGCTTTCTCGATCGCCATGACTCGATATTTGTCCGAGGTAACCTTACGCCACAGACAGCGAAGCTCTTAAAACACGCTGACTGTCCACCCATCCGGCTAAATGCATCATTTCCTTCAGCTTGTCATGGAATTATTTTAAGGTTAGCAAGGCAGGATATTCCGTCAATAAACACGTGTTTTTATTTCGTGACGCAGCTCTGTCTATGTTTTTTTCTTGTTATAAGTGCATGACTCGCCTTATTTTCGAAGACTGACGCCACTTTGGAAGTCTTCCAACTGTTCGGTAATTCCCATCTCTTTTTTTTATCTACTGTTCAGTTGTATTTGTTAATGAGTCTTTGCACTTACCTATTTGAAACCCAGAGTGAGCCCTAGCTCTTGGACACGTCTCTTAACGTTCTATTCACTGACGGGAATTAGCTTCATCGTATTTTTGTTTATTCCTTTGTCTGGAGTTAGCATTTCAAAAGCTATTAATTAACTCGTTCAGTTTCTTTAATGTTGTTGTAATGAAGAAACGTTCCCTGACGTCTCTGTGACTCGGTGAAGCGGGGAGCTCGCACCCTATTTCTTGTATCCTGGATCCTTTCCTTGAAAAGGTTGTGTCCTCTGTACCTTGTCTTTTGCTTGCCGTGATTATATCACCTCTTCTGAATCCCTCCAGGGCAACATCGGTTACCCTGCTTTCTTTTCTCGTGGCAGAATAATGTTCTTGCTCTTGCTATGAGGAATTCTTTTGAGCTTTCCCAAGTTTAGCTCTGAATATGACAGTATGACCTCGACACAGGCACACACACACACACACACACACACACACACACATACACACACACACACACAGAAGTAAGACAAGAGAGAGAGGGGTGGGTAGATTGTATTTTCTTGGACTGCAAGAAGGCGTTTGACACAGTTCCACACAAGAGATTAGTGCAGAAGCTGGAGGACCCGGCAAGGATAACAGGGAAGGCACTACAATGGATCAGGGAATACCTGTCAGGAAGACAGCAGCGAATCATGGTACGTGGCGAGGTGTCAGAGTGGGCGCCGGTGACGAGTGGGGTTCCACAGGGGTCAGTCCTAGGACAGGTGCTGTTTCTGGTATTTGTGAACGACATGACGGAAGGAATAGACTCCGAAGTGTCCCTGTTTGCAGATGATGTGAAGTTGATGAGAAGAATTCAATCGGACGAGGACCAGGCAGAACTACAAAGGAATCTGGACAGGCTGCAAGGCTGGTCCAGCAATTGGCTCCTGGAGTTCAACCCCACCAAGTGCAAAGTCATGAAGATTGGGGAAGGGCAAACATGACCGCAGACGGAGTACAGTCTAGGGGGACAGAGACTACAAACCTCAATCAAGGAAAAAGATCTTGGGGTGAGAATAACACCAGGCACATCTCCTGAGGCGCACATCAACCAAATAACTACTGCAGCATACGGGCGCCTAGCAAACCTAAGAACAGCATTCCGACATCTTAATAAGGAATCGTTCATGACCCTGTACACTGTGTACGTTAGGCCCATATTGGAGTATGCAGCACCAGTTTGGAACCCACACCTAGCCAAGCACGAAAATAAACTACGAGGAAAGGTTAAAGGAAATCGACCTGACGACACTGGAGGACAGGAGAGATAGGGGGGATATGATAACGACATATAAAATACTGAGAGGAATTGACAAGGTGGACAGAGACAGAATGTTCCAGAGATGGGACACAACAACAAGGGGACACAGTTGGAAGTTGAAGACTCAGATGAATCACAGGGATGTTAGGAAGTATTTCTTCAGTCACAGAATGGTCAAGAAGTGGAATAGTTTGGGAAGCGATGTAGTGGAGGAAGGATCCATTCATAGCTTTAAGAAGAGGTATGATAAAGCTCATGGTGCGGGGAGTGACCCAGTAAAGGCCAGTGAAGAGGCGGGGCCAGGAGCTATAACTCGACCCATGCAACCGCAACTAGGTGAGTACAACTAGGTGAATATACACACACACCTGCCATGTCTAGATTTATATCTCTGAAGCCCATTCTTACCTTCACCAGCTTAACATGTTATTTTGGTCAGGAAAGGTCTTGTTATGGTTACTCAATTGTCGTTTTTGTCTTATTTCTAGTCTTCTTTCTCATACAGGATATTGTTGTTGAATATTTTAGGCTGTTGGTTTTTCTCTGTCCATTTCCTCCATCTCCAATATAAGGCATTATTATTATTATTATTATTATTATTATTATTATTATTATTATTATTATTATTATTATTATTATTATTATTATTATTATTATTTTTATTTTGTTATCCATTTGTTACTCCTTAGGGTAGGTTATTATTTTTTTCCTTACAATCGATTCCATTTCGTTTATTAAATTTTACATCATCGGTAAACATGTTTACATAATGCCATATCGTCTATGATTAATTATTTAAATAGATTATAAACATGAAGCACCTAAAACCTCAATGCTTGTCATGCCCTCTATTATGAAGATGTGATTTTAACTATTCCCATTTGTATTTTATTTAAAAAGTCTCTCATGCCTTCAAATAATTTGACTCTGCCTGAAGCTTATATCTAAAAGTTGGTATATAAAATATGCTAGGCTGCTGATCTTTCCATTCCCAGGCAGTTTCCGTCACCTTCCTTAACCTTGGCCTGTAACCTGGACCGCTAATAACGCAGCCGCAGGACCGGCAAGGACACCAGCCATGTCGTGACGCTTCCCAAATAAATAGGCAATAATCCAAGTGCAAGTCAGCGTTCAGTAGTCGGAGGTAAACACAGATGGTTCAGGAATCGACGTCTCGTGACGCCACCTTCGACCCCCATGGTTTATTGTTTAAGAGACTAATATTAAAGGACTGTGAAGGTTATGAATACCATTATTTCAGATACATTAGGCAATTTGAATGCTGCATATTGTTAATATAAATATACTATTTTTAGAGAATAATTGAATCACTCACTGAGACATAAAACTGAGACTAGGGAAATGATGTATGATGCGAGGCTAAAGGAAATGAAGATCAAAACATCAGATGATAGAAAAGTTAGAGACATGATAATAACATACGAAATACTAACAGCAGGTGCACATGGGCAGAATTGGAAATTAGACATAGATGAGTTAAGAGGGACATCAGGAAGCATTTCTTCAGCAAGAGATTGGTAAGGAAGTGGAATAACCTGAACGAAGTAGTAATGGAGGTACATGATTTAAAAAATGGGCTTGACGGTGTCCACGAGGCAAAGAGGGAGTGAACTCTAGAAGTGACAGGTTAAGAGGTAGGACCAGGAGCTGAGATTCAACCCCTCCAATAAAAAATAAATGAAAGCACACACACACACCTGGTAACACCTGGTCAAGCTCGTCAAGAAATTATGGTAAGTGCAAAGGTTTGCAACAAAGCTAGTTCCAGAGCTAAAGGGAAAGTCCTACGAAGAAAAGTTAAGGGAAATCGGCCTGACGACACTGGAGAACAGGAGGGTTAGAGGAGACATGATAACGACATACAAAATACTGCGAGGAACTGACAAGGTGGACAGAGACAGGATGTTTCAGAGAGGGGACACAGAAACAAAGGGTCACAATTGGAAGTTAGAGACTCAGATGAGTCAAAAAGATGTTAGGAAGTATTTATTTAGTCATAGAGTTGTCAGGAAGTGGAATAGTCTGGTCAGTGACGTAGTGGAGGCAAGAATCATACATAGTTTTAAGACGAGGTATGATAAAGCTCATGGAGCAGCGAGAGAGAGAGAACCTAGTTGCGATCAGTGAAGAGGCGGGGCCAGGAGCTATGTGTCGACCCCTAGAACCACAAAGGGTTGAGTACAAATAGGTGAGTACACACACACACACTCCAAGTGTACAATCGACATGTACATACACACACAGCAGGCCAAGTGCCTAATCGACATGTGCCAAAGACAAAATGGTAACAAAATTGTAACTAACACAGGAGATGCCTGATGGAGAGGATGTTAATGCATTGATCCACAAGCAAAAACCGGATACACGAGTACACAGTTGGAAGAGGAATCACAAGGGTATTAGGAAATGTCTGCTTCACGGCAGTCGAGAAGTAGAATTAAGTGAATGAAGTGGTGGTGGAAGCAGACCATACAAAGATTAGGTGTGAGTGAACCGGTTGTAAGTGGCTAGTAGACGGAGCCAGGAGGTGAGATTCGACCCTTGGCTAACAAAGCTAAAACTTGATGCGTCTACGCAAGAGCTACTTAACAGAAGGTACGTGCAAGAAATGTAAACAACATTCAGAAGAAAGGCATGTGAAAAATAACTAAGTGAAACATAAGAGGCAAGTGAAAAAAACAGTGAAATAGAACAAGTAAAACAGGTTATTGTAGTAGAATAGGCAAGGTTATGACCGCTTAGTGACTCAGAACACGCAAGAACAACAACGACATGAACGACGAGTACTCTCAGTTGTCATCACTGTAGCGATAACACCAAAATAACTTAAAAAAACAATGTAGAGAAGTTGCATCTGTCTGTTAAACTATTATGAGGTCATTGTCCCAATTGTCTGGTATCAGAGTAGATCTAAATTAGATCGTAAATGTTACAGGAATAAGAACTATTAAAACACGCAAAGCAAAGTGTTTACTGAATCTAAGTAATAGCTTGCAATATTTCCCTGCTAGTTTGTCTTTATGAGGCCAAACGAAATCTTGCCAGAGTGGAAAAAAGATTCATATCCTTTGGTTTCATATCTATATGACAGGACGGCAGCATCTCACTGGAAGAATAAAGAGTCACAGTACCCTGACTGAAACAATTCACCAGAAAGCAGCGATCTTAGGAGTTTAACCTGCCAATGGTCAAGATAGAATTGAAACGCCTCCACGAGGTTTCTTTCTTAAGTGCAGGTTTCTGGTGAATACCTTCCTGTGAGGTTCCTCTCTACGAACCTTGAATACTTTCTTAAGCATGGAGATTTGAACTCTAAAATGCAAAGAAAGTAGTACAAACTATAAAAATATATACATAAAAATGAACAGGAACACAGGATTTAAGAAATCACTGGAAATGAGAAAAGGAAGCAGACTAGAAGAAAATTTGGAGTGATAAATACACTCGCCCACCTACTGATCAGGAACACCGTGAGGCTGCAGAAGTCACGAGGAGAGGAGAGAAGAAGAGAAGAGATGAGAGGGAGAACTATATACGGAAACCAGCCCATCCCGTTTTAACTTAGTGTCTTACTCATTTAGGTAAGAATGTCGACCAACATGTACAGGTATGTAGATGAATGGTTCAGAGAACCGACAAGTTGATAAATTAGACACATATGCAACACTTGGGTATCTTTATTGAGGAAACGTTTCGCCACACAGTGGCTTCATCAGTCCATACAAAGGAGAATCGTGAAGAACAGGAGTTTGAGGTAATCAGTCCCTCAACCTTGAGTCCCTGACTACATAGACTCAAGGTTGAGGGACTGACCACCTCAAACTCCTCCTGTTCTTCACGATTCTCCTTTGTATGGACAGATGAAGCCACTGTGTGGCGAAACGTTTCCTCAATAAAAATACCCAAGTGTTGCATATGTGTCTACTTTATGTACAGGTATATATACGAAGTGACAAATCGACGCAAGTAACATACGCACTTATAAATTAAGACACATGTGCTACAGTTGGGTCTCTTTATTAATGAAACGTTTCAACTGACTGAAGAATCCTACTGTGTAGGCGAAACGTTTCGTCAGTAAAGATACCCAACTATTGCACATCTTCAACTTGTTGGTATTTCATACCATTTTCAACATAACTGTCAGACACTGCAGTACAACGGTATCATCGCGTAACTACTAGTCATGAGTGAGAGAGGTTGGCGCTGCCTTCCACTAGTGGATCCTGTCCTCTACAGCATCTTCGAGATCTTCCACCTCAACTTTGAGAGTAAGGCTCCGTTCTCATGCTCCAGCTTCATGTCGTTCCAGACCATGGAGTTAAACTCTTCTCAGCACTGAGGGACTGACCACCTCAAAGTCGTTGTCTCCAAGCTTGATGGACTGATCACATCATCTTTTTTTCCTTACTACTGCTCCCTTTGTATTTGACTGATGAAGCCTACTGTGTAGGCGAAACGTTTCTTCAATTAAGGTACCCAGCTGTTGCACGTATGTGTTAATCTTCATAAATAACAGAAAAAGGCACAATACCGTGACTGGAACAATAAACAAATAACCCACACATAGAAGAGAGGAGCTTACGACGACGTTTCGGTCCGACTTGGACCATTTACAAAGTCACACTAACAAAAAGGAGAGAAGGAGGGAGTATATATAGGCCAGCAGACAGAGACGGGAGCAAGAGAGGAAGTGTTGGAGGTGGTAGTAGTAGTAGTAGTAGTAGTAGTAGTAGTAGTAGTAGTAGTAGTAGTAGTAGTGGAGTCAGTCATATACTAAGAAAGACTAGCACTGCAAGGGAGCTAGGGGCCCACAGAGGGTAGGAGCAAGAACACAGAGGGGGGGTTAAAATAATAGAGGACAAATAAGGCAGAAGAAAGAAAACTCAAAGTAGAAAGAAGAAAGAGGAAAGAGGAAGGGGGAAGAGGGAGAAGGGGAAAAAAGAATCAGGTTAAGTCACGGGTGTTCTGAAGTTTGGAGCATTTAAAAATATAATGGGAAAGGAAGGCATCTACAGAGACAAAGCCACGACTAAGATTCATACAAGGAAAGTTGTGTATAAGGGAGGATTCAACCAGACGGCGACTGTGAAAGTTGGACGTAGGATAGACAGTTTTAGCAGAAGACCAGTCAATAGGATGACTGTGATTTCTGACTTGACACAAAAGATCATTGTTGGTGTCGGCCTAACACTATTTTTGTGCTCCCTAAGTCTGTCAGAAAGAGATCGGCCAGTTTCACCAAAGTACTGAAGAGGACAGGAGGAACAAGAAATAGAATAGACACCAGGAGCATCTATAGAGGGAGGAGAGGTATGAACTAGATTAGTGCGAAGAGTGTTAGTCTGGCGAAAAGTAAGGAACGAAGAGAGTTGTTGAGATTAGAGAGACCGGAAATGTAGGGAAGGCAGAGGACAGGAGAGTTTCCAGGAGTAGAGAGTTTGGGAGAGAAGAAAGTCCGTTTAGCTTTTGAGAAGGCAGAGTCTGTGAAATGGGAAGGGTAGCCAAGACGGGAAAATGAAGAGTGTTCTTATCTCCCTCTTTCTCAGTGCTCTCCGCATTTGTGATCCTCAGTTTCTTGAATTATAAATTTCCACTCTTCATAATTCATTTTCCCGTCTTGGCTACCCTTCCCATTTCATATACGTATATATATATATATATATATATATATATATATATATATATATATATATATATATATATATATATATATATATATATATATATATATGTATATATACACATCTATTCATTCCATAATCACTTTTTTCCTACCGACGCTAGATCACCTCTTCATTAACTATTGTTCTTATTTATTTACACAAACTGGGTAATAAGACATTGCTGATGTGTCGAATTGGGGGGAGGGTTTTGAATTATAGGAGGGCGGAGACGGGTTTGGTGGGTTCCCGAGAGTTCCAGGAACGAGGGTGGGTGGTTGCGTCACCTCTCATTCTCCTCCAGACTTGGGAAGTCCCATCAGATGGAAATATTCAACTGTGGAGAATATATAAAATATTTTATCTTGTTCAGGGCCGGGCTGTGAAAGTAGGATAACTCTCGAAACCCGTCAAAGGTATATCAATGATATATTTTCACTTGTTACACTTGATCAAAATTGTGATAATGTATTGAAACAAGTTTTCCTACAAATGATATTGATATAAGGCAAATGTTATACAAGTTTTCCTATTGTTGTGTTCCCGAAACCGTCACTGTTACCGGTATTTACCGTGTTGTGTTTGCGGGAGGAGGGTCGAATCTCTTCTCCAGGCCTCGCCTTGTAATTAGCCCTGACTGAGTTCATTCATCCCTAACCTCCTGGCACGTAATCATACCTATTCTTAAGGTTGTGTATACTTCGCCTTCACTAATCCAGGTCAATCCCTTTTCTGTCTACCCTAAGGATGAAGAACAATTTCCTTACATCTCTGTTATTTAATTGATTTTTAGCTTATATATGTTCGCTTGTTCACGTTTTTCGCCTGTCAATCAATCTTTTCCTGTAGACCTTTATCAGTCTTCGAAGAATCTTATATGTAAGAATCATATCATTAGGTTAACTTTTTTTTAATTTTTCCGTAGTTAATTCCTCCAGGATCAGTGTTGTCCCGAGCTTCTGGACGTACTATACTCACCTGGAGTTTACCTGGAGAGAGTTCCGGGGGTCAATGCCCCCGCAGCCCGGTCTGTGACCAGGCCGTGTTCTCCAGTCTGTTCTCCAGTCTGCAATCTGTTTCCGGTATTCTTTATCCTTCTCTAGTTTTCATACCCGTTCATACACTGGGGTTGAATTCCAGAATAAACCTGAGATTAGTGTTTGTGAATATCTCGCTTGTTCTGAGATTTCCAAACATTGTAAAAATCTTTCGTTTGTCGATGCATGCAGGCGCTGAGAGGAAAAACACAAAGCCACCTTCCTGAATGTTGGCTTCTTTGGACCAAAACGTCTAGAATCGCTTGGCACCAAAGTATTGGACCAGTGTGGTACGGTGAGAAGAGCACTGCGTGTCTTGTCCCAGGGTTCATATATACATAATATATATATATATATATATATATATATATATATATATATATATATATATATATATATATATATATATATATATATATATAATTATATACATTATATATATATATATATATATATAGAAGAGAGAGAGAGAGAGAGAGAGAGAGAGAGAGAGAGAGAGAGAGAGAGAGAGAGAGAGAGAGAGAAAACAGACAGACAGACAGACAGACAGAGACAGATAGATTTCCTATAATTCAAACAATAACTAGGGAATTTTAAAGTTAGTTTCTTACCGTCAGAGGATAAACAGTGGGGCACTTCAAGGACAGATGACTGAGTCTAGTGGATATTTCTGTTTATTCTTTACTCTTATAAAAAACAACTTTTATCAGTAATTTGCAAAACTTTCCAAAATTAACATCTCTACTGCTACAAGAATTTGTTAGGACGCAAGAACTACCTTTAAGAAAACATCTTTTATGAGAGGATTGTCAGCGATTTGTCAACATACAAAACAGTATCTAATTTTTATGTTGCAGCAAATGTTGCCTTGTAGAATGATCGACCTTCACTGAACACAACATTTGGTAAGGTTGACTGAGAATCTCTCACTCACTAAACTGCAATACCTCTTCCACTTCTTCTGTACAAGACAAAACATCACTATTACTGTCCTTGGTGCGTGCTAGCAGCAGACTGTGCTAGCAGCAGACTGTGCTAGCAGCAGACTGTGCTAGTAGACTGTGCTAGCAGCAGACTGTGCTAGTAGCAGACTGTGCTAGTAGCAGACTGTGCTAGCAGCAGACTGTGCTAGCAGCAGACTGTGCTAGCAGCAGACTGTGCTAGTAGCAGACTGTGCTAGCAGCAGACTGTGCTAGCAGCAGACTGTGCTAGCAGCAGACTGTGCTAGCAGCATACTGTGCTAGCAGCAGACTGTGCTAGTAGACTGTGCTAGCAGCAGACTGTGCTAGTAGCAGACTGTTTTAGTAGCAGACTGTACTAGTAGCAGACTGTGCTAATAGCAGACTGTGCTAGTTGCAGACTGTGTTAGTAGCAGACTGTGCTAGCAGCAGACTGTGCTAGTAGCAGACTGTGCTAGAAGCAGACTGTGCTAGTAGCAGACTGTGCTAGCAGCAGACTGTACTAATAGCAGACTGTGGTAGTAGCAGAGTGTGCTAGCAGCAGACTGTGCTAGCAGCAGACTGTGCTAGTAGACTGTGCTAGCAGCAGACTGTGCTAGTAGCAGACTGTGGTAGTAGCAGACTGTGCTAGTAGCAGACTGTGCTAGTAGCAGACTGTGCTAGTAGCAGACTGTGCTAGTAGCAGACTGTGCTAAGCAGACTGTGCTAGTAGCAGACTGTGCTAGAAGCAGACTGTGCTAGTAGCAGACTGTGCTAGTAGCAGACTGTGCTAGAAGCAGACTGTGCTAGTAGCAGACTGTGCTAGCAGTAGACTGTGCTATTAGCAGTTCTTGTTTAGCATCTCTAACCTCACTCACTGACTTTCGTTTAAAGTTTTTTCAACCTTGTATGCTTGACAAAGCTCAGGCTTTGCTGAAATCTCGTAATGAAAATCTTCAATAGCAATAGTTAGTGTGAAGCAACGTTAATTGTTGTTTAATCCATGTGAAGGAACGTAATGGTTGCAGTAATCAATGTGAAGGAACGTGTTGCAGTAATCAATATGAAGGAACGTAATGGTTGCAGTAATCAATGTGAAGGAACGTAATAGTTGTAGTAATCAATGTGAAGGAACGTAATGGTTGCAGTAATCAATGTGAAGCAACATAATAGTTGCAGTAATCAATGTGAAGGAACGTAATAATTGCAGTAATTAATGTGAAGCAACGTAATAGTTGCAGTAATCAATGTGAAGCAACATAATAGTTGCAGTAATGAATGTGAAGCAACATAATAGTTGCAGTAATCAATGTTAAGTAACAATAGTGCAGTAGTCAATGTTTGTTTATGCCATTGTTTGCCATATGGATGACTCACTTGCCACTGGGGAAGGTTTGCGACGTGAGCGACGTCACGTAAGTCTGTTTTTGTGCGCTTTGTGCGTCCTTGTGAGTGCGTCTGCTTTCTTGCGTACGTGGGCGCTTGTCTAGGAACTCATCCTGCTTAGCCCATGGGGTTTAAGAGCTTTTGTTTTTACTCACCATGGACTCACTCACTAGACGTGGTGGGGTATGGGCATCTTGCTATGGCCTGGACAGCAGCTGCATAATCCCTCTATTTCTTTTGTAACGTTAATTCAGCCATACTTTTGACTGGGGCGCCAAGCACCGGCTTCTCATACCGTCTTTCAGACATTTGTGGATTTCGGGAAAAAGCCAACTTACCCATCCCATTGTAGATGTAGAGTGTTGTTGTCATGAGTTCGTTAGTCAGGAAATAACCCTGAAAAGGGTCTTTGACCCATTGATCGTGGTAAGGCGGTAGTGTCTAAGAAAACTGATGTAAGTGGGGTAGCTGTTGGCTCTGTGGTGGGTCGTGACAGCAGCGACCGCAAGTTTATCCCTGATGGCACTACTTTCTGCGTGGCACTACTTTCTACGTGGCGCTACTGTCCATTTGGGAATGCTTTCTCCTTTTATCTATATATTTATCGAAGTTATACCTGTAACTTAGGATATTGCTATTGTAAAGGAAGTGAAACCTGGATCCTAAAATAGCCAAGAATGGACTTAATATCGCTAATGAAGTATCAACTATTTGGACTGTAATATACACACTCACACAATGACTGACGCTGGACAACTAAGTCGCCTCACGGGCCAAAAGTATATTTCTTAATACACCTTGAATGAAAAATCCTTCTTACCAGGACTTCTCATCAGGCTTCTTAACCCCTTAATCACCTGGTATAAATACTTCCTAGCATCTTGTGTCATTACAATATCTACTTAAGAATGTATGTGCAGAATGAAATAGTCTTCCACTACCTCGCAGTTATTATTATTATAAGTATTTATTATTAATTATTATTATTATTCATAAGTTAGCGCTACACCTGCTGGTAACATACAGCTCCTGTCAGATGGAAGACAATAAGATTTAATACGGAGAAATGGCGAAGAGCTGATGTTGTGGTAAGACAGTATCGGCCCTTCGCCATACAATGTTTCGCTACAACATTCCATTCTTGATAAAGCCACTAGCACGTTGAGAGACAACACAATAAGTGTCAGGGGCCCAAGACTGTTCAACTGACTCCCAGCGTACATAAGGGGGATTACCAATAGACCCCTGGCTGTCTTCAAGCAGGCACTGGACAGGCACCTAAAGTCAGTACCTGACCAGCCGGGCTGTGGTTCGTACGTCGGACTGCGTGCGGCCAGCAGTAACAGCCTGGTTGATTAGGCTCTGATTCACCATGAGGCCTGGTCACAGACTGGGCCGCGGGGGCGTTGACCCCCGGAACTCTCTCCAGGTAAACTCCAGGTAATTTGTAGAGAAAAGTTGTATTAATAGATTCCTTTGCAGTGTCTTACCAGGATTTCATTCATGTATGTGAAAGACATCTAAAACTCCTTGGATCAAGAGTTTTTCGTCGTGGCATAGTGATGGCACTCTCCACAGTTCACCATGCGGATGGTAAGGCCATCAACGTGAGGCACAGTGATGGCACCGTTCACCTAGCCATAGGTGCACCTGGCAGTGCAGTCGTTGTGACAGAGCGATCACTCAGACCTTGAAAAAATGGTAATATCGACAAGACTAAAGAAGCCACTCATGGCGATATGTTTCCTTTAATAAATGTCTACACTCCGACGTTGGTACTAGTGTCAGCATAAGAAACTGCTAACTGCTTCTTGAGCTCAAGTGTAGACCTGCGTCCCCTCGCGACACCGTAATTATTGTTCTAAACACTTTTATCCCAACCTTCAATTCAGACTCGCTTTCTAACTTCTTAATTCAAAGTTTTTTTAAAGTTAACTTTGACTTCCTCCTTATTACGCTTACTTTGACTTCCTCCTTAGCTGATAAACAGTGGCCCTTTCTCCAGGCGTCAGCACTCCTCCGCTATGTAACGCTATATGACCTCAGGGTCATACAGCGTTACATAGCGGAGGAGTGCTGACGCCAGGAGAAAGGGCCACTGTTTACCATCTAAGGAGGAAGTCAAAGTAAGCGTAATAAAGAGGAAGTCAAAGTTAACATCAACAGCACCCTTTAGCAGCATCAAGGCTCCCATTAGAAGAGAGAAAGTCACATTAAAATCATGACTCTTGGAGGGCGCTACCGCTCCTCTGTGCCTACACTACTAGCCGTCTGATAAATTAGACACATATGCAACACTTGGGTATCTTTATTGAGGAAACGTTTCGCCACACAGTGGCTTCATCAGTCCTATATAAAGAAGAATGTAATTCCAGTAAGGAGTGTGAGGTAAACAGTCCCTCAGGATGGAGTCGATGTTATCAGTCCATTAAGATTGATTACCTCATACTCCTTCTGATCTTCAACATTCTTCTTTGTATGGACTGATGAAGCCACTGAGTATGAACACAGAAGAAATGTTACAAACATTGTTGTGTTCTGTCATTTACGTCATTGAAAATTGCTTTTCAAATCTGATAAACAAATAAAGACACATTTTTCTTTCTAACGCTATTTCATTACTTGTAATTTAATTTACTTGTAATTTAATTAGGGAGGAATTAAAATTTAACACGATAATTCGCTTCTAAATCAATAATCATCATAACAGTGGAGGTCATTGGTGGTCAGACACATTGGTTGCAGCAGCCACCACAAGATCCTTTTTTGTTACCAGATCAAGTTTCTCCAGATTTATATTTTTTTTCCAGACAGGATTTGTTTTGTGTGTGGTAGGGAATTTTTCTGTCAGTATAGAGGAGGTGAGATGATAATGATGATAATGATGATAGACAGCATATACAGCAAATGTCCAGCAGCAGGGTAATGATGTTAAACTGAAGAGGTGTTACTAATCCATATCATTCCATTTTCAACCATCCTTACTTCCAAATGTCTTCATTAAAAATTATTATTATTATTATTATTAATATTATATGGTATTATTATTATTATTATTATTATTATTATTATTATTATTATTATTATTATTATTATTATTATTGGTGATTTACTCTCCCTTTCAACAGTATAATAACGATGGTATTATTATTATTATTATTATTATTACTATTATTATTATTTACAATATAAGTATGCGACCACTGTCAGCCTCAGAGTTATCCCTGAGTTACCAGACCCTGCCACGTGGAGGCCAGTGGTTCGTCTTTAGGGTCCACCCCCCCCACTCTCTACCATCTTGAGGCTTCCCTTAGGTCCATGTGTCCAGGAGTCCACCTGTGTCCCCTCAGGTATTCTCCCTTTCCCACTTTTCCAAGGTACTCCCCTCTATCTCTTGCCTTCTCTCTGGTTACCTTCTTTTGGATCATGCTTCCAAGTCTCTATCCGTGGGCCCCCGGATGTTAACAATTCCACACTCCCCACTTGCAGTTTTTTTGGTGCTTCCTCTAGTTCCGTGTCTCCGGAAGTCCACCTGTGTCCCCTCAGATGAACTTCCTTCCTCACTTCCCCAGGTTCCACATTTTTTATTATTTTACTATTTTTTTGGTGCCTTCCCCAGGTCAATGGTTCCCCACTTCCCCAAGGTTAGCGTTTTTTGGCCCCTTCCCAGTGACCTTGCTGGATGGAAACTTGGTCTTGTCTAGCTGGTCTACTGTAGAGACTGTCCAGGTGGGTGGAATTACTGGAGGGGACACACAGAAAACTGCGTCCAGTAATTACACCCACCAAGACAGCCACGACCGTACACCAGCTAGACGAGACCAAGCTCTCACCCAACTCACCCACCAGAAAGAGGTTACTGAATGATAATCTCGAACTTCTATTTATCTTTCATAATGTATTTATTTAATTATTTACTTTTTATTTATGTAAGAGTTACCAGTTTACTTACTGTGTAGGTATTTGTTCAAGGTATGTGCAATGTTCTCAAATGTTCACAAGTATACACATACACACATATACATGTATCAATATCATACACAAGCATGCGCATGCATTTTCATATACACATATCTGCACTTTCTTACACATCTGTTATAACGAAATTATATGCACAGACAAAGAAAGGAAAATAAGGAAATTCCTAAGTATAAAATTTCACATAATTTTTAATAAATAAAATAGAGAATGCTGATATACAGTATTTTCAAGCTATTAATAATGAGAAATGTGAGGGTGCAAATAAGTGTCAAGAGACACTTGTGTTAGACAAAGCAAAGTAGACGTTTGTAATATTATCTTAAAATAGGTAAAGAGTTGCCAGAAAAAAAAAATAAGTACGTTCCTCTCACTTGTTCACTTCTCTGACATCTTCTATATTATGAGAAAACGTTGGTAACCACACACTCACACACTCACACACTCACACACTCACACACTCACACACTCAAATAAAACAATAAAACTCCGTGTGAAGAAAAGAAAATCTTCAAACTCTTGGTGTTACGATACAGTTCTCGTGTGTTACTGCATATTCTTGGTGTTACGGTACAGTTCTCGTGTGTTACTGCATGTTCTTGGTGTTACGGTACAGTTCTCGTGTGTTACTGCATGTTCTTGGTGTTACGGTACAGTTCTCGTGTGCTACTGCATGTTCTTGGTGTTACGGTACAGTTCTCGTGTGTTACTGCATGTTCTTGGTGTTACGGTACAGTTCTCTTGTGTTACTGCATGTTCTTGGTGTTACGGTACAATTCTCGTGTGTTACTGCATGTTCTTGGTGTTACGGTACAGTTCTCGTGTGTTACTGCATGTTCTTGATGTTACGGTACAGTTCTCGTGTGTTACTGCATGTTCTTGGTGTTACGGTACAGTTCTCGTGTGTTACTGCATGTTCTTGGTGTTACGGTACAGTTCTCGTGTGTTACTGCATGTTCTTGGTGTTACGGTACAGTTCTCGTGTGTTACTGCATGTTCTTGGTGTTACGGTACAGTTCTCGTGTGTTACTGCATGTTCTTGGTGTTACGGTACAGTTCTCGTGTGTTACTGCATGTTTCTTCGTGTTACGGTACAGTTCTCGTGTGTTACTGCATGTTCTTGGTGTTGCGGTACAGTTCTCGTGTGTTACTGCATGTTCTTGATGTTACGGTACAGTTCTCGTGTGTTACTGCATGTTCTTGGTGTTACGGTACAGTTCTCGTGTGTTACTGCATGTTCTTTGTGTTACGGTACAGTTCTCGTGTGTTACTGCATGTTCTTGGTGTTACGGTACAGTTCTCGTGTGTTACTGCATGTTCTTGGTGTTACGGTACAGTTCTCGTGTGTTACTGCATGTTCTTCGTGTTACGGTACAGTTCTCGTGTGTTACTGCATGTTCTTGATGTTACGGTACAGTTTTCGTGTGTTACTGCATGTTCTTGGTGTTGCGGTACAGTTCTCGTGTGTTACTGCATGTTCTTGATGTTACGGTACAGTTCTCTTGTGTTACTGCATGTTCTTGGTATTACGGTACAGTTCTCGTGTGTTACTGCATGTTCTTGGTGTTACGGTACAGTTCTCGTGTGTTACTGCATGTTCTTGATGTTACGGTACAGTTCTCGTGTGTTACTGCATGTTCTTGGTGTTACGGTACAGTTCTCGTGTGTTACTGCATGTTTTTGGTGTTACGGTACAGTTCTCGTGTGTTACTGCATGTTCATTCGTGTTACGGTACAGTTCTCGTGTGTTACTGCATGTTCTTTGTGTTGCAGTACAGTTCTCGTGTGTTACTGCATGTTCTTGATGTTACGGTACAGTTCTCTTGTGTTACTGCATGTTCTTCGTGTTACGATACAGTTCTCGTGTGTTACTGCATGTTCTTGGTGTTACGGTACAGCTCTCGTGTGTTAATGCATGTTCTTCATGTTACGGTACAGTTCTCGTGTGTTACTGCATGTTCTTGATGTTACGGTACAGTTCTCGTTTGTTACTGCATGTTCTTCGTGTTACGGTACAGTTCTCTTGTGTTACTGCATGTTCTTGATGTTACGGTACAGTTCTCGTGTGTTACTGCATGTTCTTCGTGTTACGGTACAGTTACATAAGAAACATAAGAAAGGAGGAACACTGCAGCAGGCCCGTTGGCCCATACTAGGCAGGTCCTTCACATTCCATCCCATTAACAGAATATTTGTTCAACCTAATTTTCAATGCTACCCAAGAAATAAGCTTTGATCATTTTATTTACTCATGTGTAATTCCCACTCAAATCCAACCCCTCTCACTCATGAATTTGTCCAACCTAAATTGAAAACTACCCAAGGTCCTTGCTTCAATAACCCTACTAGGCAGACTGTTCCACTCATCAACTACCCTATTTCCAAACCAATACTTTCCTATATCCTTTCTAAATCTAAACTTATCTAACATGAATCCATTTCCTATATCCTTTCGAAATCTAAACTTATCTAACTTGAATCCATTATTGCGGGTTCTCTCTTGGAGAGATACCCTCAAGACCTTATTTATATCCCCTTTGTTAATACCCATTTTCCACTTGTATACCTCGATCATGTCTCCCCTCATTCTACATCTTACAAGTGAATGTAATTTAAGGGTCTTCAAGATTAGAAAAACGCAGTCTGGTTTAATCTATGTCACGAAGAATTCAGACTGTTCTGGGGGCAAAGGGGTCCCTACCCAGTACTAGAAGGGTGTACTTAATAAAGTGGCCTTTATATCACTGTCACAAACATTCCTACTCCTTCACAGTCTGTATAATTATCAAATTGAGTCATACTGTTTTATTTCCAGTGAGAGAGGTGAATTGGTGAGGTGATGAATAACTGGTGTGAGGTGACGAATAACTGATGTGAGGTGACGAATAACTGATGTGAGGTGACGAATAACTGATGTGAGGTGACGAATAACTGATGTGAGGTGATGAATAGCTGATGTAAGGCAATGAATAACTGATGTGAGATGATGAATAACTTTTGTGAGGCAATGAATAGATGGTGTGAGGTGATGAATAGCTAGTGTGAGGTGATGAATAACTGGTGTACAATTGTGTTGTACACCAGTTTTCTAGACTTGATGTGAGATGTAACTGTGTACATATGTACATGGCAGCAGTGTGCATACGACTCCATATGCACACAACACATTGTGTACAAGACCACTGTGTACATATTAAAGCAATATGTACACGACAGCACAATACGAAGACGATGGCACAATGTGTACACGACGGCACAATGTGTACGCGACGGCACGTACACGACAACGCCTGTGTACACAACACTGTGTATACAACTGCATAATGTGTACAGAGCAGCGCAGTGTGTACAAGACAACCAAATGAGTATACGACTACATGTGTACACAGAATATGCATACGACAGTAGTGTGCTCAACATGTGTACATGACGTGTGCACGGCAGCACAGTGTGTACACAACAGCTCTCTTGTGTTACTGCATGTTCTTGGTGTTACGGTACAGTTCTCGTGTGTTACTGCATGTTCTTGGTGTTACGGTACAGTTCTCGTGTGTTACTGCATGTTCTTGGTGTTACGGTACAGTTCTCGTGTGTTACTGCATGTTCTTGGTGTTACGGTACAGTTCTCGTGTGTTGTTGTACTGTTCTCGGAGTTAATGTTCTGTTTTTTATGTACTGGTTTTGTATTTTCCTGTATAGTCTTGTGTAACAGCATTTTATTTTGTTATTATACTTGCGTATTACTGTACTGTTTCATTATTTTCCTGTATTGTTCTTGTGTGTTACTGCACTGTCTTTGTGATTTACGGTGCTCTTTTTTTTTTGTCACTGAACTGTTCTTGCTTGTTACTTTAATTTTATTTTATGTTACCATTGTTGTATGTTTTTGTAGTGTTCGTTCATGTTGCTGTATTTTGCTACAACACTTTTCACAATAGTTTCTCCCAAATTGACATTCATTTCTCCCAAAACAATTATGTTGACTCAAAATTTTCAAAACATCCACTTAACACTTTTCAGAATCCATATCTCACTCTCATCCATTTATCTCCTCTACGCGATATTAATACAGATAACGCAATACATAACACAAACAAATAATATCTCTCTAGGAATGAACAGCATATTAGGGGCTTTTGGCATGTACATCTCATTAATAACTAAGTAATAACTATGTAATTACTATGTATAACTATATATACCATATATAATTGTACAATTTCTAAATAAAGTATTATTATTATTATTATTATAAGGTGACTATCATGGTAATATTGATCTCTTGACAGAAAGAATTTCAGCAGCCGATTCTTCATTCTGGCAAATTCGCTTCATTGTTTGCCTTTTATACTGCTGTTTTACGCACTTATTTTCAAAACTAGCAAAAAAATATATTCTTTTGAAACAATGCGGTTCTTTCTATGTTTCAATTGTGCTAAGTTATGTTAATCCATTCCCTTCCCTTTTTAGTCTCTGTTCTCCACTACTTAGTCCTTCACGTCACTCTGTTAATTACAGTTCTGATATACATATTGTCTGGTATACGTAGCAGATAATACATAAACATATACTGTTTATATTGACTAAATAATATTTTACAATACATGCAATTAAAACTAAGAAATTATTCTTCAATTACTGCTTTCTTATATATAAATGTTCTTCACTTATATATTTCAATGTTTACACATGATGCGTATATTCCTTTCCCTTTCTAAATTCATACTCTTCTTTATTAGGAATATTTTTATTCTTTCCATCGCTTCAATGATCATAATTCTGACATGAACTTTACCTGGTATGGTCAACAGGCTTAATCCATTGTAATTATTACATTCTTTAATTTTTTTTAACTTATTTTATAAACATTATGAACAAATTCATCAACTATTCCTGTACTTTATTACAACAGCATCACGCATTTACGCCTCATTCATTACTTTCATACTTCCTGTATATTTACATCCTTCGTACTCTCAATTCTTTATATTGTCCTGGTTTATTCTCAATCCTTTTATATTCAAATTCACTTCCATCTTCCTCATTTCTTTCTTACGCACCTCCTTCATACTAACTGCCTTCACACTAAATTCCATCACACTGCTTTCCCTCGTTGCCTTCATACTCACTTCGTGCTGTCTTCCCGTGCAGTACTTCCCGTGAAGTACTTCCCGTGAAGTACTTCCCGTGAAGTACTTCCCGTGAAGTACTTCCCGTGCAGTACTTCCCGTGCAGTACTTCCCGTGAAGTACTTCCCGTGCAGTACTTCCCGTGAAGTACTTCCCGTGAAGTACTCCTCGTTGATCTCATTGTTAATTCTACCAAGAATGAAATTCTGCAAGCAATTCATCTCCATTCTACATTTCCTCAAAATATTCTCTTAATCTCTCTGAAACCTCTTTTCCCACACGTTTCTTGGCATACTGAAATATATTATGCCTTAATTCGATTTACGATAATTGGTAATATCCATATATTGCAGTTCATTACAACATAGTATCGGAGAAATTAACACCAGAGTCGTACTGGCCAGGTTGCAGCAGCGACCTATAAAAATTCTTTTTGTCAGGTGATCGTGTCTCCCGAGTAGCTAGCTATTGTTTCCATCCCCGGAAGAATTTTTTTTTGTGTGTGTTCATTTGTTTGTGTATGCGTGCATGCGCACCTCCCTTAACACCCCAACCCCCTCCGAAGGTCTCTCCTTCATTTCCCAAAGGCTTGCCTCGTCTCTCTCAGTATCCTCATCTCTAGCTTCCTACCTCAGTCCCTCCCGAGGATCTAGTGTCCAGGAATTCATCCGTCTGTCTACTGGATTTCTTGCCTTCCCTACTTTCCTGAGGTGCCAGGCGACGTTGCTGGATTGGAATTGTGTCTTTTCTATGGTCGAGACTTTCCAGGTGAAGGAATTACAGGAGGGGACACAAAGAAATCTGTGACCTGTAATTACACCCACCAAGACACCCAGATATCGCTATTCATTGAAAATTTTGCCCCTACTTATGTCACAGTATGTACCTATATTAATATACATATATTTTTTTTTAAATTATGTAGCAGAATAAGCGTAAGTATTGTGCGTAAATAACTGCTCGATTCTTAATCTAATTGTCAACCTCCATGAAAAATATAATAAATAATATCATTTATTTTGTTACTCGTCTTTCATGATTGTATTACATGCATAGGTCCATAGAGGCGCACTCTCTCTCTCTGTCTCTCTCTCTCTGTCTGTCTCTCTCTCTCTCTCTCTGTCTCTCTCTCTCTGTCTCTCTGTCTCTGTCTCTCTCTCTCTCTCTCTCTCTCTCTCTCTCTCTCTCTCTCTCTCTCTCTCTCTCTCTCTCTCTCTCTCTCTCTCACACACACACAACACACAGTAGCGGCCAGTGAAGAGGCGGGTCCAGGAGCTATGAATCGACCCCTGCAACCACAACTAGGTGAGTACAACTAGGTGAGTACACACACACACTTTAGGCAAATGCTGATAGTACACAGTGTCCCAAAGTTAAACATAAAGTGTGACAGGTGTGTTCAACATAATAGTTGGTAAACAATTTGAATTTCTGTCTACAAAATCCTGTATTTATCTGTAAAATTATTATACGAGAAACTGTTGAATAAATAAATGAACGGAGAGATAGCGTTTACCTAGACTATAAGAAAGCCTTTGCTAGTGCTATCAGAGATACAAAGATCAATGGTTTTATGCAGTTTTACACATTGACACCAGAGAGACAAACACAAAATTTTACTTAGTAAACTTAGAAAAGCTATAATACATTTACACCACTGATACGAAAATCACAATGTTAAACACAATTACTCCAGAAATTGATGCAGAGATAAGAAAATTGCACATAGAAACATACAAAGATCACACTTTTGCAAAAAGGAAAATGCAGAAAACTCAAAAACATAAAATTCTATGACATTTAAATAGACCAATAAAATAACCTATAGGTGGCCTCCCCATGGTGGTCTAGGTAGAGGAGTTCGCCTCCTCTGGCTGGTCTATGTTTCCAGCCTACCCGAGCGGGTGTATTTACTGGGCGCAGATTTCTGTGTGTCCTCCCCAGTAATTACATCTGCTCGTATATACTGATATTTAAACACTTGTGTTCTAATATCATAGGTAGGCTGGGCTCCATGGGGTTGCTGCATTTGAAGAGTTAAGTTCCTCTCTGAGGAAATGCTGTGTTTGGGGTTCACAGCTCTCAACGTCCCCCTCAAATGATAGACTTTAACTCCATTTTTCCCTTATATTATAAGAAAATATTTTGCTAAATGAGTGTGAGTGTAGAACACATTTTTCATACATTGTCAAGAAGTGATCGAACCCTTGTAACATGAAAAGTTTGTTCTGAAAAGTGTCTTGTAAATTGTACTCTGCGTTGCCTTTTTTCATACTTATTCACATTTCTGAATCACTGAAGAACATTTAATTAACTACAAGTTCCTTTAGAAATAATTGATCTTCATAAGTTTAACATGTTTCTCTCAAAGTTTATTAAAGGCTGTTATTTACACATACATATTTGTCTCCACTTACATGTAAGAGCAAACATTCAGCCTCGTGAATCCCAACAAGTAAAAGATTCCAAATAGATTTACTGATTTAATAAATGGACTCAGGATGGTCGCGGTAGTTGTAGTGGGGGGGAGGGTGGCCGTAGTAGTGGTAGTATGTAAAGAGACCTGTGGTTAAGACAAAGAAGGTATTCTTATAAATCATCTTAATAAACATTTAGTTTAATTAAAATTAATTATTAAACAGTTGAATAAGTCTCTCAGTTTTCATATATACACTTCTCTCACCACTTCAGTAATGACATAAAAACATTCACTATTACAGATACAAAACAAAAACTCTCGGGGATGAAAATAAAAACTGTCAACTTGGATGGTTCGATCTCTTGACAATAAGAAATTTGGTGGTGACTGCCACAACCTGGCCAGTACGACTGTGTTGGTGGTGGCTGCCACAACCTGGCCAGTACGACTGTGTTGGTGGTGGCTGCCACAACCTGGCCAGTACCACTGTGTTGGTGGTGGCTGCCACAACCTGGCCAGTACCACTGTGTTGGTGGTGGCTGCCACAACCTGGCCAGTACGACTGTGTTGGTGGTGGCTGCCACAACCTGGCCAGTACGACTGTGTTGGTGGTGGCTGCCACAACCTGGCCAGTACGACTGTGTTGGTGGTGGCTGCAACAACCTGGCCAGTACGACTCTGTTTATGTCTCCGATATTATTGTTAAGTATTAATGTTAACATATGTTACACACTGGATGTTGTGGTGCACTATGTTGCAGAGATATATGGCACAAAGACGGTAAGTAATGAAAAAGACGCAATTGTAGAAGGTAACTATTAGATGAAGAAGCTTGTTTCACAGGTGAAAGTTCCTCTCTATTATTGTCTTTATCTCACCATCCTACATTGTTGCATGTAACCTGTTCACAACCGGGTAATAACATTCTAATCTCAAAAAACCACTTGTTGATTGACACTAAGTCTGTTGTGTTGTGCGTGTATATGTCTGTGTGTGTACTCACCTAGTTGTGGTTGCGGGAGTCGATTCACAGCTCCTGGCCCCGCCTCTTCACTGGCCGCTAGTAGGTCACTCTTCCTGCTCCATGAGCTTCATCATACCTCTTCTTAAAGCTATGTATGGATCCTGCCTCCACTACATCACTTCCCAGACTATTCCACTTCCCAACAAATATGTGACTGAAGAAATACTTCCTGACATCCCAGTGATTCTTCTGAGTCTTCAGCTTCCAATTGTGACCCCTTCTTGATGTGTCCCATCTCTCGAACATCGTGTCTCTGTCCACCTTGTCGATTCCTTTCAGTATTTTATATGTCGTTATCATATTCCCCCTATCTCTCCTGTCCTCCAGTGTTGTCAGGTCGATTTCCTTAACCTCTCCTCGTAGGACATGCACCTTAGCTCCGGGACTAGTCTTGTTGCAAACCTTTGCACTTTCTCTAATTTCCTTACGTGCTTGGCTAGGTGTGGGTTCCAAACTGGTGCTGCATACTCCAATACAGTTCTAACGTACATGGTGTACAGGGTCCTGAACGATTCCTTATTGAGATGTCTGAATGCTAGTCTTAGGTTTGCTAGGCGCCCGTATGCTGCAGCAGCTATTTTGGTTGATGTGCGCCTCAGGAGATGTGCCCGTTGTTATACACAATTCAATATCCTTATCATTGAGTGAGGTTTGTAGTCTCTGGCCCCTAGACTGTACTCCGTCTGCGGTCTTCTTTGCCCTTCCCCAATCTTCATGACTGCACTTGTTGGGGTTGAACTCCAGGAGCCAGTTGCTGGACCAGGCCTGCAGCTTGTCAAGATTCCTTTGTAGTTCTGCCTGGTCTTCGTCTAATTGAATTCTTCTCATCAGCTTCACATCATCTGCAAACAGGGACACTTTTGAGTCTATTCCTTCCGTCATTGCGTTTACATATACCAGAAACCTGTCCAGATCCCTTTGTAGTCCTGGCTAATCCTCATACGATTGAATTCTCCTCATTAGCTTCAATTCCGTCATGTCATTCACGTATACCAGAAACAGCACTTGTTCTAGGACTGACCCCTGTGGAACCCGCTCGTCACAGGCGCCCACTCTGAGACCTCGCTACGTACCATGACTCTCTGTTGTCTTCCTGACAGGTATTCCCTGATCCATTGCAGTGCCTTCCCTGTTATCCCTGCCTGTACTAATAATTTGTACTAATCTCTTGTGTGGAACTGTGTCAAATGTCATCTTACAGTCCAAGAAAATGCAATCTACCCACCCGTCTCTCGCTCTTGTTTTACTGCTGTCACCCTGTCATAGAACTCCAGTAGGTTTGTGACACAGGATTTCCCGTCCCTGAAACCGAGCTGGTTGTCATTGATAAGCTCATTCCTTTCTAGGTACTCCACCACTCTTCTCCTGATAATCTTCTCCATGATTTTGCATACTATACATGTCAGTGACACTGGTCTGTAGTTTAATGCTTCGTGTCTGTCTCCTTTTTTAAAAATTGGGACTACATTTGCTGTCTTCCATACCTCAGGTAGTTGCCCTTTTTCGATAGATGTGTTGAAGATTGTTGTTAGTGGTGCACATAGCGCCTCTGCTCCCTCTCTCAGGACCCATGGAGAGATGTTATCCGGCCTCATCGCCTTTAAGGTATCAAGCTCGCTTAGTGTGTGTGTGTGTATGTGTGTGCGTATTCACCTAGTCGTACTCACCTAGTTGTGGTTGCAGGGGTCGAGCCATAGCTCCTGGCCCCATCCACAATGTCAGTTCTTTCCGTATTTTATATGACGTTTTCATGTGCTCCCCATTCCCTCCTTAGCCCCGGGACTAGTCTTGTTGCAAACCTTGGCACTTTCTCTAATTTCTTGACGTGTTTGACCAGGTGTGGGTCCCATACTGCATACTAAAATATGGGCCTGACTTACACAGTGTACAGTATCTTGAATGACTCCTAATTTAGATGTCGAAAAGCTATTCTTAGGTTCATTTGCTGCAGCAGTTATTTGGTTGATTGATGTGTCTCAGATGTGTTCGGTATGATGCTCATCCCAAGATCTTTTTTCTTGTGTGGGTTTTGTAAACTTTGACCTCCTAATCTGTATTCCGTCTGGGGTCTTCTTTGTCCTTCCGCAGACTTCATGGCTTTGCACTTGTTGGTTGTTAAATTCCAGGAGGCATTTGTTGGACCAGACTTGCAGCCTATCCAGATTTCCTTGTAGGCTTACCTGATTCTCGTCAACTTGTATTATCCACACTAGCTTCACATCGTCTGCAAACAGTGACACCTCTTAATCTATCCCTTATGTCATGTCATTCACAAATACTAGAAACAGCACCGGATCTTGGACTGACCCTTGTGGAACCCCACTCGACACATGCACCCACTCTAACCACTCCTCGCGTACCAACACAACACATATTGTTTCCTTCCTGTCAGGTATCCCTAATCCATTGCAGTACTTTCCTTATTATTCCTGCCTGCTCCTCTAGCTTTTCAACCATTCTCTTGTGTGGTATTGTATCGAAAACCTTCTTACAGTCCAAGAAGATGCAGTCTACCCATTCCTCCTCTCCTGTCTTATTTCTGTTACCTTATCGTAGAACTCCAGTAGGTTTGTGATGCAGGATTTCCCTTCCCTAAAGCCGTGTTGGTTGTTATGTATGAGCCCATTCCTTTCTTGGTGCTCCACCACTCTTCTGATAATCTTCTCCATAACTTTGCATACTATACATGTCAGCGACACTGGTCTGTAGTTTAGTGCTGCCTGTCTGTCTCTTTTCTTTAAAATCGGGACTACATTTGCTGTCTTCCACACCTCAGGAAGTTGCCCCGTTTCGATAGATTTATTAAAGACTGTTGTTAGTGGCACACATAGTGCATCTGCTCCATCTTTCATGACCCAAGGAGAGATGTTATCTGGGCCCACCGCCTTCGAGGTATCTAGTTCACCTAGCAGTGTCTTCACATCCTCCTCGGTTGCGTGCAGTGTGTCCAAAACTTGCTGGTGCACCCTACTCCCTCGGTTTGGTGGAAGCCTCTCTGTCTCCACTGTGAATACCTCACTTCCTGGTCGCTCCCTGTGAGCTACTTTCCTCCTTCCTTCCTCAGCCTGTTTACCTGGTGCTTGACTGTTGTTTTCCTCCTGAAGTGGCTGTTTTGGATCAGATTTGGCTTTTGATGCAATGTCATTCTTGTATTGCTGCTGGGCCTCTCTACTTATCCATGCATATTCTATACTTTTTCCATATTCTAACGCACTTAGTTTGGCCTGTCCACACCTCTTGGTAAACCATGGGCTCATCAGGTTTTCCCATTGTGTCTGTTGCCTCTTGGCACGACATTCTCCTCTACCTCCCTGCACTTTGTGCTTACGTGTTTCATCATTTCGTTTACTGGCTTACCCTTTAGCTCTTTTACCCAATGCACCTCATGCAGGAATTGCTTCATACATGTGTAGTCCCCTTTTTTGAAGTTTGGTTTCTCCCGTCCTTCTCGAAACTCAGGACGACGTGATCGCTAGAGCTGAGGGGGAGGTTTCGTGAGGGATTTTTCCCAATGAATTGTTCAAGGTGAATACAAGGTCCAGCCTTGCTGATTCATCATCTTCCCTCTGGCTGTGTCTAGCATCTTGGATCTCCATGTCTCCTTTCCCCCATGTGGCTCCAGTTTTTCCCAGTCTATATCCTTGTGGTTGAAATCTCTCATGATGAGTTGCTTTGCCCTGTTTATGTGGGCCATTTTGGCCACATCGGCTAGTGTGGCCACCATCGTTCTGTTGCTCTAATCATAATCTTGTCTTGGTCTTCTGCTTTTCTGTGGTGGGTTGTACATCACTGCTATCATCTTTGGAACCCCGGTTTGAAGTGCTTCTAATATGTAGTAATCCTCCTCACCTCTGACTAGTCCTCCCATCTCCTCAAAACTCCACTGATTTTTGATGAGCAGTGCAACTCCTCCTCCTCCCTCTGTTCGCCCTGTCTTTCCTCAGGATCTGATATCCAGACGGGAAGACCGCATTTGCTATTACCCCCGTAAGCTTTGTTTCTGTGAGTGTTATGATGTCCAGGGATGTGTGTGTATATGTGTGTGTGTAAGACACGTGTGCAACAGCTGGGTGTCTTTATTGTTGACTGAAACGTTTTGCCTACACATGCTTCTTCAGTCAAGAGTAAGACATATGTTCCACATGTGACTTACTATTCATTACTTTGTTTATCAGGAGGAATGGCAAGAATTTTCCCTGACGCTAGTCTAAGTCATATAACGACCCACTCAGTGAAGGTTTTGGTTATTCGAGCGTGGCATTCCGCTGGCTTACCGATCCGCCCTGCAATAAAGAACACGAACACTTGAAAGAAGGAACACCCGTGTACCAAGCCAACCTATATTAAGCTACCCAAGTGTAGCTTAATATATAGGACACTACCTGGGAGTTTGTTCCACTCATCTATAACAAGTACTTTCCTTTATCCTTTCTTATTATTTTTATTTCAGCGTGTAATCATTGCTGCTGGTCCTATATTTCTACACTTTATTTATATCCCCTTTATTTATTCCTGTTTTCCATTTGCCCACTTTAGTCATGTCCCCTAATTTCACGAAAACCAGAACTGAGCAGCAAAATGTTAATGAGGAACAGACATAAATGAAGCTGACTGTTGTATATATTTCTAATGTCTTTATTTTATGTCAATGGAATGTAATGATAAATCAACTGGAGGGCGATACGTCTACAAGTAGACACCCAGATGTAGCACATGTGTCTAATTCATCGTCAGTAATATAAGGATTTCTACTAAAAATTCCTCAAGACGTGATATCAAGGTTTCTTCACACCATTTAGAAAACTATAGAATACTTCACTGTGTCGTAAGATAGGACACGTGATTAATAATTCTAGTGTGATTCCACCTCAGCTGA